>SWBT01000165.1:600000-1071624 GCA_005298045.1 Pleurotus ostreatoroseus | reverse complement strand
GGTCCTCGACAGCGTGCGAACTCTCTGACACGGGCGGTGCAACTGTGCTCACCGCCTCTTCCATGCCACAGGACGTCTCTCTGCGCTTCAATTTGGCCTCACTACCCAACCTTTCATCCTCCTACCCACAGTACTCCCTCACCACTCCGTACCCCTCCCCGCCACTTCTGATCACTATGGCTGACCCGATCGAGATCATCCAGACTGTGATCTCAGTTGCAAAAGAGGTCTGTGGTGCCATCAAGAGCATCAAAGATGCTCCCGACGAGCTGAAAGCCCTCGATGTCGAAGTTTCGCGCATGCTCCCCATATTGAAACACCTTTTCGCGATATCGGGATCCGGTAGCCAAGAGCCGGAGCATGATGCGAGCGCGCTGAAAAGTCTGTGCGATGAAGCGCGAGACCTCATCGAGTGGGCGAAGGGTGTGTTGAACAAGAACGAGTTCGAGAGCCGCAGACTACCGGCGAAGAAATGGGCGAAGTGGCTTTTGGACCGGTCGAATCGCCAGGAGCTAGTGAAACGGTTTGAGAAGATGAATTCGTCGGTCGTCACCTATCTATCGTGAGTGGCGGAACAATTGGGAAGACTAATCGTCTAACTTCGTGATTACCAGATACGATGGTCATCGAGAGCTGAAACGACTCCAGGAGAGTGCCCATGTATTGAGGATAACGTTGGAAGACCAGCTGTACGCTCATTCTTTGTATAGAACAGTCTAAATGCTGATATGACTTACAGGCAGGATTTTCGGTCCGAAATGCATCAAAATATGATTCAACAAAAGCAACAACTTGAGGACATGACTGATGCGACACAGACTATTATGCGATGTATCGCGGACGGCCCACGGTTACAGATAGAGCAGCATCCTGCTGCGATCACACAATACAATGCTGGCCTCCAAGAAGTGGAATTCAGACCTGATCCGGGTGAATCCTCGGGTGAGTGTCCACACGATGCTTCGAACATGTACAAAGGTGACGAATAAAAGGGACAGGAAACTCAGCTATTCGTGCCAGTAACGGCTGTCCACCGAGCTGTATATGTCGATGCCACGGTCGACTCTCTGCCCTCGTTCCATGGTGGCTACGCCCCGCTGTCGGCAATGTCTTCGTTCACCACTACTGGCTCTCGGTATTCGCGTCTGACCGCACGATGTGCAACGATGCCAGATGTAAGCGGGATCGATCGAATCTACTTCGGATCATGTACTACTGCCCAACCTGGTTCGCACAAATCAGCGTAGAGCTGCGGACACAGAGCATCCCGGTGCATTTCTGCATTCAGACACCGAGGGTCGTGCCGAAGCTGTTTTGGCTCGAGCGGGCGACACCGGAAGAAGTGAGACAGAAGCTGGAAGGAGTGGAACAGAAGCTTCGGAGCCGCGAGCTGACCGTCAACGATGTCGATCCGAACGGAAGCTCCGCATTGCATGTGAGCGCGTCCGAATTTGGATACGATGTTGACGTTGACGGACACTCGATTGCAGTATGTGACATTCAGACTGATACTCGACCAATCAGATGAGGCGCTGTCGATCGTGGCCCTGTTCATGGAGCACTCGGCCCCGACAGAGTGGGAGTACAACTATCAGTGAGTCTTCTCTGGATGTCTTCCACCGATGTGCTGACTCGTCTCAGGACCCCCGCAGAGGAGGCGCTGTGGGCGTCGCTGGTATACTGGCGACGTTATGGCTCACGCAAAGCTGCACTCGGCGCCCTCCTATCCAAAGTGGGCCCATACCTCCGCTTTGACATCGAGGAAGCGTGGGAAGAGCTCGCGACCAAGCTCCGTTGGACGGATCTCCACCGACGCATCTGTGCACTCCCCTCCCACTCTCCATCCGCCGACCTCGCGTCTCTCCCGCAGGAGCTCGCCTCTGAGATCAATACTAAAGACGCTCTTGGATATACGCCTCTCTTCTATGCGATGCTCACTCGTCCCTCGACCCTTGTTGCGTTGTTGCAGGCTGGAGCAAACCCAAGGATCGACCGCAGCATTCTGGCTTGGGCTGCTCAGGCTGGTGCAGACACAGCGATCAGCATGCTGGTGCGGGCTGGCGCATACATTAATGCCTCTCGTTTGCACAGCGGGACTGCACTACACTACGCCGCATGGTACGACCCTCGGTGGTCCATAAATGGACTATCGGTCGCCCTGGAACTCGTTCGCCACGCCGGGCATCTACTGGACTGGGTCGTGCAGGACAAAGACGGGGACACACCTCTTGACTTTGCGCAATTGAGGGTAAACGCCAATCCTGCAGACAAAGACTCCCAGCGCATTCTCGAGCTCTACTCTACTCGCCGGCTCCCAGACGGCGCTCAATACCTCCCAACCCCACAAATTGTCGACGCTGAAGACGAGTCCAATAAAGACAACGAGACCGGTCTTCCTCCGACTTCCCTCATTCGCGCCGCACTCCGGGGCGACATCGATGCGATTGGAGACCTCATCGGACGAGGCGCAATGGTCAACGAGCGCGATCAGGAAGACCGCACACTCCTCCATCTCGTTGCACTTGGACGAGTGCCGAACGGATATCGTGCCGCATTGGAGCTTGTGCGACACGGAGGTTGGGGAGTCGACTGGGACGCACGCACTGCCAATGACAAGACCGCTTCAGAGATTGCCAACAAACGGATCGAGCAGGAAGAGCTCAGTGATGCAGAACGTCAGGAGACGGAGAAAGTTCGCCGCCTACTGCAAGCCAGGAGATTTCCCGATAGTGAAGAATATTTGTGGCCGTGCATGCATCCGGACTTTTATCTTTCCAAGCCCGAGCCCGAGCCTACGTCGAGCATGCCGGGTGCTTGGGGCGAGTAGTAGTCTGTGAGTTTATGTCACCCTCTGTCATGCTCACGCTCTAGTCTCTCGACCTTTCGCAGGCTAACGATCTCGCACACCATATAGTGCCACCGAATTGTTACTAACTAGACAGTATCACGCTCGCATGATACAGCATCTGTGCTACGGCTTCGAAGTTCCCAGGTTCAATCCAACCCCTACTCATTTTCTGCGTCATCGCTGTCATGGACTCGTTGCAGCGCTCGCTCATATCCTATGTTTACTGGTCTTATATCCAGAATCTTGGACACAAACGTACTATGCGCCCACTTCTCCGCCTCCCCACTGGGCTCGGGTAACACATTAGAGCGCGACGGCTCGTGCGTCCGATGATGAAACCGCTTTGAAGATCATCGACGAACGGCTCGAGTAGGAAGAACTCCGTGATTTGCAACACGAGGAGACGAGCAAAGTATGTTGGCTAAGAGACTGTTTGTTGATGAAGAGTATCTATAGCTTTGCTTGGATTTTGATTTTGATTCTCCGCTGAATTGAGGTGTCTGGAAGTATATGGGCTACATGATTGCATTCCGCGGCTTATGCTCATGCACTCGAACCCGCTCCTATATTGCGTCCTGATTATCATCCTTATACGTATTACTGCCTCGGATGCCTCCTGCACGAGGCGAACGGATCTTCGCACATTCCGTCTTCTGTTCACGTCTTCGTAGTGTAGCTGCAATTTGAATACGTCCCGATCTCAAAGATCTAAAAGTACAAGCCTCCCTAAGCTGAAAGAAATGGCAAATGTTGGCGAATCGAATGATTGGGGTGACGAGCGTGGCCGTTATTTGTACTTGTTAGGATCCAAAGTCCCCCTATCTCCTGATTCATCGATGCGACGACCATCTTCACGCCCGTCAACGATCTCGATCGAGCTTGTCGTAGTTTGAAAAGGAGACATGAGGGAACAAGACATTGCTCATTGGTTTCATCCGTGATCATACACCGAGCTCGACACGTTCTTCCACCCGTGCGTCAAGCCAGGGGCTCTCGACCTCGTGCATACCTTATCTGACAGCGGCCACCGGGCCTTTTCCCGTGTTCACAGCTTCGCCATGCCACTGCCCATCACGATGCTGACCTCTCCCTTCGCACCTGCCACTCGCCCACTCATTCTCAGATCGGTATGGCGGATCCTATTGAGATCATCCAGACCGTTATTTCGGTCTCGATGCAGATTTACAGCGCAGTGAAGAGCATCAAAGACGCACCTCAGGAGCTCAGGCTTCTCGATCGGGAGGTTACACGGGTACTCCCCATACTAGAACATCTCTTCAAGACCCTGGATGAGCGAGCCGAAGACAGTGGCAGGGACCGGGAGGAAAGAGCCCTGCGGATTCTATGCGACGAAGCTCGGGAGCTTGTCGAGAAGGTCCAATGCTTGTGTATGAAGAGCAACGAAGATGGAGCTCACAGGCTACGCAAGAGGGACTGGCCTCGATGGATTGCCAAGCGATCGGATCGTCAGGAGCTGGTGAATCGATTTCGTAACCTCTACCTCACCATAAGTGTGTATCTTTCGTGAGTAGAATGCTCTGCTACTATAAGAAAAGTTCTAACAGGCTCGAACACAGGTATGACAGTCATCGGCAGCTGGGTTTGCTTCGACTATCGACAAGTCAGGGGGATCAATGGAACCAACATAGCGAGCAGACATGCTACAAGACTGGAAAGCCTATGACGTGGTCGGTAACGCATAGGCAGACCATGGGATCTGAACAACTGTATGAGTCCACGATACCCAGCCACGCTGCAAGTTTAAGCTCAACGCTTCCATCGACGGCTATGGCTTCAACCTCTGGGGGACCTTCGCCGTATCCAGCTGGGGACATACCCTACCTCACAACGTGGGGCCCGAGCGATTTCACGGAAGCCGCCTCTACCAACACGTGTCCACCGCATTGTCGATGTCGATGTCATTGTCCAGCTATCTCTCTAATCTTCCCAGAGCTACGTGCCATGTTCGGCAGCCTATACATCGACTTCGACTGGTTATCCGCCATTCTATCAGCTCGCACGCCGTGTAATCAAAGGACCTGCAAACGCTATCGATCTAACTGGCTGCTGATCAAGTACTACTGTCCAACGTGGTTTGCACAGCTCAACGCGGAGTTGCGAATACAGGCCGTTCCGGTCCACTTCTCCATCCGAACACCGAGAGTGGTAGAGACTCTGTCCTGGATTAATCACGCCACACTAGAAGAAGTCAGGCGGAAGCTGTGGAGCCGTGAGCTGACAGTCAACGACATTGAGCCTAATGGGCATTCTGTACTCCATGTAAGTGCCCGTGAATCCGAGCTCAATCATGTCGTTCACGCGTGTTGTATCACAGCGTGTGATGTGGAGACTGGCTTTCGACCATTCGACAGCAGCATCGTCGATCGTTGCTCTCCTAACTGAGCAATCTGCCCCAACAGAGTGGGAATATCGTCATCTGTGAGTGTACTTCGGTATAAGCAACGGCTTTAGCTGACGCGTCTCAGGACACCTGTGGAGCGAGTCCTATGGCATTTGCTCATGCACTGGCGACGCTATGGAACGCGCAAAGCGGCATTCGAGTCCCTCCAATACAGCCTCGGTTCTTACCTTCCTCAGGATATCGAGGATGTGTGGAAGCAGCTCGCGGCCAAACTTCGTTGGACCGATCTTCATCAGCATCTCTGTGCATTCCCTTCTCAATGCCCTCCGTCCCCCAGCTTTCCGCTTTCCCCTCACACGAGAGCTTCTCAAATTAACATCCGAGATGCCCTCGGAAGAACACCTCTCTTCTATACAACACTCAACGGCCCAGAAGACCTATCCTCCCTCCTGCGCGCTGGCGCAAACCCAAGGATCGATCGCACCATCCTTGCCTGGGCGGCTGACGTTGGCGCAGATACAGCGATCAACATGCTTGTGCGGGCGGGTGCATACATCAATACACCTGACTCGTTCGGTAGGACTGCGCTGTACTGGGCTGCACACTTCGACCTTCATCATGGCAATAAAGGGCTGGCGGTCACCTTCGAACTGATCCGGCATGCCAGTCACCTGCTTGACTGGGGCGCACTGGACGATGATGGAAACCCACTGCTCAGCTGGGTTCAGACAAAGATTGACGATAACCCCACGGACGAGGCTGCAAGACGACTTCTTGAGATCTATCGTACCCGCGGACTGACCTCGCGACTCGTCAACAACCAAGACGAGACTGCCCAGAACGACAGTACGGGTCTTCGTTCGACTCCCCTTGTTAGCGCAGGGCTTCGGGGCGATATTGATGTCATTGGAGACCTCATCGGACGAGGCGCAATGGTCAACGAGCGGGACCAAGACGGTTGTACGCTCCTCCATCTCGCTGCGCTTGGGCGGATCCCCAATGGATATCGTGTCGCGCTTCAGCTTGTCCGATATGGCGGCTGGGGTTTAGATTGGGACTCCCGCATACCCGATGGCGAGACCGCTTTAGAGATCGCTGAACGGCGGCTTGAGCAGAAAGAGGTCAGTGATGCGGAGCGTGAGAATGCAAGGAGCATTTATGCACTACTACACGCTCGTAGACTTCCTCGTAGAGAAGATTATCTGTGGCCGTGTATGGATCCCGATTTCTATCTACCAGGGTACGAGCCAGGACGCAGGACGAGTATGCCAGGGGCTTGGGATGACGAGCAGTAGTGTGAAAGTTTCTTCGTGTACTCATTCACAACACCAATGTTCTCTACGCATAGGACCCGTAACGAGCTTGCTTCCAATTGCAAAATATAAAGCTGCTGACTGCATCATCTCGACCACGATCCGGAATTCTGATTGTTTCAACAAGCAAGCGAGGAAGATTGTACGAACGCTCGTTCGTTCAGACACCGTCATGGGATATCTCATGGCCATACGAACGGATATACACACGAATAGCCATGACATTAGGAGCAACGAACGTAGGCACATCACGAGACAAATAATACGTAAATACCATTCAAACGGTGGGAACGTAAAGTCCTAAGAAACCACTGGCTAACGTTCTTGGAAGGTAAAGAGCGGTGGCAAAGGGTAATGGGGGATCCGGTAACACGAAGGGGTATCGGTTCGCGAAGTAGTGGCATCGACGTATTAGATCGTCTACGGCGCCGGACGGCTGGTCTGCTCCTTGAGAGCGAGTAGTTGTTTTGAACGGAACGCCTCGTAGTGAATTTGTGCCGTCGTCTCAATCAAGTCTTGCAAGTGCGTCCTGTTTTGTAGACGACTATTAGAGAAAGTAAAGGTAATGGATAATGTGCACGCATACCTCGTCAAGAAGTTACGGAGATAGACGAACTCGCAGTGCTTCTCGTCTTCCACGTTGACGACACCCCAGCGCGTCTTGCGTCCACGCACGGTCTTCCCGTCAATAATGACAGTTCGTTCCGAACCAACAACAGCGAATGGAATCATGTTCTGGGACATATACGTTCAGCAGCAGCAATGAGCGCAGCGGAGTTGACTACTTACCCTGATGCTCTCATTAAGCTGGACCTCCTCCTCATCGTTCTCTTCTGTATCGAAGGGATACAGGCGAATGTTGTGGTAGTTCATCTCAGCCCGAATCTACGATATGATGAGCTGATACCCATTTTCCATCAGGCGGAAAAGCGCACCTTCTCCTTGAAGGCATCCCGCTCCTCCATGGTCAAGCTATCGGCCTTGGCGATGACAGGGACAACGTTCACAACTTCACTAAGCTTCTTCATGACAATTATGTCGATAGGACGAAGCGAGTGACCGGTCGGGTTGATGAAGTATAAGCAGCAGTGGATACGCGTGTCCTGGATATGACGATCACGCATGGCAGTAAGCTCCTTGCGAAGATACGCGCTGTGCTGGTCCTTAATGTACTTGATAATTGGGTCCCAGCTGAATGGCATAATGTCTCAGTACGAGTAGTCAAAACAGTAGCGCGTCCACAGGTAGACACGTACCAGCCCTCGTTGTTGATCTGGTCACCATATCCAGGTGTGTCGACAATGTTGAGACGCAGTCTGACACCGTTCTCGGCAATGACTACACAAACATTAGTGTAAGCAAGGCAAAATGACACGAGAGCATACCGTGCGACACAGGGTGGATCTCGGTTGTCTGCCTCACAGGCTCATCTGCCGCCAGCCGTCCTTTAGAGTCGATCAAGTGCGAGGCGAATATTGTGTTAATCAGTGTTGACTTTCCGAGACCAGTCTGGCCTGGTTAGACATTCAGAGTTGGCAGTTCAAGATACCCAGATAGACCAGCCAAGAACGCACCGACGACGATCACGTTGAACTGGAAACCACGCTTCAAGAGCTTATGCTCGATCTGCGAGGTGATACTGTCGAAACCGACATATGAGCTGGCGCGGATCTCTTCAGCTTCAGGCGTAGCGGGAGCGGGGCTGGTAGCGGGAGCAGGGGCAGGGGGAGCGGCGACGGCGGCCATGTCGTGCGATGAGGACGGTTGAAGGAGCGACGTGAGGGTGAACGGAAACCGCGTATCGTCTAACAACCAAACTCTATTACCGGCGCCTCCGGTTACTTACTTCAATACAAGCATCATTTACTCGTGGCAACAGGCTCATTCTGCGGAGGATGGACGAAACAAATCATCATTATACGACATTAGTGCTGTAAGCTACAGCGATAGTAAAGCATCGTGAAGCCGTTGATGTAGGTTAGACGTAGATGGATCGAGACTGACATCGTAAAAGCATGAAAGCGCACAGAAAGCACCACAAACAGTATACACCGAAAGCAAGCGAGACAAGCATAAGAGAAGCGCATTAGATTATGGTCGAGCTGTTCTGCTTTACGCTTCAGCGCTGAGAGCAGCAGCAACAGAGCCTGGGCAATTCAGCAGGATCTCCTGGTCCAGCTGCCCTCGGTAGAACCAAGCAGAAAGCGCCTGTCCAAATCACATTAAGTTCACACAGAATTCGACCAACACACTCTGACTTACGATCATGGCATACAACGATATCATAATCAGGCCCTACAGCTCCATTAGCCAACTATGAGAGTATGTAGAGAGAGTTACATACCTTAGCCCAATTGATCATTTCGTGATGTGTAACACTGTCCAGGAGGTATATAGTAGTCACCAAGATGACCAGCTCGTAAAAGTCTATAGACGGCAACGGCTCAGTACGTCGGTCTGTATTTCTCAGATTGAAACATGGCCTTACCGAACATGAGCACTACAGGTTTATGGATCCACCAACCCAGGAGTACGAAGAAAGACGTCCAGAACAAGATGTACTGGATGCTTAATTCGATGGGGAGTGCCTTGATTTTAGGTAGCTTTCTGGTAGCTGATCCTTTGGTGGCTGTCTGAGCTTCATCGTCCCAATGCGGCTCCTTGTTGAGAAGCATGATGGAATGTAGGAAGTACCAGATGGAGGAGATGCCGCTAGCAGAGAACGAAGCGAGTGGTAGAATGACTAGCCCGAAGAACCTAAGAACAGATATGAGTGTACCATATCTCGAAGTGAGAGCAAATGCGCTGCTTACTCGTCCTTAATGACTCCTGATGCACGGAGATCGTCCAAACTTTCAACAAGCTGTCTCAAAGATTTGTTAGCACGAAAATGAAACTGATACTCGGAGACGATCTGGGACTCACGCATTCCGCGGTATATGCCATAGCGACTGTCGTAGCGATAAGAGCAGATGTCTCAATCCGACTCTTCCAGATAACCTTGAACATGCGCCGTAGTAGATGCTCCTTGGGTATGCTGTCGGTACGCTTGAGCGCAGGCGAGGATAACGTATCTGTTCGCTGGCCGTCTGAGCCGTCGTTTTCGGTAGGGCTATTGGCTTCGATTGTGGTCGTCCGAAGCCTCAGAGCTCGTCGCGCTTTGTGAACCTCGACGCGGTATCTTCGCAAAATCTCCGAGATGTTGCCTTCCTTCCCGTCAGTAGCGGAGAAGTATAAATACACACGGGTAAGTACGTAACTGCCGCAAAGTCAGCACATATGCGTGCAACTTGACTGAAGAAACATACACAACAATGAGGATGACAGAGAATCCTCTACTAATGACAAGTAGCTGGTGGCGTGTGTCATCTGAAAGCGCACTGTTCGAACTTCCATCATTGGGAACTTCATGAGATAGCGCTATATAGTAAGTCGTAGGCAATAATATGGTATACATCCTGGACAAAAACAGTGTCGAAGAGCGTTTATCAGACAGCTCACAGTAGATCGCACTGAGAACGTACCCAATGGTTAGCAAGGAACGATTCATATCGGTCCGGTGTGTATGGAGAGCTTGGCCTTGACCCTGAAGTTGTATTCCGCCAAACAAAAACGATGCACCTTGCACGAACAGCAAATGGAGTACTATGACGCCTGTGACAGGATTATATTATACAGTCATGCCGCAAAGACAAGCTGCCTTACCAATGATCGTCGATTGGAGTACACGGAGCCTAGGTCCACATTCATGAGTGTGCAGAAGTCCAAACGAGTGGCACACTCACTCGCATTTGATCAGCAGCCATATAGCTAGAGCAGCTTCTATCGCACTATGAAACAAGCATGAAGCTGGAATATTATCGGCTATATTCTCGAGGCGATACGCACTTGTCGCATGTGACGGTGATGAGATCCCCGACGAATCCGCCTACTTTGCCGCTGGTCTCCAGTTTCTTCGTCAGTCGCTCGGTGCACCAGTCGAATAGAATTTCAAGCGGGACCATGGCGATAAATGACACTGCAATCGGATAAGCTATCAGCTAACACGAGAGCCACAGAGAGATGTACGTACGGGCGAACTGAAGCTTATGAGACCAATCATACTGGTGAGCGACCCATGCAATAGGATTGAACACAATTAACAGCATGAGACCTGGAATACAGGAACGTTCAGTGAGACGTATCATCTTCGTAGCTCAAGGCCTACATCCAAGTTCAACAATAGTGAAATTCCTTTTGAACGCCACAAGCCATTTACGCCATCCCAAGGTCTCTGTAAAGGTGCGTACTGTTATACGATGGGTTGCAACATAGCCCTTGAACACTCACTGGGGCGCAGGCTTTCACGTACTTCGGATATGGTTTCGCCACTGGGCCTGGATACAGATGTTATTGTGGCGGAATTAAGAAGCCTGAATGCGTACTCGTCCTGAACCTCTTCATCTCCAGGACTAGGCGCGTCCTCACCCTTATAGATCGAGCTTCTTGGACTGAGAGGCATAATCGCAAATAACAGGACGTGATTCAACTCAAGCTAATGAGTGCAAGTAGGGACGAATCCGAAGAACGGAGCTGTCAAACCGGGCCATCTAGTTATATGATGTCGGGCGCCAGAAGCTGTGGCTTGTTTTGAATGGAATCCGGAATGGGCGGGCACCATAGCGCACACGGAAGGAGGTTCGACACAGCCGTGCAACAAAAATGATGGCGCTCACGGCCGCCAAGGATGGAAGAAGCGCGTTTCTAATGAGTCGTGAGAGTCAGAACACCTGGTGCAGTATGTTACAGTCTTCCATCACGAGTGAACGGGAGAAACACTTACGTCTGTCAACGAGAGACCGGGCATGGGGCAACCTCATCCGCGCCAGCAAACGTTCCAGGGAGTTGCGCTTTATGCCTATGGCTTGCGAGTAGAGACATAAAGATCGTTTTCATCTTGAAACACATAACAGAGTGCAATTGACGCCCTTTAAACAATCCACCGGGATGATGCACACTTCAAAGACGTGGTGGTTGTTCCGAATCGTGTTCAAGAACGAACGTGAGCGCTTGAGCGCTAGCATTCAGTGATCTCGATCCGGATAGTTCGGTGATTTGCGCGTCGGCCTTTAGAATCGCTGAGTTTGACCAATCCACGTCACTTCAGACTACAACCTATTATGGTACTCAACACTCGAGGTGGACAGCGACAAGCACAGCTCAACAAAATTGTACGGCTCAGAAGATATGTAATTTGAAAGACTCGCACGCACAGATCACGGGTGCGATTTGGATACCGTGTACTGTCGAAGTCGGGCCCCGAAATCTCCATCCATGGCCGGGAAGATTTCATGCCACTGATGAAGGTAGCTCTAGAATTCGGGATCTCTACGTCAAGCCATTACTTACTTTCATTCCGTTGAACAGACGCTTCGCTCGCTCGAAGCTTAAGTCCCTATCATAACACGGCGGCGGGACTTGATCGAGCTTCAAGACTCAGCCCCGGTCACTGGAATACGCGGAAAGGAACGAGAAGTCCCCGCCAATCGTTCAGCGATACGCTCGCTGATGCCGTCCTGCTTAGACAGCCAAGCCTAGTACGCTGTCTTTTAGCAATTGGTACCTTTCCGTATCTTGTGTCTTGGCTGTGCAGGTACGTATTCGATACAGAATATCCTTTACATGATGATGGGCTCGTATATAGCATACTCATTTATGCATGAATATAACATGGATGTACGTCAATCGTGTGTATCACACTATCCAGAGGCTCTGTGATTGCTATCGGCACTTCGTCTTGTTGATCCTCCGTATCAGAACTTGGTCTCTCAAACCGCGCTCATCGGCACATAACTTCTATAGGTCACCGCCACAATGAAGCCGGAGTGGACTCTCTGGGTTTCCCCAACATTAGGCTATACCCAAATGAATACTGCCTCAGGTCTGTCCCAGTGCCGATTCTTCTCGGGCCATGCTCTTCGTATCATCAGGATCATCCAACAGCACGCTATAGCCACTAAACCAGTAGCAAGGCGTCGAACCTTTACTAGACGGCGCCCCGTGTTGCGATATGGTTCGTCTCATTCCGGTCCAACAGAGCTCCGATCAGAGTGACGATGTGTTAGTCATGACGTAGGATGAAGTGCTGAAGTAGATACAGGCAAGCACCTCAATTGATGAGAATCGCACAGATAGTACGAGGTTGCGGACGATTCCATATCAGAGAAGTGGCCGCAGATCAGATTCGATACATGGGTGCACATCTCGTTGAGTCCTACCAAATGTCCGTACAAGAGCAGAAGTCATACATGATGCAGAAGGAATAAAGTTCAAGAACAACAGGCCAGTACTTCGAATATGACGGGATCCGACCCGCCAGTGTTGACGTTACAGCTCGTATCGGTTGTAGGCGAGCAAGTCAGTGTAGCACCGCCCTGCTCAACCACGGTCGAGGGCCTATAACACGGTTACGACGTAAGCGAAGATTTCACAAAAGAAGACAGCATATTCGCTCACCTCCCCTCAGAGCAAGATACAAACAATGCGCCGTCCCATTCTCCACTGCAGACCTGATTATCATCCTGTGTGAAGTCTGTCTTGCCAAGAATACCGCAGTCATTGGTCATCGCTATCCCTTCGTACACGACTTGGGTTCCAATGATGTCCGTAAAACGAACCTAGAACATGCAGTGTGAGGACCGACAGCCAGGAGACCGCACCGAAACATATACCGATTCGCGTCCTATGGCTATTCGTGTGTAGAGCATGTCAGCTCCATTGCGGATGCAGAAATGTAAAAGCCCACAGCTTACCGACGGCACCTGGAGCGCACACTGCATACACTTGCCCCGCCAACACAGCGAACATGGAGAAGATTGCGATCCGCGAGCTAGTGCTAGTAAAAGCAAGCATGTTCTAACGTCTGATATTTCGTTTCAGTGCAGCTTGTCGTCGTTAGAGGTGGAAATGGGAAGTGAGCCTCAACATCACCGCAGTACACATATTTATGCGCCCTCTCCACGGGCTGCCAAGCCCCGCCCATGTATGTAAAGGGTGGCTGGAACGCTATACAAGCTGTTGGCTGTGTGATGCGAGCTGTACAGCACGGAATGTACAACCCGGTGTGCTCAACTATGCGCCGTTGTACCTGTAGGAATGAATGATGGAGGGCGCACCCGATTCGGACATAGCGCGCGCCGTGAAAACCGTGGTCCTAACCCAAAGCGTAACGTCAAGTAATTCGCCTCTGGGTGCTTGACGGAGATTTCAGCTAGAGAGGATTGCTGGTTTACGAGTGAACTACCGGGAGACAAGACACATACGCCATGCCTAGAGCTATTGTTTGGGCCACTTCCTTCGGACCGAGCCGAAGCCTGTGGCTGAAACAAGAACTCCGGGTGGCGTGATGGAGGTCGAGGACCATTGAAGACGTGAGAGTTATCGAAGAGGACGTGAGAGGTCCCATAGCCTACGAGGAGACGTATGAGTAAGTTATAATGTACAGTAAGCGAAGCTAGCAGTTGCTACAACCGTGGATGAGTTTACTCAGCATTGTTCTTCATTGACAGATGCGTGCTGGTGAGCCATCTTGATAGAGTTTGCCACCCTCGGTGCCCCTGCATAGATCAAGGAATCCAGCTAAGAAGCCGGGTTTGTAAGTCTAGACCGTCAGTGTCCATGACTCTCTTTTGACTTCTATGGCCAGTTGGGAAGGGCAGTCATGGGCTTATGACTGTCCCACTGTCAAGGTCCGGAGTTTCGTTGCGGTCGACGAGCTAATGGTGGCAGATGGTGACAACCTGAACAAAGTCAGCCAGTCGTACACACACCCGCTCGGCGAGATAACCTGACGCAACATGCTTTGTCATATCTCCTGAGTCAGCTTTCGCACCGGCCAGTCCCTCCTAAAGCGCCTTGAACTCACCTCTTTCGCAATTCTCTCGAGTCATTAGGCCACGGGAGCGAGTTCTGAAACGAAGGAGCCGAAGTGTGGGTCGTCGGAGGACAAGTGGGCATCAGTCAGCAGGGAACGAGAGTTGGGACTCTATTTGAGGCTTGCTCGGTCTGCCGCAGATGTCGTGTCTCTCGGCGCGAAAGCAGGTTTGACTCAGAGTCAACGCGCCCCGGTGATCGACTGGTGGGCTTTATAGGAGTGCACTCCTAAAGCAGACACAGTGTTCGATCAGTCAGGAACTCGGAGTTCAGACCGTTTCGAAACAGGCTCGGGGCTGCTAGAGTACTCACCGCTGAGTCAACCTCGGTGCAGCTATCCCCTACCCGCTATGTGCGAGTACCCACCTGGCACCGAAGCCACAGCGCGGAATTGGGAGCGATCGGCCCGGGAGAGGTATGGCGATGGCTTGCAAGCCATTTTGACGATTTTGAAGTTCGATGCGCGGATGTGCCTTGAGAAATCGAGGAAGCGATCGACGGGAGTCGAATCGAGTGCCCGACCACGTGGCGGAGCGCGATCGACCATCAATTTTGGAAAGGCGTCGGGCAGGCGCCGATCCCGAATGACGTCGGGCAGCGAGAAGTATAAGAGTGATAAGACGTTGTTTAACAGACGGCAACCTTCTGAATATCCCAGGTACTGGCTGTGGCATTGTACCTCGTTGCGTTGTAAGTTTTGCGACAGTTGCATATAGATATGTGTTCTGCTTGCGGAATACGACGGCCTACGCTTTGAGCCAGCTATACGCCACGGGGAAACCTGGGGATAATTGGGATCCTCGGGGACCTGAAGGAAGACAGACGACGAAACGACCGGCGTATCAACGGCTCGCTGCAACCAATATGTATCTTGCCCTCAAAGAAGTCTCGACGAGCTCAGCATGGTTATCGAAGCGACACACGACAACCTGGGCTCGCTGCAAATATTCAAAAACGCGACGCGCCCCAGCCCGTGTCGGCCTCGCCGTCGACGGCGGCCCCAAAGAACACACCCCCGTATCTGCCGTGCCAAAGAAAATCCCATTGGGCATATGCACGATACGACTGCCGGCGGCCCAATCAAAACTTCCTCATTTGCTCGGCCGACGCGCGCCACAAAGCAAGGGCGGGCCCGGGTACGGCAGGCCCGACGTCCAGAAACGGTCGGCGGGACGGACGTGGCAAAGTAGATCTGCACGAAGTAAAAATGCGAGCAAAACAAAAGATATGAATATTGATGGCAGTGAAAATCCTTGAAAACGCACCGGCAGCAGCGCGGCGGGGTGAAGTGGGCGCACAGAACGCATCGAGGTGTTGAAAGCCTTCTGTACTGAACACCGTCACGCCGCGTCGGTGTCAACACGCATACACAGCGAGTTCTCCGTATTGACCCTTTGCACGGACCCCACGGAATGCGCGTGCAGGCTTCTTCATTCCCGCCGGCATCTCTCGTGTGCGGACTGCTGGACTCGGACACCGCGCCAATGCGCTGGCGGACATTGAGTAATAAGCTTCGCAGCAAACTTGTAACGCACCAATTGCATTCGCAAAAACTCACCGGCTGATGTCTGGGCGTGCTGACCTGAACGTACGGAGGCGTGCCTGTCTCCTCGGGGTGAATGATGACCAGAGGGCGAATTGGAGGTCTCGGGGAGATCGTGGATCATACATGTATGGCTTCGTGCGTTCTGCGATGGCGGCGTCGGGATCGGGGAGAAGCAGCACGTCGATAGCGATAGTGTCTATAGAGCCTCGTGGCGATCCACGAAGCTTCTATACGCATCATCACTATCAAGTAGCACATTGCTCATGTCATTGATGAACGACAAAAACAGTGTGCTACTCAAGTCAGTCATATCTGTCTTCCAACCGCATAAGCCAATCGAAGCACAAAATGAACTCGAGGTAGGCAAGACTCACCGTGGCAAGCGTACTCCGCGCTTCATAAGAGCCTCGGAGTGGTGACTATTGCACAGTACGCATGTCTGAGAGTGCGTCAGCAGAGGTCATGAGAGGGACGCTGAAATGAGAACTCAGCTGGATTATGGCTACGAGCGGATATATCACCTCTCGCCCGCTGGCCGCAGCGTCGACAGCATCATGATGCGCGAGCTCGCTGGCACGCGCACAGCACACAGCAATCGCAGCGATTGCGGTGATTTTCCGTCGCGCTGCGCGTTCGTCACCCAGCAGCACCGCAACGTCACCGGTCCAATAAGTACGTCTGCACGAAAGTCAAAATCGTCAAATTCCCAGAATACATACTGCCATTTCGGCTGTGAGACTTGTCGACTTGGGTTCTGACTTGGTTTTGACGCATCTGAGGCATGAGTAAATGTCGCCGAGCCGGAACGTGCATTCCACCAGCGCGCGCGAGCGAAACTGCCCGCGGTCTGCGTCGGAACCGCAGGCAGGCGAAACATGCGTCGGTCGGCCGTCCAGTAGGTCATGAGTGCTGTGGGGGCAGGTATGCGTAGCGGTGGTATGGAGCATGGGTTATTTGTGCCGTGTCTGAGCTGCAATGACAAGATACGGAGGCTCGGCATAGGCTCGGGCAGGCGACGCGCCCGCGTCCGTCGATATCAACATGTCTTGTGGTGGCTTGGTTGATGAGGCACGCACAAGGGCAAAGGCTGCGTCCAAGCATCGCTTTCGGAATTGAAGTTTGCGCTCCGAGACGTGCTACGAATGTAGTTGAGCGTCGGCGGCTTCGAGTCGTCGTCGATTCGGAATGTGGAATGCGAACGCGGACGGCGGAACGCGGCAGGGGCCCTCGGTGCTCGTTTCTGCGGCTTTGAGCTTGTGACGAAGGAGGGCACATGCTCGTGCGACGGCCTGCGGGGAGGTGATGCAGGTGATTGAGTTGCTTTGCGTTGAGTTCAGATGAAGGTGGCTCGGAACCCGGGGTCGGCGCGCAGAGCGAAGGGGCAATCAGAGGACCTGTCTTGCCGCCTGTCTGTGGAATTCGCAGCCGCAGACGCAGCGTTCGGACGACGGGCGACGGACGGCTGGCAGCGAGTCGACGCGTCCGAGCCCCATTCTGTCAGAACGTCCAACGCAGCGAGCACATGTCGTGCAGCGAGACGGAAAGACGGACGAGGAGAATTCTCGCTCTCGCCTGATGCTGATATGTGATATATTGTTATTGGCGTGATACGTGCTGCCAGTCGGACAATCTGCAGCCTTCTCACTCGAAGGTCGCGCAGTAAAAAGCAGAGCATGGGGTCGAATGGAAGGTGGGCGCACACGACAAGCGTGGGCCACTCGGCCGACGAAGCGCGCAAAAACACGGACGAAATCGAACGACGGCACGGTGCGCACACTCTGAAAATTGCTCTCTGCCTCTCGAGGCATGGCGTGTAAATGCATGTAAACAAAAGCGAGATTCATTGTGAGATTCCTATTCCATTCCAGTTGTGATTGGTAGTATTGAAACACGGTATTATAATGCTACATATGCGTGCGACGAAGTACGAATGCGAATCGAATGCGAGTGCAATGCGAAGGAGTTTCTAATGCCGTGGACGTGATTAAACGCAGCAAAAACACGGATGTAGTGTTAGATAGTAGATGTAAGGGTCGTAGTCGTTTGGGTTGGTATAACACACTAGGGTAGACACAGCCAAGTAATGTGCTTTGCTTTTACATGAATTGTCGTGACGTCAAAGCGCCTTTCCGTCCGGATGGTGTCGTGTTGTGTCGTGTCGCTGCCGACCGCCCCCGCTGAGCAATCAGAGGCGACAAAGCGACACGCGCCTAGCAGACCTGCGCCGGCCGCGCGCGTGGCGCAGCGAGGTGGACAGGCTTACACGGCGGTATTGACACAGCGGAGGACGCGGAGGATGAGCTCGCGCTCGAGCTCGACGAGTGCGGCGAGGACGACGAGAGGCTTGACGAGGACGACGAAGAGTGGAAATGGGGTATGGGGAACGAGCGTAGCAGTTGGAGCGCGGACGAGAGCCGCGGGTGTGATGAGGGCGCATGGGCCGAGACGGCGTGGACGTGGAGGTCTGCCGCTGTGGGTTTTGCGTGCACAGGGTGCACGGACGGCGCAGGCGTGCGCACAAGAGGCGCCGCGGCCGGGTGGTGCACCTCCTCGGGTGTGTGCTTCGCGAGTGCGACGGGCACGAAGGGCGCGTCGACGTCCATGTCCGGGGTCTGCAGGGGTGTCGAGGAGGCGGACTCCTCGTCTGAGTCGCTCGACTCGGAGCTGCTCCACCGCGACGGCGGTGTGAGTTTGACTTGTGATGAAGAGTGGGAGCGGCGGTGTTGTTGTTTCGAGACGGGGGAGGTGGGGGCAGACACGGCGGACCGTTGGTGGACGCGGACACGGTGGGCGGGTTGGGAAAGGGACATGATGGCATCGTGGTGGGAGAGGACGTCGGACTCGGTAAGGCCGAGTTCGTAGTCGAGGACGTCGAGGAACTCCCGCTCGATGCGGCCGACGTCCCGCTTGCCAAAGACCCCTGTGCAGAGCGCCCAGTGGACGTTCTTCAGGGTGGAGTCGTTACAGTACTGCAGGGAAGAAGGATCGTCAGCACCCGCGCACGGAAAGAAGACCGGATATGAAGAGACGTACCTTGTTGGCAAGAATGAGCGCTCCCAGGAAGACACGCTCGCAAGCCCATTGCTCTAGGGCGATCTGCAGGTGGGGTTTCGCTCGGTCGATGTAGACGAGCGTGACGAGGAGCACAGGGACCTTGACCTCTGCCTTGTGGAGGACATTGGTCACGAAGTTGAGGAAGTTGGTGTGGTCCGTGTGGCGGGATAATGGGCGACCCCGTGCAGAGGTCGATGGACGGCCCATGGCGTAGTCGACGGTCTCAGCGACGCAATCCACGACGTACTCTGTGAGAGATGAGATTAGATTAGGAGGCGGGTGGCACAAAAGAAACTGAATACGCACCAATGAGGGTCCGTGAAAGCTTTGTCTCGAGCATCTCGAGCATCTGAGGGGAATGCATGGTGGGGTCGACGAGACTGGCACCGTGTACTGGGGAATATGAGCCTGCAACCATTGGGAGCGATGGGGAGGAGGTGGATGGGAGGAAGGAGGCGGTCCGCGGGGAAGGGAGTGATGCGATGAGGGAGGCAGGGGCCGTGTCGGGGTGGGATAATATACTTGAGCATGACTGGTAAAAAGGAGATCTTAGATGTGGCAATTACGGTGAAGCGCAGAAATGCGGACGAGATGGATGACTGTGCGACACAAGCCTCGGAACACGACACAACTCAGCAGGCGCCGAGGCGGGCGCCAGTCGGGTCCGATCCTCCCATCAGCAGAATGACAAAAAAATCCTGACCACTTCCTGGCGAGTTCCTGCGTCCCTGTCTTGACCGACCCGTACCGTCCTCGGCCGCGGCAGGACGCCCCCTGTTCCGACTCAAAGCCCTGCCGTCCCACCTGCCGCCTGCCCACCGAGGGCCCCAGTGGCCTCGCAGCGGCAACCCACCATCCTCGTAGTCCGCTCGTAGTCCGTCGCGGGCGCGCTGGGGGTCGCGGTCGCCTCGTCGTCATCGCCGGCAGCGCGAGAGACGGCCCTGGCGAGCACTGACGACACCTGCCGTCGCCGCGCTGCCGGGCGTGCAGACCTCCCAAAACAGGCAGCTGCGGACGTCCAAAACGTGTCCGAGGCATCTGCAATCTGGGCCGATCGGGTGAGTGCGACCCCACCGGATTTACGACCTCTCGTGGGCTTACCTCAGCACACCCGCCCTCCCGCCAGCGCCGCGCCGCATTGCAATTCGCTCGCGCACCCCTCAGCCAATCCGCGGACGCGCTGACTCACGCCGACTGGGACCGTCCCCCGCCTTATTCAGGCCTGCTGAAGCAGTCACGCCTCCTATCTCTCCTCGCCCGACCGCCGTCCGCCGCGACGACGAGCACACAAACTGCGTTCGCAGCACATCATCACCCATCCCCCGCCATCACATTCATTCTCCCCGCGGGCAGGCTTCACCAAATCTTCCCAAAACGCGGGCCCCCAGCCTGCTGCCTTCCATCAGGCGCCCATAGTCTAAACCGACGTTCCCACGGTGTCTGTACCGACTGCGACGCGGTGGCCCACAAGCGTTCCAACCAAGCTTTCAAATGCTCGCTGGTGGGAAGTGCACTTGATCCCATCCTACGTCGCCGGTCTCACACTGTGCCCGTACACTCCTGCCAAGCTACCCCCTTTTTCGCTTGCTCGACCGTCCAATTAGCACAGATGCTCCCTGAACGCGTCCCAGCGCGCAGGCGCGTTAGGCCCACTTGAAACGATCCCACTTGTCTCTCCTTCTCCGCCTGCAGCTCCATAACACACACCAAGACACGGTCCCCGATTTGGCTCAAACTCTCCCTGCATGTTCAGTTAGGACGACGCTCAGATCAATTTCCATTTCGCTCTGCTCCCACCCATGTCAGACATGCCTCGCAAATTGCACTGGACAGAGCGAAAATACCTGTCTGTCCTGCAATGCCGCCCGCCATCGCATGTTGTCGCCGCGGGGACATCCTAATATCCACATACAACGTATCAATCACTCCAAATTTCCGACACGACATCCGCCACAGAAGCTCTCGCGACGTCGACCCTCGCAAATCAGTGTCCGGTGTTCAAATATCTCCAGTTGCGCCCCAAATTGCGTTTCGCCGTGCCCGCCCAATAGCAATAGCTCTGATCCAGATACATACACACAGATGCGGATCGACGCTAGCTATCATGCATGCAGATACCGTTGAACCGCGACAGACGACAGACGACACGCAGATCGGGACACGGGCGCGCGTCCGCGTCCGCGTCTGATAAATGAGCGCGCCCTCACACGCGACGAAACGCCACCCGCGGAACGAACGAGCGACGCTGCTAGTCGGCGCGTTGAAACGCGTTGGACGCACGGCTTATGGCACCCTGCTTCGAGTTCTCATTCCCCGGTATCTGATATCGAGTATCTCGAGCTGACCGTCCGGTACCTCATCCCGCGCGCGCGTTGACAACCCGACAAAGTCGGGCTTGCATCTCGTAGCGACACGCACCGCCTTCCTGGGAAGCTCGCGCTGCGGCGCGGAATAAACTGCGAACTGCGCTAGCAGCGGACGAGAAACATAGAAATGCGGCAGTAAATTCGGTTTGTGATACGACAACGATGCGGACGAGGACAGGGCGACGAGGCGACGAACAATGGCGATCGCGCAGGCCCAGATCCCACACTCGCTTGGACAAAGTGCAAAGTGCAACGACGCCACGTCGTCCCATCACCCACGTCGCTGGCGTGGCGCCACAAAACGCGGATATCGAGCCAGCCTGGGCTGAAGCGCGTCGGGGCGCCCGTCGAGGCTGCAGCCGACGACAAGCGAGCGCGGGATCAGCGCGAGTGTCGTGGTGGAAGTGGGAACAGCCGCGTCGTGTTGACGTTGGCCGGGCGGGCAGCTGGGATGGTGGCGTCGTAAATTCAGGTTCGTGTCCACGTCCGTTGTCCATGGTCTTTGGTCCGATGGTATATTATGGTCGTGGTCGTGCACTGAGTGGACGCGCCGGCTGGTCGCTGTCACTACTGATCATACTATCGCGCGACTCGCGACTCGCGCCTCGCCGATCGCGATTCGCGATGCGCTAGCTTCCGCTCTGCGCACTCGCGCGCTGCGATAGGCTGGCGCGGCGACGCGTCGCGATTGGCCGTCGGTGCGCGTCCCGAGACATTGTTGTCGTTCTCAGGGCTCACTACGCTTTGCTGCCGGTCTAGAGCGTCCACGTATGTGGTGTGCCGGGCGTCCCGTTCGTCATAGAACTCCGAACGATATATCGTCGTAGTTCTGTGTTTTCTCTCGAGCGGGGACGAAAACGTGAACCAAAAGACAGGGAAGACCCACTTGTTCAGGTCGTCGTGCTCACTTCCTCTGGCCTAGACCTCCCCACCCCATGCACGAGGATGCCGGCAGTTCCGGATCCCACAACAAACACGGCTAGATACCTATCGATATCGTTCTCAGTGAACGAAGACGCAACAGAATCTTCAAACGTGATTGGCTCGTCGCGCCGCAGGCCACCCCACCGCGTCCAACCGACGTGCATTCGTAGTACGCGTTGATGCAGGTGGAGCGTCGGGGGTCGAGGCGCGCCTTTGTACTACGAGTTCTGCATCTGGCCCGGAACATCGAGGAGGGGGCCTGTGTCGTGTGTTCTGCGGGAAAAGGCCACCGGCACAGGCGCAGGGGTGTTGACATTCTGGGGCTGGGGAGGAAGGCTCGGTAGGCATCTGCATCAGTGCCTATCTGCGTATACGGTGCGTGTGTATGTGGGTGCGCACCGCGGCGCGTGATATCATACTGATATCGACGAGTTTGATTGAGCAGGGAGGATCAATGGCGAGAGTCTCTGGGGCTCGAGATTCGTGTTCTGGCGTCGCGGCCTCTGGTGGCGTACTCCATTGCGCGCCCGATCGTATTGAGTCTCGACGTCTAGGTGCGCGAGATACAAACGCGACGGGTTAGCAGGCTCAGGGCAGCACCTACGAATGCCGTCGGCCCGCGTCTTTCAGGCTGAGCCTTCCCCGCATGCCAGTGATGCGGGGTTCGCGCTGAGGACTTGGGTCATGGGTGCGCAGCTGGATGCTAGTCGCGGTCGCTACGTCCAGCTGCACAGCGTGCGCTGCGCACGTCATACGCCCACGACCTGCGCGCCGTGGAACTGGCAAAGGCTCAAGCGGCGCGCCGTGCGCCGGCGGCATGAGCAAGTACACTCATGCGCATGTAGCTCGGGCCGAGGAACATTCTCGGGTTCGTAGCATACCTGCAACATATGCATACGAACCGTACAGATATCTGGCATCTATGAGCATTCGGATTAGGTGCTCGGCGTGGTTACGGGTGCGTGTAGCACGAGGTGGGGATCCCGCTCGGTGCGCCTCGCTGCTACTCGACGTTCTAATTATGAGTATTCGGAAATGGCGGGCGCACGGCATAATTCGCTCAATGAAGTCGTGGTGGTGAATGATAGATGTCGGCATTGTGGCCTGAGCTTGTACCTCGACGGACTGTGAACTTTGTGGGTGGGGATTCGGAATTCGAGCACGGAGCGGCACGAGCAATGGCCTGTGACTTCGCATATGCCATGTGGCGAGGAGATTGGACCCACGGACGCCGTCTGTCTGCGCTCGACTACGCCGCGGTGTGCCAATGCATGGGGTGGCCATGAGGCAAAGCGTCGTGAGGTCATCGACCGTGCATTCGCACGCTCGCCGTCGATGCACGCCTGCTCGATAATATTGTCGTGCAATGTCTCATGTTCGCCCTAATGCTTACTACAGCCCCGGTCTCAGATTAGAATTAGAAAATGCTGAATGCGAGGGTGATATAAGCTGCATACAAAGCTACGGCTTCGATGTACATACCGCTCAGGGGCGACTCGGAGTTGTCAGGTAACCCTAAGCTATTACAGAAGGTGCTATGCAAGGACGGGTGGGGTCACATGAAGTTATTGGAAGGGCGTATATACGCGTTGCTACTATTTACCAAGGTGTAGCGGCAGTGCTGCCCGGCTACGCGTCGCGCAGCATGACGCGACGCGACGCGCCGGCGGCCGCGTCTCGCGCCGCCTCCGGATGTCCAACGCTGAAAAAGTATAGTACAGGAACCAAGAAACCAAGAAGCTCGCTGAGCCGGCGCAGCTGCTGTACGGACCGCAACCACGACGTCTAAACCGCGGCGACAGCCCAGAGTCCAAGCGCAGCCCGCAGGCGATAGTCTACAACAGTCCACGGAGTCCTTTGACACGAGTCCGGCACGGGGAAGCGAAAAAGACAAGTGGGACGGCCAGGAACCAGGAACGCGTGGGTCAATGAAGTGAGATGGTGCGGGACGACACGTCAAGCACAAGGCACGGTGCCCAACAGGATGTGACGGTTAGGCCGTGGGCGCGGGTGTACCTTCCGCGCCGTCTTTTCCCTCCGCCTTTTTCTTGTTTGAGTTGCGGCTGCCTTTCGGACGTCCGCGAGGTCTTTTTCCGCTGTTCGGGTTCTCAGCATCCTCTGCGCCGCGCTTTCCTGCGGGTTTCTGCGCTTCGATATGCAGGCGGAGCTCTTTCAAGTATCTGTAGTGTATGTCGCGAAGACGTCGATGGGTGAGTATTCAGCTGATGGATGTGGAGAAGATAGGCGCTACTCACGTGGACGTCTTTTCCTCGAGTAGTGTTTGGATGCTTGGTAGCGGCTCCTGGCCGAGCTCCTTTCGGAGGCGATCGACATCTGCTTTCGCAGTCGCGTAGTCGCCGTCGCTTAGCGTCTTGACTTTGTCGTGGAGAGATGTAATCCTACGGTGCGCATAAGCTGAGTCAATACAGGTCGTGTGTTTGCGGGACGTACTCTTCGTTGAGCTTCTGCTCCAGCATGTCGGTCTAGGTAGACGGGACGTAATGAGCCTATGAGCCGGAAGGAACCGTTAAATTCAGTGACTCGCCTTGTCTCTGTCTTCGTTGACCTACGCGAAGGCAAACATCACAATCAATTAATGACGTCTAGATATGCTGAACGGAGTTTTTCTACGGCTACTCACCTGGCGGAGGCATGACAGCAGCCGCGTCCGTTCGCTCTCGAGTCTAGGACACAGGCACGGTGAGTACGACGCAAAACAAAAATATAGTATGATGGTACCCGGTGTCTAGAGAGCGGCGGCGAGAGGGAAAAAATAGGCGGTCGGAAAAATGACGTACTTGTTTTTCTGCTCCTTCAGGTCCTGCATGGCTCTGTTCTTCTCGTCCAGGGCGCCATGTGCGGACAGAATCTGCGCAGTGTGGAGCTGCAGCGTCAAGGCATGTTTCCTGTGGACGACGAAAATATCCGACGGGTCAGTACGACGAGATGGACGTCAACAACGGGGAGGCAAAAATGGCATGCATATGTGGAAAGGATCGGCGCGGGAGTGGTGAAGAGGACGGTGACGGCGGCTTGGGCCTAGAGCACAGCACCGACGGAGGCAGAGGCTCTGTCGTCGCCGTCGTGATATCATAGAAAGGCTAGAGCAACAGGGATGACAATGTTAGATAGCGCCCGGTGGGTTAGGTCTAGCCTGTCCGCAAGCGTGCTGGACATTTTGCATGTTGCCACGAAACAAGTACGCCGTGGGAAGTCTGCGGCGACGGACAACAGTGTCATGGACATACGCAAATACCGGGCTAGTTGTATCCCAAATACCAGATCGATGCGATGAGGCACGGGGGCTGTCTGGTATAGCAACGATATCCGGGCTTTACGATACAGAAAAAAGGAACAACAAAGAATGTGGCGCAAGCGTACGCACTTGAGTTCTGCGGTCTTGGCAAGCTGGACGAGGTTCTTTGTCCAGTCGCCTTGCGCTATGAGTCCGGTAGCTTGTGCATGGTTTGATGTCGAGGCCGATGCCGATGGGCCAGCAGCGGATACACTCATTCGGACGCAGAGAAAATGTTTGTCGGGGGATGGACGAGGGTGTGAGGGGTCTTGGGAAACCGCGCAGCGGCAGTGTGACTCCGGAAACTGCCACGCCAACTTCTCACGCCATTTTCCTGGATAAACGCCTTCTCGGCGCCAGATGCAGTCAATCGCTTTGAGGCGATCTAATCTCAGCGCCACATAATGGAACTCCGAAGCTCCGACCATATCAGCCATAGAGCTATATTGGCCCAGAAAATCATAGGAAAATAAAGATGGGCTTTCTTGAGTTTCTTGAAATAATTGTGACACTATGGAAGCTCACTATACATACTTTTGAGCCTTATTTATCTCGGAAAATATTTCCATGCATGGCAAGTTTGAGGTCAGACAGGCGCCTGATCGATGGTATGATCGACGCTCAGGAAACCCCTCAAGCGCACCGCTCAAGCTCGCTCTCGTCACGCTTGTTCTCAATGGGCCACCATACTCTCCATATTCAGATTCGATGTCGGTTATAATGTCTTTTCCGAATTTCGAAACATTTTCCGTTGTGGTATGATGCGACATTGACATCCAGTACATCTCATAGTTTCAGACCTCCATCGGCGACCACGAGCAATACCGAGAGAAAGTGTTCCGAAACTTGCCCAGCAATTGTTGTTCAGGATTTGGATTGCGTTCGCGTCTGAACATGCCCATTGGTATTGATCTGTGTGTGGGTGCTATTCTTGCGGAGGTTCGGTGAGTTCATGTCGCTCTCTAAAAGTAGAACGGTTCCTGACGAGAACATGCAGAGACGCACAGTTCTGCAAGACGACCGTTCTATTTCCAACGGCCTCACACGACACCACCATTGGGCTCGTGATAGACACCAGTAACTCATCACTCGGTCTGCCTCCGCATTGCTCCGATGATTGAAAGCGCATGTATACTGGTGGTATATTGTCGCGGGAAACGGGCTGTTGTGAAGTCGGACATTGCTGCGGTATTGAACCTCCGTCAGTTCAGGGCAACAATTTCATGAATTGCGTGAGTACGGATGGATACACCCTCGCCTATGATGAACTGAAACGACCCTGGTCCAAGCATCCTCGTAAATGGATTTCCGCTAAGATGACGCCGTCGAGCAAGCTTAATGAAGTGCAAATCAGCCTCGGTGTTTGCGCGTCGATTGTGCGCCTACTCGATAGAAGGAGGATTGCCCGGGGACCTATTGATCTCCGAACCTTTCCCCACATCAACATGCTTGCCGATCCATGAGGCCTTGAGGTACCTGCTACCACTGACGTAGTGATCAGTTCCCTCGAGTCTCCATCACGGGCGAAGGCACTAAGCCCGCGGTGATGCGCGCGTATGCAGGTATGTCAATTCCAAATCTTTCCGTCTTTCTTCCAGGATCGGATTCTAACGATTCATCATTAGGTTCGGTGATCCAGGATGCTGCCCGTAACTCTTTCTGCTTGGTTTCGTTATGAGTGCATAATACGCCTCTCTCGCTCTCGGTCTCCTGCTGTTTGTACCCTCGATTGTTCAAGAGTCTTAACACGGCCTGGGGCAATACTGGTACGCATCATCAAGTATCATTATCTCGTGCTGAAGTACTAAATGTCCATAGTAGTCTGGTAAAGTCATGAGTACACGCGTCGTTGATATAGGGGATGCCTGAAGTTCGTGAGTCGTGAAAAACGGGTTATCCATAAAGGAATTTGACGGCCTATGCGTGTTATTAGAGACAGACTAAAGCATACGATACCCGTGGACTTACTACAAAGGGCCGACAATAGTGAACTGCTCGCTGATATCACCGGAATCGCCGAAGACTATCGAGTTCAACCTTAGTACGTGGTATATATAATAGAGTTCTGAAAAACTCACAGACGAGACTGTAGTCGTCGCCGGTGACGACAGTAGGCACTGTGACCTCAACGCGACCCAAACGAACATCGAAGTCCCAAGCGAGAAGAACTGCACACGAAATTATGGGCAAACGTCCAGAAACGGTGACGTTACGATAACTTACCAGGAGTCTCGACATCATCAAACCGCAAGGTAATGCGGCCGCTGTTGTCGCCTCCTGTGATGTTCACCGGGATATTATCGGTACCCCTGCATGAAGTCGCACATATGAGCACGCTGAACACTCCAAGGGCTTTAGGTGCCTACCAGGTAACATTGTGGCGCTGGCCGGAGTACCAAACGGTGCCGTTGTGCGGGTAGAGGATTGGCGGCGTGAAGACGTCGCGGGCCTCGTTGGCCGGGGCGGCGTACGCGACTTGGGTAGCAGCGCCGAAGAGGAGGGCAGTAAGGGCAGTTGTGAACTTCATGGCTATCGTAAAATGAAGAAGGGTTGAATGAAGAGTTGAAGAAATGGACAGTGAGTTGCTTGATATCGAAGAGTGCTGAAGAGCTGAGTGCTGACGTCCAGTCCTCTTGACCACCCAGGTTATATACTGTAGCATTCTCCCATGCGGCTCTCCTGAACAAAGTGCAGTGCGGCGACATCATCCCCGATGTATGGTCTAGCTAACTCGGGCCTATTACTCTACTAACTCTACCTCAAAGCGAGTGCGGTGCCTCCCATGTCATTGACAGCTCCTCCTGGTGCTATCTTTTGCCTTTCCTGAACCGAGCATACAGTACGAAGAGCTATCTAGTGCTAGACGCTCGAACTGCCGGCGTGCGATCACCGATTGTAAGTCATGCGATGCGGCCACTCTCCCGGTGACATCGCAGGTGATCTGCGCCCTCCTTCTTGTGCCGGCTGGCGGGACCTTGCTATTGCTCGACGCATATGGACTATCGGGTGCCGATGTCGGGACCTGTGGCGTGCGTGTCGGTGATTGTTATGAAGCTTGCGAACGATTTGATGATTCTAACTATCTTCGACAGCTTTACACTGCATCATCTGTCAAGCTGGAAAAAAAACCTATTGAAGAGCGGGACTAGTCGACTCCTCCGAGCTACTGCAAGATATGGCGGCTCATAACGGCTCGTTCTTGCTACCGAGACCTTACCATCCTCGTATGGTGACCTTGTGAACCAGTTCAAGAAAATATTCAGTCAACTTTGGACGACGCCTTGTAAGAAGAAGCTCTTGAGGCTGCCTATCCGACTAGCCGTATTCCCCGTACACACAGTTGCGATTGTCAGCCGTACTTATACTGACTCGCTAGTGCCCCTGGCGGAGTGTGCACTCTTAGGTAAGATGAACTATTATTCATTGGTAACCAGTCGTAACTAATGTGTATCATTAAGGTGTCGCAAAATCCCCAGAGTCGTTGTCCGTGTAATAATGGTGTAGGTGTAATAGTTCGGCATGACATTATCCATCGTTTGCGTTCTAGCTCGTGAGTTGACGTGTGGTGCGGCGCGGCACTGTATACTTATATAGTCGAGTTGCAGGATTATTGACTCATAGAACCCTGGGATGGCCTCGACAGGGTGGTGGCCTAATCAAAGGAGATAGGACCCTCGATGGTGAACTGATCGCCCCAGTTTCCAGAGTCGCCAAAAACTAAAGACATCACACTCAACGACAGGTACGTTTCATCGAATACAGGTACTTACGGACGAGACTGAAGTTGTGACTAGAGATGACATTCGGCACAGTCACCTCGACGTGGCCATTGCGAATATCGAAGTCCCATGCTAGGAGGACTACAAAGCGGTCAGCACTAATTTGTATACTATGTTATGAAAGACTTACCCGGTGTCTCTAGCTCGCCCGAACGTAGAAGAATGAAGCTACCGGTGGGGTCGGTGATCTGCTTGGGCTGATCGTCCGTCTCCCTGAACGACCGAGAGCACGTATTGAGAAGTTGATCGAAGATACGATACGCAAGATGTACTCACCAAGTGACGTTGTGCTTCTCTCCAGACTTCCAGACGACTCCAGCATGCGGGTAAGTCATCTTGGGATCCCATATATCGCGATTGTCAAGCGACGCCTCCACAGGTGCTGTCGTCGGCGCTGCGCTGGCCATTTGAGCGGCGGCAAAGACAAAGGCAGTAAGAGCTGTCAAGAACTTCATGTTGGTCGTGCAAGAGGGTAAATCGAGACGATAACAAGCAAGTTGTAGGGAGATGGGAGCTGGGGAACGAGTCCACGCCGTGCCCAGCTGACTGTGCGAGCAGCTTTATACTGCTTGTGCTGTCACTTGCGTACCCGCGAAATAGGCGGGTTCAGATGGTTTATCCGGGCGAAATTCCATTTAGAGATGCGCCCGTCCAATGGAAGCCTGGTCCATATGCGGCCGGGTCTTTTGCAAGCTGTTAGGCTGTTGCCACGAACTCGAAGAAGCATCCTGCCCGGCTTCGATCTCCGCGGACGCAGGTGCATCGCTTGTCACGCGCACTGTACAAGCAGCCGCAATCCTCGTCCACACAATCAAAAACGACGGCATGTCTGGTACGGTTAATGCGGCATTAAAGGTCTTGTGAATTTCAAGCTTAGTTTGAACGCAACGTCGTCGCTGGAACAACATGAACGTCGGCCTCATTCCGAACGATCCACGTCGGTCAGTACTTCATTTTATGCTTAGGCGACGCAGCTAACAGATAACTGGGGTAGATCGGTCATGAAGTAGCTATGTCCGTCAAGTTACAAGTGTAGTTCGTATCGTTACTGTATGTCCGTAAGTCCATCACATAGCACTCCCTCTCACCGCTCATGTTCACCCCTGACAGCAGCATCTAACTGCAATTTCTCTCTTCAAGGATCGATGACACCGATGATGGAGAATACCTCGCTTAAGTTACCGGAGTCGCCGAACACTTGACGTAATATTCTATCAGCTATTCTAGGACGGCCCGGAGCGAACACTAGCACTTACAAACAATTTGGTAGTTGTCCTCGTTATAGACGGGAGGGTATGACGGCCCGTCTGTACATTTATTATCGCCGTAAGTATTCAGTGCGCGACCGTAAAGGACAATAAGACCTCACCGTAACTTTGTTCAATCTCGCCGTAACTTTGGCGGCTATCACCGTAACTTTGGTCAGTATCACTGTAACTCATTCGATACCTCACCGTAACTATTGCAAGCCGGCCGTAACTATCGCGCACCAACGATAAGGCGCCATATGACGTTTTGCAAGGTAGGATTTCAGTCGTCTGTCTGAACGAGAGGCTTCAATAACGTCATAGGCGGAAAGTCCCGAACCAAAGCGCCGATAAGCGCATGACTGCATGGCGGTACACGCAACCTCTCACTATGACCAGAGTGTCGACATATCCCAAGCTAGAGCATCTTCTACACATGTGACAATATCCATAACGACTATAGGCAGGCGGCGTATCAAGATAAGGATGCAGTAAGTACTACTAACCTACCTATTCATGTAAAAATATGTCCATCAGTCGTTTCACAGCATCATCCACCAACGGACGTGTCGCACCAAAGGCCTTACCCTCCTTGACCTTCTCCAGCATCGCTTTCTTGCAAGAGGAGCCCATCTCGCCAAAGTCCAGCAATACAAACCGCTCATATGCTTCCTCGTACGTGAGATTAGCATACCCATCCATCAGCATCCTTCCCATACCATTCCACCAGGCTCCTCGCCAGTGAGTGTCGCATAATTCCGTGTTTCGGCAGTCGGAGTGGTGCGTCTTGATAATCGGCGGCTGGGTTGCGACAATTTTTCGGTGGATATCGATCGCTTCTTTGACCCTTGTTAGTTCTCGGTATGCTGACCAGCCGATCTTGTCCAGAACGTTGTCGTCGATCTCATATAAAGGTATTCGGAGCATTCCCGTAAATCCGGCGCGCAGGATTCCGATGGCAAGCTGATATTCTCGAGCAAGCCATATGAGCTTGTATGGCGCAAACATAAACGAGCGCACTGCTAGTGTTTGCTCGACCATTCCCCGAACGCGGTCGGCTTGAAATCTTCGGCTCAGCTCGAGGAAACGGACCACGTCATCTTGAGTTAGCCGTTTGTCGGACAGCCTGGCACAAAGTAAGTATACCATGCAACCAAAGGGAACTTCGAGCACTTACTCGCCCATAGCAACCAATAGAAAGGGCTCCCAGTCCGAGCATTTGAGCTGTGGCAGGACGATGGCATGCTCATCGTCACCCCCTTCTCGGCAAGGCTCTGCATGCTCTCCAACGTGTCTTTCAGGGACTTCGCCGTGCTCGTTGGCAAGCTCGTCGGAGGATGCTATAGAGCTGTTCGACGCTGGTTGTCCCGCCGCAAACATATCGGCAAAGGTGCGAGAGAAGCGTGACAAAGTAGACTTATGTAGCTTGTACAGGGTATTTTCGACCTATTGGTTAATTGAGAGTTGGTTTTATCGTCGAAATATTTGAACGTGATGCTCACTTGTATGATATGGGTGCCGTCTGACAGGTACAAGCGAGGGTGGCGTTTGGGCAGACTGGGAGATCGTGAAGGAGTATCTATGGGAGTGTCTGAGACGGTGTTTGAGGAGGTAGTGGAGTCCATTCTCAAGAGCTCGTATAGGATGCACAAGCAAGAAGCTGCTCTGAAGATGATGGTACAAGAGCAAGGGGATGGCACGATGTCACGCGGTAAGTTGAATCAGTCAAGCGAGTTAGGCGAAATGACTGATGTCGCAGCATAACTCACAGTGACAACTTCAACCAGCACCACTTGTTGAAGTACGATACGTGGATCACTAGCTTTTCTCGTTACTTCTCATTTTTCTTGCTATGGATCTAGATGCACATGAGATTTACTGGCCTGACATGCCTCCCGTTCAGTCTGGTCGTTCGGTCTGGTCAGCTGAAGTTCACAGCGCATATGATCTTCTCGATGGTCTTGTCTCGAACGCTGTTGGTCTTCTCGCTCAAGAGGACGCTGACCCTGTTCAAATTCAGCATCATCACACAGCTATCACGGAACAGGCACTGCCGCTACTCGAGGTCCTGGAGAAATCCGCTGAAGAGCTACCACTTGCTTGGCTGAGTGACTGCGCAGAGTATCTTGGTGTACTCACGGTCGCACTTCAAGAGTCGGGTCGAGATGCAAGCCTTGCGTAAGTGATATTTCTTGGGCAGTACTAGCGATATGTCGCTGACAAGTACATGTAGCGAACAAGTGACCGTGATCATTCCTGAAGTCACACGTCTTGTTCACGATCAAACTCGCCGTGGCCGTCCAGGAATCGATATTGATGTCCGCTATCTGCAAGAGGCCATGGCATTAGGACGGAATATCAGTCTAAGTGAGCTTGCACTATCGCTCGGTGTTCATCGACATACCCTCCGTAAATGCATGAAGAAACACGGGATCTCGCGTCCCAATTACAGTCGACTCACCAATGTAGAACTCGACGCACTCATCAAAGCCTTTAAGTCCTCTCGTCCTCGGTCGGGAATACGCTACGCTGTTGGTCATCTACGCAGTCAAGGCCTTCGCGTTCAGCGTCACCGCGTTGTTGGATCTCTCAAGCGTGTTGATGGCATTGGTAGTTACCTCCGCATTCAGGCGAAAATTCGTCGACGTCGTTATTACAATAAGCGGCCCAATGCAGTATGGCATGTTGATGGACACCATAAGCTCATTCGCTGGGGCATCGTTGTGCACGGATTTGTAGACGGTCACGATCGGACGGTACAAATAATACTCCGCTGTGTTTTGAATGTTTAACTTATTCGCTGAATTATATAGGTTACTGCAATGCGTGCACATACAAACAACCTTCCAACGACCGTTCTCAAGTTGTTCAAAGAGGGCGTCCGAGAGTACGGAATGCCGTCTCGTGTACGAGGAGATCGAGGTGGAGAGAACCTTGACCTAGCGGTCTACATGGTGATGAAAAACGGACCCAACCGAGCATCTTTCATGTGGGGAACGTATGTATGTCTATTGGTCATAGCGAGCATATGCTAACAAGTCTTCATAGCTCAACCCACAACACTCGAATCGAACGTATGTGGGTGGAAGTCGGTACTCAATTCGCACGATATTGGCGGGCTTTCTTTGTGCGTCTTGAACGCTTGCATGGCTTGAACTGTGACACGCCATGGCACCTTTGGCTTTTGCACACACTCTTCCTCCGTGAAATCAATGTTGACTGTGAACACTTCCAAGCCGAATGGAATTCTCACCCAATATCTGGCCCAGACACAGGTTCGCGCAGTCCAAATGTAGGTTCTTCATCAAGCGGAGATATGTAGCATGTTGAACCGTTTGACCCTGTAGGATTTGCGCTTTCTTGGTCAGATCAAATTTGGTATATACGCAGAGGACTATTCAAACGAAGACGAAGTCCATCCTGACACCACCGCGGAATTTCGGCTGGCGCACGTAGATGACATTGAGGACAAGTTGCCAAACGCTCAAGACCTAGCAGACTATGTTGAAGAATGCGAGCGAACAAATCTACGTCATGATGGCATACCAGTTCCTCGACATACGAACCCCTTCCAAACACCAGAAGAACTCGAAGATTACTTGGCTTTATTACAGCGAGTCAAGTCTGTGGACGCTGATTCAGAGGGCTTTGGCGTAGAATTGATAGACGCACCTGATTACCCTGTCTCTGAACATATTATTTTCGGTCGTGGTGGACGTAAAGAGCTTGAAATACCGCTGCCGTTCGAGGTTTGGAGCCCGCGAGCACGTCTTTGGTGTCAAGCGGCCTTTCTACTCTCGCTGTATCTTTCTTAATCTTCTCAAAATTCAATGCTGTGTTCATTATAACTTGGATCCGGTGAAATGAAAGTCGGAGTACAAACAGTGCAGCCCGAAGACTCGCACGTCTTGCCACGACACAGTGACAACTCAAACTACCACCTAAGACTTTGCTCACTTTCTAGTATCTTCTCCTTGTCGTATTCTTCTGTACTGTCTCAGCCACCTTTCATATCCTTTCAACAATGATGGACGCTGAGAAAGCTACAGCTATCCTAGCCTTCTGTCGAGGAGCAAAGGTCGGAGAGCCAGAGTGCGACTGTGAGGAGTATAGTGCTCCCTCTGGAGTCGATGCATCTGCACGATGTCTTGAATGCGGACACGGAAAAAGTAAGCATGGTAGTAGACGTACCATTGCTGATACTCCAAGCCGTTCAGCCTTGACTACGGTCGAGTCCGCAGTTGGAGGACCAAGTAGAGATTCTGGTAGCACGGAGTCAGTGGTTCGGAAAATGTACAACGCACGCACCTCAAGGCCTACGATAAACAGCAGCGGAAAATCCAATGTCTCACATCAAGACGCTCGCAACGAGGTCCTTCGTGGATTTCGGCCGCATAACGCTGGGACTTCTGGTCTTTCTACTAGAGCCGCAGCAAAGGTCTGTGAAAATATATTTGACTATCGAACTTAGCTAATCACTGTTCACTTGCAGGCCAAAAGAGCTGCATCGGACAGTCGTGCGGGAACTCATAAAGTTGGTGGGGTATATCTGATGGTTTGCGGTATATATCTTGATGAGAATGTGCGTAATGATCTCCATACTCTATAATGAGTACTCACTGCTTGGGTTACACAGGGTGAGGAGCATCTAGAAGACAAGCAGTCTCCTTCAGTCAATGGGCACGATATTCTGGAGAATCTCGGTCTCGGCGTCACATCGCTTGAGGGGATATCAATTAATCAAAATTGGACTTACGAAGAGGTTTCCGCATGGCTACGTGGTTTATTTCCTCGCGCATTCGAGTACATGGAAACCTATGAGCAAGAAAAGCGAGTGAAGCCGAAAACGCATTCACCAGTGAAGTGGCGGCTGTTGAGCAAGCGGTGGCGCGCGCTCGAAGTCAGTGTCAAAACGAAACCCACTGGCGCTGATCTTATCAAGCACAAAGGCGGAGCAAATTCTAGTAAGACGAGCATCAGCAACTCCCACCTGTACTTTGGTGAATTCATCCTCCTTGCACGCTTGCTTCCAAGTACTGAAATTTTGTCATAGCATTCTTCCACGCCGTCTCTCCTGAAGTCCTCTCGAGTTGGAAGCCAAGAAATGATGACGAGTCTGAAGATGCACGCTCAACAAGCTCTGAAGAAGCTCAGTTTTCGGATAGGTCTGAGAGTAGCGAAGGTAGTTATCGGTTGCACATGAACAACGACTCGACAGATCCCGAGTCTGAGCCTGATTGGGACGCTAGCAGTGATTCAGAGGTGCGTGGCAGTCAATCTGCGTAGCAAAATATCATACTGATTGCGAAGATTGTATACTCTTAGAAACCTGCAATCTTTGATGTGTTTCCTGAGGAACTCGATGGAGCCGAGGGTGCTATAGCGGGTGAGTTACACCAGCCATTAGTAATTACCAAATGGAAGCTATAACGACTATATGTCAGATATGGACAAAACGCCACGACCAGCACGTTTGCGCAAGCGAACAGCCGATGCAGCTGAATTGGACGATTCACCAGAGGAGACAAACCAAGCTCGACCAACGAAGCGTGCGCGAGGCATACTAGCTGGCGAAGATACTGGTGAGACTTCGAAACACATTTGCACTTGAACGCACGGTTGACCAACAAACCCCTCTATCTTAATCAAGTTTCTCAAGACTTTCTACCGCGTACAATATCTCCAATGATTACCAAAGTCCCACCTTCAGCTTTGGATCGGCGGCCGCAACCGTTCCCCTCAGTCTATGATGACGATGACGACTCAGATCGCAGCCCACCGAATCCCTGGGATGACGGCTACGTGATTCCAGTCAAGTTGCCTTAGTGACTGGCTGCGAGCCACCATTGTTGGTCACTTTTCCTGAACGTCCCTGGCTCATCATACTAATCATGTATATTATCCAGGCCTGACCTCCGATAGCGATTACATCGCCCGTGCTGTGGCATGTAGGCTGCCGCCTGCGTAGTAATTCTTGTGGTTCAACACCACAAAGTCACTGTTTCTATTATCTTTGTTACGTGTCTTCCCAGACTCTATTGTAGTTCAAGAAATAATGCTATAAAATGCTACTAGTGTGCTAATTGATGGCTCGTCTTTGTAAAGTGCTCGCTCACCACGCTCGGTCCTGCAAATATAAGTTCGTCTGTCATACAGGCTGCCCGCTGGCGCTTAGCGCCTAGGTCTTACACTTCAGCTATCGGCCTCGGGCTTCGATATAGATCCATGAAAATATTTGACAGTATCAATCAGTGTTTTCTTGTAAGATTCACGTAGTTCATTTGTATACACCCATAGTGGACATCGTTGCATGATTTTACAGCTGCGAGCGCATTTACGGCGCTCAGGCGCTTCTTAGTTGCGGTGCTTGAGCGCTCCAGTTGCGGCGCTAATAAATGTACAGACGGGCCGTCATAGGAGGGACGGTTACTTCAACATGACCGTCACGGATGTCGAAGTTCCACGCAAGCACCACTGCCAACCACAAAGATTGCGATATGAGAACATCTCCTGGTAAACTGCAAAGGACACGCACCCTGGTACTCTTGTCCTCCACCAGCGAGAATGATGTGTCCATTGGGATTCGTGATTTCCTTGGGCTGATCGGCGGTCTCCCTGTACGTATGATTAACGTATCCGCTTACTCATTCTCGTCGAGTTGCTGCACATACCAGACGACAGTGTATGTTTGTCCGGAAACCCAGGTCGTGTCCTTGTTGGGGTAGAGAATCTTGGGGTCCCACACATCGCGTGCAAGGTTCGCAGCGGCGACAGGGACAGCCGCAACGCTAGATATTGTAGTGGCAGCAGCCACAACGAGCGCAGCAATGGTGGTCGTGAATTTCATGGTCTTAGGGTGTAGCCGGTTCAAGAGACAAAGAGAAGTGCGGAAAAGGAAAGGTGAGTGGGCCTCAGGCGAAAGCGAAAGAGCTGAAGCTAAAGAATCCATTACACGTCAGGATAGGTTTTATAGCTGGCGAAACCTTGCTCAACACGGTCAGACGCTCCGACTTCCGTGTGGCGAAGCGCAGAAGTAGCAGGAAGCCGCGGTCGACAATCTCCGTCCTGTGCAGCGAGCAGGACATGCGGTGCATTTGACCTGCCTGGCCTACAGTGATCACGGAACAGTGGCCGAGTGTGTGAATCTCTGCGATCTGCACTCTGCTACCTTAACTTTGTTAGTGATACGCCCGTGCTCCTTCATGGGACATGTGAAGCGATTCGTACACCCTGGTATGTGTTTGCCTGTTACGCGCTACGCGGCCGAGTCGTCTAATAGCCACGTTGAAGTGTAGAATCGCTTTGTAGCTGTCTTCACTTACAAAGCTATGCTCGCCCCACAGAACCCGTGTAGATTACGGTAAGCACCTCAGTGCATCATTCTGATCAAATGCCCACAAATACCACTGATATACGGTCATGTCTTTCCGCTATATCGTAAATCAGTCCACAATGAAACCAGCATACCACAGGGCCTCCAAGCTCGTATATACTCGGATTCTCGATCGAGTGGTTGCTTCTTGCGTTAGCGTACGCATCTTGTTCTTGCATTTCTACAGGCTGAAGAAGTTAGCGGATTGACAGCATCAGCTCGCAATCACAGCTCTACTTGATGACGGGCTTAGTTCACATTGCTTTAATATATTACACTTATTGGATATGAACTAAGGAGAGGAATGACACTGTCGATGCAGCGATGAAGTCCGTGTGTATATCGCAAGTTCTTGTCCAGTTCGATACGCTAATCGTTGTCGTCAGATCATCGTAGCCCGCAGTTAAAGTGCGCCGAGTCCAAGTAGAGCAGCGGCACACGCAGGCATGATCCATGTCCACGCAACGCTCAGACTCAGTTTCGCAGCCGCGCTGGAACCCCCGAGCGGGCCGCCCTGCTCTCCGAACTGAACGTTCTGAGGCACGGACGCGTTGACGCACTCGCCGTTCGTGACATTGAGGTTGAACAGGTCATCCGCGGTGTTGTAGAAGAAGTACGTCCCGTTCGTGACGTTCTTGAACGGCGAGGTGTCGTACGGGAGCTTGTCGCTCGAGTCTGTCGCGGACGTGTTGCGGATGAAGATGCATGCGATGTTGTTGGGGAATTGAGTCGCCATTTGCGGGTAAGCGGAGAGTAGTGTCGAGGACGAGGTGTCGCCTACGAGGACTGAGAGGGAATTATGTTTCAGGTCGACGAAGCACACACAAGCGGGTGCAACTCACCGAATCTGCGGTGCGGGAAGGTCTGGAAGAGCTTCAATAAGCTATCCTGCCTTGCATTCAGAATTTGACTCGGGTCCGTCAAATTGATCGGGCGCATCTCCAAACTGCCCAGCGGATAGTTTGCAAACAGGTAGTCGACGTACGTGCGCGTCAGCTCCATGGGTGTCGTGGTGTCGTAATGGAAGCTTGCGTTGGGTAGAGTCTTGAGCCAGTGCTGGAAGAGGTCAGGCATCCCCGGGACGTTCACGTACGGCTCTACGAATGAGTTCTTCAGCCCTTCGTTGGGAACGTATACTTTCGTTATGCGGAGAACGTCGTCAATGTCGGAAACCACGGAAATGCCCTCGCTTGGCACGAGGATTACGGTGCCGTTTCCTGGGCCTTTTGGTCTAGGTATGAGAACCGCTACTGTTAGATTATCAGCTTTGCGACTTACCTGTGACGTTCACCAGACCTGTCTCAACAACCTGCACCGACCCGGTCTCATTGCCAAGCCCGGAAATTGTGACGAATTGATCGAACTCTCCCACATCATCGGTGGTGTTGAGTGTGATCGGTGTGGACGTAATGTTTGTACCATTCGTTGAGACGATCGCAGAGAGGTTGGCATTTGATACAGGTATCGCTGCAAGGTCCTGTGTCCGGTTCTGCAAGAGCGATGTCTCCGTGGAGTTCAGGTTCTGTGTGCTTAGGCCGTTTATAATGGAGTCGAGGTCGGAGGTATTGACATCTGGCAGCTTGTATGCAAGACCGTAAAACCGAAGGTTCCAGCTAGTGCATACCAGCATAGACGTGAAAGTGAGTCTTAGTTACGACTTAGGGCCTGTTCGGTAGCGACGCGCGAGTCGACTCCGCGCCTAAATCGACTCCAGCGCTAGACTCAACAAAGCTTGCCCCCTTGCGCATGTCGACGTGCAAATATGTTTGTAGAAATTCTTGCAAAAATAAATTGAGTGTCATGCCGGAATTAAGCTCCTGTAAAGATATGGCCGGTTCGAGGAAGTTCACGACTCTAAAGCTCGCCGACACCGACTCCGCATCTATTTCGACGCAGGGAGCCCAGCAAGTCTTGCGAGTATGCTGTGAACTTCGTTTATTCTGTCATATTTTTATGGGGGCTCAATCCCAGTGATATAGATGATTTAATTTTAGAGAAATTGTGACAAAAATCCTTATACATCGACTGCAAGCCTTGGCGAGTCTAGCGCTGGAGTCGATTTAGGCGCGGAGTCGACTCGCGCGTCGCTACCGAACAGGCCCTTACGCACTGATTAAACACTCACCCGTTGCCTGTGAAATTTGCATAGGATGGTATGAGTAATCCCGAGATGAGTATATTCGACAAGTCGCTGCTGTTAGGATTGATGTTGAGCTCTTTCTCGATGTCGCTGAGACTGGGCCAATCTCCCAGAATGGCTGTCAAACGTGAGCAAATTCGTTTGTAAGTTGAAGTCTTTCATGACTTACAAGGTAGCGCAGAAGCTGCTGCGCCTGTTGCGCTCGAGAAGATGGAAGCGACACTTGACGCAAGCTGGGGTGCTGGGGCCGGCGCAGGCGCGGGATTTGGTGCGGGACCGGCGCGAATACCTGACAAGAACGACACGGCCCCGATAACAACTAGAGACGAGCGTGGATACATGCTGGGCTGAAACTGTGGCAGGACACTTACAAGAGCCACGCCGTAGCCCATCCCTTATATTTCTGAGCCACTGCGTTGCGGTAATGTCATCGTTGGCGCAAGGTGATGCGTAACTCCAAGTCGCATTTACCCCTTCTCCACCTTCAGCTACTCTCCAGTACCATGTGTCTGCCAAGCCCGAGTGCCATGCAGAAAACAGGTTGATGGCTGACGTCAAGCGTCATGTTGGTTCGCAGTCGCTGGAGCCGACAGGGCGTCAAAGGTCGCATCCTGCCTTATACAGTCTCTCTAATGATCACGGTGTAGAAAAACAAAAAAAAATCGAGTAGGCCTGAGCCAACTTTTGACTCTTGAGTCATAGACAGGAGACAGTTATAGCATACCTAAAGAGAAAAAATGGACATTTGGAGGATTGAACTCCAGACCTCATGCAATTCCGCAGATGCGAAGCATGCGCGCTACCACTGTGCCAAATGCCCATGACATCAGTGTCTCACTCTGCCCTACACCCACGCAGCCTCTAGGCTATGACGTCGTAGAAAATACCGGTCGCCTCAAAAGATTCGAACCTCGCGCTGCGTCGCGCAGGTCATCATCTTCTGACACTGTATACTATTCCCGAGCTCTTTGTACCACGAGAAACATGGAGATTCCAGATACACCACCTCCGGACCATCATGCCAACGACTCGGCGAATTCGTTCAGAAATCCCTGGCCTCCGAAATCGCTTCTTGCGTCCCATCAAGTCTTCTCCCAATTCCCCATCGCTCTAGCAAAGCGCATCGAAGGCTACCACATCAAAGATGTCAAGGTAATTAGCCCCGATTTCGCACGCGACGCGCCGGACGAAGGCGTAATCAAAGCGACTTGGTTGGGACATGCAGTGAGTATCTCGCCATCAGTGCAAGTGCCGTATTCTGATCGTTCATCCAATCACTGTCAGGGATTTTTGGTTCAATTGCCTAAACTACCTGGCTTGCAGCCCGTAAGGATTCTTTTCGATCCGATCTGGTCAGAGAGAGCCTCGCCAAACCAGTACGCAGGACCTCGGCGCCGCCTTCCACCTCCTTGCGAGCTTGAAGACCTTCCAGATTTTCAATTCGTTGTAACAAGCCATAATCAGTCAGTGCATAATTTGCTCCTAAGCATCGGTAGATGGTAACTTGCATCTCATTGTGCGAGTGCAGTTATGATCATCTAGATTGGCCAACAATCGATCAAATACATAAATCGAAGGGATCTCGTGTTACATTCCTTGCCCCACTAGGTATACCCATCTGCATCCCTGATTCTATCCAGATATTGATATTATGTCCTCATGCTGAGCAGGGAATGAAACATGGTTCAAATCATGCGGCATACCGCAAGACCAAATTATCGAACTAGACTGGCACGAAAGTGTCGAACTCCGACCTCGGCGTTCGACTATGTACCCAAAGATCAAGTTCATATGCACTCCGGCCCAACATTCGAGTGGTGAGTCCAGCGTTGTTCTCCAGCCTGTGTCCAACTCACGTATACCCCGTTTGAAAGGACGCGGTGTCTTTGACCAACGTGCCACACTATGGTCGAGTTGGGTTGTGGAACAGACCTCGCAGGCTGGGCGTGCGTCCGTATATCATGCGGGGTAAGTATGACGTTAACGAAGTACCCAAATAGGCTCACAGCGGAAAATACTAGCGACACCGGCTACATGACCCAAGATGGACCCTGCCCCGCATTCAAAGGTACGCTTTGCGTAATTTTCAAGTTCTCAGACTTTGAATCCGACTTCGTTTCGCCAGAAATCGGCGAACGGTACGGCCCGCTCGACCTTGCCCTCCTATCTATCTGGCGCGGATCCTCCCTGTCGTTCCTCTCCACCTTCGGTCTGCGGCTCGCAACGACAGAGCTCCTCGACGGCCTGCACGCCTCGCCCGCCCATGCCGTGCGCCTCTTCCGCGATATCCGCGCGCGTCGCGGTATCGCGATGCATTTCGCGACGTTTGCGGGCAGTAGCGAGGAGGCGCGTGAGGCTGTGGCGGAGCTGGTGGCGGCGTGTGAGCGGGACGGCATACCTAGTCGTGTGGATGAGGAGGGCGGGTTTGGCGTTGCGGATGTGGGACAGACGGTTGTTGTTGAGGTGAAGGGTAATGTGGAAGAAGCAGAAGAAACAGAGACTACAGGCTAGTGAGAAAGATAGTGGAATGCCTGCTTTCTCCTGACGAGGGTGTATACGCATACTAGCAGTGGTGCTTGAGGACAGACGGGATCATCATATATACCATCTTCTTCCTTATCATGCTACAGCAGACGGTTCTCTCGCAGCGCGAAGCATAGACGCTGTGTAAATTACATTAGTGAATCAGAGAAGCATTATGAGCTTCAGTCGAGTCTATGGCATCATTGAAATACGGATGGAACACTTACAGCACTGAAATCATTCCCAGGCATCGGTCATGCCCGGAGGATAGACATCTAGATTCATACAAGGCCACAGGACTCTTCGATATCAGGTAACCTACGGTCCTGCATACTTCGATGGCCTATACACGTTTTGTCTCGCTTGATTCCTTCAGCCCTAGTCTTGCTCTCGAGCGACCCCCAGTACGGTCTAGTCATCAAATGCGCGCGCATCCCAGTTGACTCCCCAACCACCATGTGCCGACATGAATGATGGAGGGAAAATGATTGTCTTCGCAGCTGGAAGAGCGCGAAGCTTTTGCGTGGCGAATTGGAGGAACTCTTGATGAGATTACTCAAATATTCCTGGTCATGCCTGAGAGAAATGCTGATAGTTCTAGGCGCATCATCAGGGTGTGATGGGAGTATGAGTTGAGGTCGTCGCGTTAAATTAGGAAATCGCTGAGCTTCGGATCCTAACATGGACAAGCAAACAAACTTCTTAGGGTGGCGCCTGACACAATATTAATATCGTGATGGTGCTGAATGTGGGCTGCAGCTCTGCGGGCTGTGAGTAGGCGAACGTGCGCATCCTGAATTCAGGCAGTGAGGGACTATGCAGGCTGTATACGACCAGTTGGACCAACTGCTTGCAGCGTATAGGATCGATGATACAGCGAGAAGGATTTGATCGAATAGTCTTTCCAGCTAGGCTGGGTCATATAGTCAGACCATTGAACAAACGGGAGCAAGCTACTACAAGCGACGTGTCAGGAAGCCATCTTTCTGGTGGAGCAACGGGGTAAGCACGTACATCAGAGGTTGGGTAAGAGCTTGTCATTTACGACAATCGACTTTGCTTGAGGTATGAGTGTTCTCCAGACACGTCTGGCGGGCAAATGAAGACCGCTGGATGACCTTAGTCCGGAATATAAAATCAGTACACTGCATAAGTCCATAACGAGGCGGGGGAACGAGCGATTTCATTGCGTACGGATATCGCGCAGTGGAGGCGATCCAAGGGGAACTGGCGCATTGAAGACTCAAATGCAGTGTCATGATCGTCCGTAAAGTACAAAGACCATCATGAAAACATTTATGCAATACCTTTTCAGTCCTTCTATCGACAAAGAGCATGAGAAAGACAAGTGCAGAGTGAACTTAGAGTGACGCACCCGGTTATCAGCCCCTCTGGGCAATTAGGGTCCACGACCATACCCGTCCACGAGAGCTCCCATCACAGGCACACAGAATAAGTCCTGAATAGAATCTCCGTTCATGCAGGCGGAAGATCTAGCGGTGCGGGCCGAGGGTCAGGTTGCCTGTCATCTTCCGAGGCGTACGCAAGTACAGCTAGCGCGTTGACAGCCCATATCTTTCAAAAGCTTGTAGCCGAGCTATGCAAAAGACGGGTGCAGCAAAAAACCTCGCTAGAGGGTCGTTGGGTAAAGAAGGCATAAGCGGACGGTCGAGAAGAGGGTCGATGCAAAGGTCGTCGCGTAGAGAGAGAGAGAGAATTGATCGGGAAGGAAGCAGGCTTCCGATCCTAACAAGTGCAAACAACGCCCAGTGGCGACCGACTCAAGCGCTTCAAGCTATCTGAAGGAACCACGCGCAACATGCCCGCGCGGCAGCTCATTGGAAAGCACATTGCAAGGCTCGTGGGGTGCGGCGAAAAAGTGAGGGTGCGGCGGCGATACTTGTGGTAGCACGCGCGCAAGGAGGTAAATCTAACCACATTTGAGAAGCGGGGGTCTAGGGTCGCATGTCTCGACCGGAGGATCGCCAACAGGGGGATAGATTGCAAGACAATCTAGAGACATTTAGATTAGATGAAAATTTCAATTCAACTGTTGCAGTGTAGATCGTTGATCAAGATTGTGTGAAAAGAGCTAGGAACATTCCGCTTAGCTTAAGCGAAGATTGAGATGAATCACACTTGCATGTGATGAGTTACCAAGACCCACCATGGAAGACATAGTATCTAGATGCGGCTGACTGTTAGTTTGTGGGCTGGGGCCGGGCACAGTACGCAATCCGTACCGCGCTAATCATCCCAGGAACCGGGCATCGGCGGGGGATAGAAGTCAGGATCCATGCACGGCCACAAATATTCTTCACCCTCAGGAAGCCTCTCAGCTTCAAGTAGGTCGCGAATATTATTCATCTCTTCACGTTCTGCATCGCTGAGCTCTTCCTGTTCGAGTCTTTCTTCTGCGCACTCCAACGCGGTCTGGCCATCGGAGGTGTGTGCGTTCCAATAGACTCCCCAACCTCCGTGTCGCACAAGCTCCAGGGCGGCAGAATATCCGTTTGGTACTCGACCAAGAGCAACGAGGTGGAGGAGTGTATGACCCTCCTGGTCACGCTCGTTGACCATTGCACCCCGTCCGATGAGGTCGCCAATCATTTCGATGTCGCCTCGGAGTGCGGCGCGGATGAGAGAAGTCGCAGGCAGACCGATTGCGTCGTCTTCAGCTGGCTCGTCTTCGGCCTCGACAATTTGTGGGGTTGGGAGGTATTGAGCGCCGTCTGGGAGTCGACGGGCGTGGTAGAGCTCAAAGATGCGCTGCGAGTCTTCGTCTGCAGGATTGTAGTCTGCCCTCGCTTGTGCGCAGTCGAGAGGTGTTACCCCATCTTCGTCCTGCGCGACCCAGTCCAGCAGATGCCCGGCGTGGCGAACGAGCTCCAGTGCAACAGGTAGCCCATTGATGAACCATCTAAGGTTGGGGAACGCGGCATTATGCAAAGCAATCCTACCAACCGTGTCAGAAGCGTTGATGTATGCGCCAGCCCGCACCAAAATGCTGATCGCTGTGTCTGCACCAGCATCAGCAGCCCAAGTCAGAATGGTGCGATTGATCCTCGGGTTTGCTCCAGCCTGCAACAGCGCGACAAGGGTCGAGGGATGAGTGGGCATCGCATAGAAGAGCGGCGTCCATCCAAGAGTGTCTTTGGTGTTGACCTGAGAGGCGAGTTCTGACGGGAGAGACGAGAGGTCTTGGGATGGAGAGTGGGAGGGGAGTGTACAGATGCGTCGGTGGAGATCCGTCCAACAGAGCTTGGTCGTGAGCTCTTCCCACGCTTCCTCGATGTCGAGACGAAAGTACGGGCCCAGTCTGAACTGGAGAGCATCGAACGCAGCCTTCGGTGAGCCGTAGTGTCGCCAGTGTATCAACGACCACCACAGCGCCCTCTCTGCGGGTGTGCTGAGACGAGTCAGAGCAGCGCGGTGGAAGACGTCTAGAGAAGGACTCACTTATTGTAGAACTCCCACTCTGTCGGGGCCGAGTGCTCTATCAACAGGGCCACGATCGAGAGCGCCGCCTCCGATTGGTCGAGGGTCAGTCTCCACGTCACATACTGCAATCGAGTGTCCGTAAATGCGAATACTATATAAATGTAGACGGGCTCACATGCAATACGGACTCTCCGTCCCGCAGGACGTCGTTGACGGTCAGCTCGCGACTCCATAGCTTCTGTTGGACTTCCTCCGGTGTCGCCCGTTGGAGCCAAGTGAGCGTCTGCACGACTCGCGGAGTCTGAATGCAGAAATGCACTGGGATGCTCTGTGTTTGCAGCTCCACGCTAATTCGTGCGAACCAGGTAGGGCAGTAGTACTTGATCCGAAGTAGATTCGATCGATCCCGCCTACATCTCGCCTCATTGCACATCGTGCGATCAGACGCAAATACAGAGAGCAAGTAATGGTGAACAAAGATGTTGCCGACTGCGGAACGTAGCCACTGTGGAACGAGGGGAGAGAGTCGACCGTGGCACCGGCATCGACAGTCCACAGGGCATCCGTTACTGGCAGAAACATTTCGATTTTCTGCCCCTCTATCTGGTGAACTTCCCACATACTCGAAGCATTGCGTGGTACTCACCCGAAGGTTCGTACGGATCAGGCCTGACTTCCGTCTCTTGGAGGCTGGTGCTGTATTGTATGGCCGCGAAAGAATGCTGTCTGAGCTCACTGCCAGCGTCATCCACGGAACGTCGGATGATAGTCTGAATCGCGTCATTTACGCCTTCAAGCCGTCGCCGTTGCTGCATCATGCTTTGCTGATGTATCTCACATTGGATATCCTGGCTATAAGGTGTCTTAGCATCTAAGCTGTTTTATACAAATAATGGGCGTACAGCTGGCCTGACAACGTTATCATCCATGTATTGACATTCTCTTGAAGTCGGTTCAAGGTTCGATGGCCGTCGTATCTGGTAATTGCGAAGTTGGTCAATCGGTCTTCCCAAGTTGATCCGCCACTCACGAGAGATAAGTGACAACAGACGAATTCATCTTCTCGAACCGTTTCACTAGCTCCTGGCGATTCGATCTATCCAAAAGCCACTTCGCCCATTTCTTCGCCGGTAGTCTGCGGCTTCCAAACTCGTTCTTTGTCAAGACACCCTTCGCCCACTCAACGAGGTTCCGCGCTTCATCGCACAGACTTTTCAGCGCACTCGCATCTCGCTCTTGATATTGAGTACCGGATTCCGATATCGCGAAAAGGTGTTCCAATATGGGAAGCATACGCGAAACCTCAACATCGAGAGTATTCAGCTCGTCGGGCGCATCCTTGATGCTCTTGATTGCGCCACAGACCTCTTTTGAGACTGAGATCACGGTCTGGATGATCTCGATCGGGTCGGCCATAGTGATCAGAAGTGGAGGGAAGCAGTACGGAGTGGTGAGGGGGTACTTTAGGTCGGAGAGATGGAAGGTTGAGTGGTGAGGCCAAATATAAGTGCAGAGAGACGTCCGGTTGCATGGCGATGAGCACAGGCGCACTGCATATGTCACATAGAGTTTGCACGAGGCGGAAGGCCCTGAAGCTGACGCTTTACGTTCACTAATACCATTGACAACCACGTGCACCATGATACAAGGTTCTTCTGCGCCGTTCATAGGCAAGACCGCTCAAGAATTCGGTTTCCAGTCGACAGGATGTTTCCACCAGCGAGGGTCAACCTGGAGTCTTCTATCTGTCCATGGCTCATCGCATATAGAGAATCAGGCAAGCCCATACATATCGCAAGACGGTCAGGGGTGTTTTGCCTATTCATGATTCAACTGGCCCCTCGCGATGGGTTGACGGAGTGCGGAAGCGAAACAGCCGGCTAGTGGGGACATTCAATGTCCTTCAGAATGCGGGGGAATTTGAGTCTTTGTGCCAAACAGATGAACACATGATAATCACAGCAAGCCTAAGAAGCAAAAGTTCGGTGGGCATACAGTGCCGTTGCGGTACGCATAAGCGACTCACCGACAGGTAGTCATGACCGAGTTGATTAGACAGCAGAGCAGCACTGCTAATTGAACGTGTTATCATGGAAAGGCTAAATTCTAGATCTCAAACACGACTAGTGACCGCTGGTTGTCTTCAGGAGTGATGGGAGCTGAAGGCGAGAGATGTTAACGGAATGTTATATTGTGAGCCCCTAGGCCAGAGACTGTCTGCTTACCGTCCGGGCATGCAACATCTCGTTTATAATAGACGTTAGAGACCAGTTGCACCAAACGTCCTGACACGGTAGGTGAGGCTAAAATAACAAACGAAGCTATGTATGAAAAGTGTAGAAAGCAAAACTCAAATAATTGCATATACCGCGCACCTGAACCTCATGCTACACGCTACCGCTCAAAGCTGTGATTATCGTCCAGTTTCCGTAGAGCAGCGGAAGCCGTGATGTACGTATTCAGCGATACTTCGTGCGCTGAGGGCTTGACAATGCGGCCTGTGAAATGTTTCAGGCTGCAGCGAGTTATCGTAGAGGATGCTGAGCGAGTCCTGTGTGCGAAAGCGAGAGATTACGCGTTTCGTGGAGAAGCCAGGAGAGAGACCACATCTTGACAAGGATGGAAATCTGCATGTAGGCAAGCAAGATGATAGAAGAGTCTGAGGTCGTCGCGTCCAATCAGGCAGTCGCTCGCCGTCGGATCCTAACATGTACAAACAACGTCACGCGAGGTCGCCGCTTGAGCCTCCAGAGAGACTCAGGAGAGACTACCATCTACGACTGCTCGAACATACCGTTTTTATCCACACTTCCTGCTGGCGTGCATAGCGTCAGTCTCGCTATCGTTGGCCAATTACATTGTCCGAACCTGCTTGCAGTGAGCTAGAATGGAGCCCGACACGACGCCCGCGGCGTGCTAAGTGATTGGCGGCTCTGAACTACTTACATCCTGACGAGACGGATACTATGAGAGGTGAGTATTTAGTTGACTTCCGATCTTTGAACGCTATATTAACTTTTATCCTCCGAAAACTGGGGTCGCAGCCCGACAACGTCGAACCTACGACTTCTTTCATTGTCGCCGTTACTGCTGCCCCTCGCTTGAGTTACTCCGCTATCCCCGACCCTGATACACCTCCTACTGGAGATATGTGCTGGCTTGTATGCTGGGCGCATGAACACTGCCCGCCAGATTGAGCACCAGCTCTTGACGCGCGGTCTTCAGTCAGCGTGATCCTCGTTAGTGCGTCCTGTGCTGGCTCATTGCGCATTTTGTCGACAACGCTGAATCCATGCACATGTCAGATTGATCTTGGAAAGTTGACGCGAATGGACACAGTACTTTTAGCGCACTTGATCGACCCCCAGGGACGGCTGGCGGCAGATAGGTCTATGATGCGGGAAACTGAGATCTACATTGTGTCCCCCGGTATGTTCTCGCATTCTTGCGCTTTTATTTTGCTCTGGTATCTGTATAGCTATCGCCGGGAACGATATTATACTATGTCTCAATGCCACTGACACGCCAAAATCTGGCAACCAAATCAACAACGAAGGTGAGTGTCTGCTTTTAGGACGTGGCGCTCTGAGAACTTGTACAGTTCAATCGGAACCCATTGTTCCGCATATGTAGACATTGGTTGATAGCAAATACGACATGTATATTGATAATTAATATAAGGGGGGCACAATGCACTATAATATCAGATAGATCATATACTATGCTCGATAATACGTGATCCCTACTTTCTAGATCTTCGATCTTGACGGTAGCTCATTCGCGATTGGTATACTGCACGGCGGCTCGAACTCGCCCTTCTACAGGTGCACGAGAGAACAGGTTGCTATCTGCTTCTTTTGCCCCGCTCCCTGGTAATTTCTTCTTTTCGCCTCGCTGTGTCCGATCTACGCCTGTCAGCGACCTACATGCATCTTCACATTTAACACGCATGCGGCTGGGAGGCTCGCGAGGAGCGGCGAAAAGGTGATGGAGGCTGTGGGGGTGGTTGTGAGTCGTGACAGCCTGCACGCAGGGACGAATTCCTAAACACGTTTGAGGAGCGCGGGTTTAGGGTTGTATATACCGGGCAGAGGATCGTCGATGAGATACGGCGAGAGTGACCGCGGGAGGAGATAGTACACTACATTCCAGATACTTGTGATTTCAACGGGTTAAATCTGAGTATCGGAGTGCGGACTGTTGACAGAGATCGTTAGGAACAGCTAGCACCTTTCCTGTTAGCCTAATAAGAGTTTGAAACGAATCATACTTACATATGATAGTAACCTACTGACGACCTGCCCTGGAAGACATGATAGCTAAACGCGTAGTCGGCTGTTAGTTCGTGAGCGCGCCGAGTATGCTGCCCTTACCATGCTAATAATCCCAGGAACCAGGCATCTGCGGGGGATAGAAGTCGGGATCCATGCACGGCCACAAATATTCTTCGCCATCGGGGAGCCTCTCGGATTCGAGGAGATCGCGTACTTTCTCCGTCTCCTCACGTTCTGCATCAACGGTATTTTCCTGCTCGAGCCGTTCGTTGGCAATCCCCAGAGCGGTCTTGCCATTGGCGGTGCGCGCGTTCCAATCGACTCCCCAACCTCCGTGTCGCACAAGCTCCAGTGCGGCACGATATCCGTTCGGCACTCGCCCAAGTGCAGCCAGATGGAGGACTGTACGGCCCTCCTGGTCACGCTCGTTGACCATCGCGCCTCGTCCGATGAGGTCTCCAATCACATCGATGTCGCCTCGGAGTGCGGCACGGATGAGAGAAGTCGGAGGGAGACCGCTTTCGTCGTCTTCAGCGGGCTCGTCTTCGGCCTCGACAATTTGCGGGGTTGGGAGGTATTGAGCGCCGTCTGGGAGTCGACGGGCGTGATAGAGCTCGAGGATGCGCTGCGAGTCTTCGTCTGCAGGATTGTTGCCTGCCCTCGCCTGTGCCCAGTCCAGAGGTGTTACCCCGTCTCCGTCCGACGCGACCCAGTTCAGCAGATGCCCGGCGTGGCGCACGAGTTCCAGGGCGACCGATAGTCCGTTCAGGGACGATCCAAGGTTGGGAAATGCGGCACAGTGCAGCGCAATCCTGCCAGTCTGGTTGAAAGCGTTGATGTATGCGCCAGCCCGCACCAGGATGTTGATCGCTGTGTCTGCACCAGCCTCAGCCGCCCAAGTCAGAATGCTGCGGCCGATCCTCGGGTTTACTCCAGCTTGCAACAGCGCGACAAGGATCGAGGGACGAGTGAGCATCGCATAGAAGAGAGGCGTCCATCCAAGAGCGTCTTCGGTATTGACTTGAGAGACGAGCTCTTGCGGGAGAGACGAGAGGTCGGCGGATGGAGAGTGGAAGGGGAGTGCACAGAGACGTCGGTGGAGATCAGTCCAACGGAGCTTGGTCGCGGTCTCTTCCCACACCTCCTCGATGTCGAAGCGAAGGTGGGGACCGAGTCTGAACTGGAGTGCGTCGAAGGCAGCCTTGAATGAGCCGTAGCGTCGCCAGAATACCAACGAGCACCACAGCGCATCCTCTGCGGGTGTCCTGAGACGAGTCAGCGCATCGGTGGAAGACATTCAAAGAACGGCTCACAGACGGGCGTACTCCCACTCTGTCGGGGCCGAGTGCTCCATCAACAGGGCCAAGATCGACAGCGCCTCATCTGATTGGTCGAGTGTCAGTCTGAATGTCACCCTCTGCAATCGAGTGTCCGTCAACGTCAACATCGTATCCAAATTCGGACGCACTCACATGCAACGCGGACTCTCTGTCCGGCAGGACGTCGTTGACGGTCAGCTCGCGACTCGACAGCTTCTGTTTCACTTCTTCCAGAGTCGCGCACTCGAGCCAAGCCAGGTTCTGCACGACTCGCGGTGTCTGGATGCAGAAATGCACCGGGAGGCAATTGAGTCGTATCCTGGCGTCGATCTCTGCAAACCAAGTAGGACAGTAATACGAGATCTGCATCAAATTCGCTCGATGCCGTTGACACCTCCCATCGTTGCATCGTGTGCTAGCCACGAAAAGACTGCCAATTAGAGGGCGTAGGTACGAAGAAAAAAGGGAGGTGGATCGGCCATGACATAGGCACGCGCAGTGCAGAGGACATCTGTCGCTCGAGCTCGTTACTATGCAAGTCATCAGACACTTCGCAAGTCATAAGATTGATAGCTGAGCGAACTTACGTGGTACATTGAACGGCGCCGTCGCTTGTCGTGAATCCAAGGTGCTCGTTTCGACGGTGTGTCCTCTTGTCACTTCGTCGTATTGTTGGTTGACACCGCGTCTCTGGTCATGAGCTGCCCTCTGCATACTGTGCAAAAAAACGTAGTGCAAGTCTTCTATACGTTGCGATATATCTTCTAGTCTGACAGAGTTCCGCTGCGAGTCATAACGCGACTCTTGAATGTTTTGATGGATTCGTTGTCTGTGCGATAGTGTAAGCGAGATCATTCCTGTACAATTAAACGTGATAACGCACAGGAGACCGAACTGTGAGTCAATACGATCCGCTACAATTTCAAGCTGGTCGTCCACCTTCGCGTGAAACTGGCTCATGTCTCGGTGACTGTCATATCTGGCATCCAACTTGTCAAGAAGATTACCAAGATGTAGATTATATGCTACTCACGAAAGATACGCGTCAATAGATGCGTTCAGCTTCTGAAACTTCCTCGTAAGCTCTTCGCGATTCGATGTCTTCACGATCCATTTCGCCCAGTCCTTCTTTCGTAGCTTGTACGTCCCGTCCTTGTTCGTTCCCAATAGCCCATCTGCCTTCTCTATAAGCTCACGGGCCTCATCGCACAACCCACGTAGGGCATTCGCATCCCGAATCCGATCGTCCTCCTGCGCTCGTTTTCCTAGCGTCTCAAACAGATGCTCCAGCACTGGGACCACACGCGAGACTTCCCTGTCGAGGGCCTTCAGTTCCTCCGGTGCGTCTTTGATGCTCTTCACTACGCCGTAGATCTTCTTCGAGGCCCAGAGCGCTTTGTCGACGATCTCAATCGGGTCGACCATGTTGCGTCGTGACCGACCTGCTTGAGGCGAATGTCGGGAATGAGTAACGCGAAGTGTGAACGAGGTGGCTGAAGGAGAAAGAGTGTAGAGGCTCTGAGCCCAACCAGTGGCATGTGGAAGCTGTGCGCACTGGTCATGTCAACAGAGTTTATACCAAGACGAGGACCCTGAAAGAGACGCACACAAGGGACCGTAACACCGGGCCGATAAGCAATGTCGTGATGGCGCTGAACTTCGACAAGAAGGGCTGCGAACACGCTGCCTGTGACTAGGAGAACGTGTGGGACAGAGAATACACGCAGGGAGGGGTTATACAGGCCGTATGCGAACAATTGGACTAGCTGCCTGCAGCGCGTGAAGTCAATGGTCCAATGAGGAGCTTCGTGTACAGTTCGATCGGAAGGCCTTTCCATGATTCGAATAGTCTGGGGTCTAGAGGCATATCATTGAGCAGACTTTGACAAGCTATAATAAGCGACATGTGTTTCATAGCCGTCAAAATGACGGAATGAACACGTATTTCAGGAGATGTGCGAAGCTTTATAGCAATCAAACCTGTAATGTTTGATGGTTACCCGAGGTGCTAACGCCCTTTAGACATACTTATCTGGCGGATAAATGAAGATTGGTAGATAACCTGGGTACAGAAGATATAACCAGCACGCTACGCCATAAATGCATTACCATGCAAAGGGATTAGTCGTTTCATCTCGTACGGATATCGCGTAATTGAAAGACGAACCTAAAGAGGGAGCTAGGGCGTTGAAGACTCGAGTGCAACTAGTATGATCAGGGTTCACGACCATATCCATCCATGGAAGCTTCTATCATAGGTAGAAAGTAGTCCTGGATAAACAATCCGTTTATGCAAACGGGAGGTGTAGCTGTGCGAGTCGAAGGCCAATTGTTCTGAGTGGTCATAGTCCGAGATGGACACGGCAATGGTTCATAGCGTGCGAAGCCATTGCTTCCAGGGGCTTGCAGCCGAGCTGTGCGAAAGAAGAGTGCGGCGGGAACGCTCCACAGAGATCGTAGACGACGAAGGTGGAAGCGGAGGGTCGAGATGAGAGTCGAAGTCGAGGTCGTCGGGTCGAAGTGAACAGGAAGGAAGCAGGCTTCGGATCCTAACAAGCGCAAACAACGCCCGGCGTGACATCTTGATTTCGAGCGCTTGAAGCTACATACCTTCGAGGATCACTCACTATCGCTCGGTCGACTTGCTGCTTCAATCGTACCTTGTGATCGAGAACGAGCCGTCCCTACTTCAATTATGATTTGATTTCCTGAAACTGTCGGCGTTCATACTCCTAGCCCTCGAGCGCATCGAGATTCAAACGGCTTTCGGGATACTAGCTCGGTCCACGAACTCGAGAACATGGAAAGTGAAATATTATAGCTGCAGGATGAACGGTATGATTATATAGGCACTAATTGTTCATGCCCTTTCATTTCATCACAATTTTCGACCGAGCGAATTGCTGCTCAGCGGCCCACGTCCACCTTCTACGGGTCGTCCGCTCTCTCCAGAGACCTACCACTGTATCTTGATATAAGCCCTGTATTACCGTCATTGATCTAAAACCGATTTCTGAAGCTTAAACAGGACCTCGTCGCTTCGTTTGCAGCTCCCGCGCGTCTTTCAGAGTCTCCGGCTCGTACCGTGTGCCCTTCCTTTGTCCAGTGGACATACTGACAGGCGCAGATGAAAGCTGTGCTTGCACTGATTAGCGTGATTAAGGATAGTGGTGTGTCATGTTGCCTTTTGACCGTCTTACTATGCCGCGATTTCATATACAGCTGATCGCTCCAGTCTCGAGGCCAAGGACTACAGAAGCAGATCACAACCGAGATCGAGCGACGTATCACAACGTACTGGATATTCTCTGGTGGCAAAGCGAGTGAAAAGCTTATACTCCAACTGTTGTTCTCCCAGTCTACCCATACACGCCAAGCCTGTACACCGGTGTTGACCTTGCCGGATACGCCCCGCGAAGTCGCAAGAAGCAATCAGGGGGCCCCGTATCCTCTACTTTTATACTCCTTGCAAGCATTTTACACGTTTTATGTGCATCAAAGGCAACCATCATGCAACGCTAGAGTTTGTGCCAGTCCTCATGCTCTCATAAGGACATCCGCCATGTATACGAACTTAGTCACCGTGATCGTCACCGTTTAGTACCAGTTCGGCAACTACGATTACAGATGTAGTTGACATTGCTCAAATTGAAGGGACACAGTCCCATTTCACCAGACCTATCAATTGCTGAATGAAAACCCTCAGCATCGCAGCTAGCACCCTCCGATCTGCCCGGTATGCATTGCCAGTAACCGGACGCGTAGATTGTCGACTAAAATCTTCATCTACGGCTGCTCAAGCTGTGCCGTTAGAACGAGTGAGGGGTCATGCTGACGACGCCTACAGATATCCGCGAGCAACGTGAACATAGACCGAGCCTTGGGTATCAACGGGCAGGCGTAGGGATGTCTGTACGGATGCAGATCCTGATGAGACCAGGCTGATCAGCGATCACAGGTCCGTCGCGATTACGGCAAAGGGTCAAAGTTGAACGCTGAAGACGAAGGGAAAGAGCAGAGAAATAAATGAAGGCAGGAGTCAATGTAATGTATGTTGTGTCCTACGATGATGTTGTTTCGTTAATAGGCAGGATGGGTATCGTCCTACCTGATTTTCTACCTGGACATGAAAAATTGAGATCAGATAGCGAGTTTATGTACTTAAGTAGGGATGGTACAGACTTACAAATCACTAACTATCATTCCAAGCACCCGGTATTCTCGTCGCCGATTTTGACTTGCGCTGCTTGCGAATGAAATTTGGGTGCATGCACGGCCAAAGGTAGTTCTCGCCAGCGGGCAGTCTGCGAGTTCGTAATAGGTCTCGTACTTCTATCGCCTCCTTACACTCCGCATCGCCAAGGACTCCCTTTCCAAGCCTCCGTTCAACAATCTCAAGCGCAGTCTTGTCATCTGGCGCGCGCGCGTCCCAGTCGACTGCCCAACCTCCGTGTCGAACGAGCTCCAATGCGACACGATAGCCGTTGGGTATTCGCCCAAGCGCAACGAGGTGAAGGAGCGTGTAATTTTCCTGGTCGCGCTCGTTGACCATCGCGCCCCGCCCGATGAGGTCACCGACTGTGTCGATGGCACCCCGGAGCGCGGCACGGATAAGGGAGGTCGAAGGAAGATCACTCTCATCGTCTTCAAAGAATTTGGCTTCGGCATCGGCGATCCGTAGAGTCGGGAGGTATTGAGCGCCATCAGGGAGTCGACGAGTACGATAGAGCTCAAGGATGCGCTGAGAGTCATCGTCTGCTGAATTATGGCCTGCGCTCGTCTGTGCCCAGTCGAGAGGCCGATTCCCATGAGTATCCCGCACGTCCCAATCCAGCAAGTGCCCGGCATGTCGAACGAGCTCCAGGGCAAACGATAGTCTATTTGTGGACCGTCCAAGGTCGGAGCATACGGCCTGGTGCAACGCAGTATGACCACTCCGATTAGGAGCGTTGATGTATGCGCCTGCCCGTACCAGCATGCTGATTGCTGTGTCTGCACCTACCTCAGCCGCTCGAGCCAGAATGCTGCGCCTGATCCTCGGGTTTGCTCCTGCCTGAAGCAGTGTGGAAAGAGTCGAGGGGCGAATAAGCATCGCATAGAAGACCGGTGTCCACCCAAGCGCGTCTTCGGTGTTGACTTGAGAGACCAGCTCCTGTGAGAGAGACAAGAGGTCGGTCGATGGAGTGACTCGGCAGGGGATTGCACAGATGCGTCGATGGAGAGATGTCCAACGGAGCTTAGTCGCGAGTTCTTCCCACGCCTCCTCGATGTCCAAGCGGAGGGACGGGCCCAGTCTGAACTTAAGGGCATCAAATGCAGCCTTGAGTGAGCCATAGCGTCTCCAGCACGCGAACGACCACCACAGTGCCTGTTCTGCGGGTGTCCTGAGACGAGTCAGACAAGTGCAGTGGAGGTCGTCCGGGAAAAGACTCACAAGCCATGCCACTCCCACTCTATCGGGGCCGAGTGCTCTATTAGCAGGGCTGCGACTAACAGGGCTGCCTCGGATCGGTCGTGTATCAATCTCCACGTCATAAACTGAAATCAAGTGTCCATGAATTTCAATACCATACCTAAATGCAGGCGCGCTCACATGCAATGCAGACTCTCCGTCCGGCTCGACATCGTTGACAGTCAGCTCGCGATTCCACAACTTCCGTTGAACTTCTTCTAGTGTCGCCCGCTCAAGCCAACCCAGCTCTTGCACGACTCGCGGCGTCTGGATGCAGAAATGAACAGGGAACCTCTGTGTTTGGAGCTCTACATTGATTTGGGCGAACCAGGTAGGACAATAGTACTTGATCCTAAGTAGATTCGACCGATCCCGCCTACATCTCGCATCATTGCATGGAGTGCGATCAGACGCAAATACAGAGAGCCAGTAGTGGTGAATGAAGACATTGCCGACAGCGGGGCGTAGCCACCACGGAACGAGGGCGGAGAATCGACCATGACATCGACATCGACAGTTCGGCGGGCATCCATTACTGGCACAAAGATCAGGATTTCCGGTCCCTTATTGTTTTTGAGCTTTGCATATACCCGAAGCATTGTAACGGCACTCACTCAAACGGTCGCACGGATCAGATCTGGATTTCACTTCCTGGGGGCTAGCGTTGCACTGTATGATCGCAGCGGGATGCTGCTCCTTCTGTAAGCGTGGGTCGACCGCGATACATCGCATAACAGTATTTATCGCGTCATTCACGTCCTCAAGCTGTCGCTTTTGTTGCATCATACTTTGATGCATCTCGGACCAAATATCCTGGCTATAAGCTACGTTAACATCCAGACTGCTCTATACAGAGAATGGGCGTACAGCTGGTCTGGCAACGTTATCCTCAATACATTGACATTCTCCTGGAGTCGATTTAACGCTCGATGACCGTCATCTACCCATAGTAAACTCGTTCGATCCAGGAATGGAAGTGATAAGTGCCCGTAATTCTCGCCTTCCGTGTATAGTATCAAGCGTCTAATTTGGAGGACTTATCGTCTCGAAATTACGCTTTAGGCAAGTAGAACTTACGCGCTCAGCCACTAGCGAGACGCGGACTCGGACCACTATCAGCACTTGCTAGCACGATGCGTTCATCTCTCGCTTCATCTCGCGCCTCTCGCCTCTCTATCCAATGTGTCATACTCGACTAGATTCTAGCCTTCCGTATCCAGCTTTGAGGGTAAGCTCCTATAGCTTTCATCGAAAAGAGTGATAACAAGTTTTACTATCATATAGCGAGTCGCTGCTGACTCGGACAATGGACTAGGGTCACGAAGCCCGGAAAGCTATTGGGCACCCGGTAGAATATGGTTTGATTATTCTGGGCCGCGATTGGTACGTGTTGTGTATACGGTATACCGCGAACTTCAACTGTTGACGGAGTGACTCTTAGGAAGAGGCCAGATTCTACACGCACCCACAGTGTAAACGTTTGCGCTGCAGCTCACGGGCAGCTCTATGCCATGGTACGTTCTGATCTCCTACGAGTCTCTATGGTAACGAGTCATGACGCTGAATCTCTTGCCTGTCTATAGATATCTTATTCAAGCTGCCAGGCAAAGGCTAACTTGAGTCTAACTCGGAGTCTCTGATTTCGCCTCTTTGATCTCGCCGGCTTTCTTGCATGTGTGTTCAATGTTATAGATCATGTATAGACTGATGCACTTGCACTTCTAGGCCTTAGTCCTGGGGCTCTCAGACAATGGTGCGAGGTGATTCATACCTGAAAGTTATGATTTAGCAATGATGCGAGTACAGTATTCCAGACAAACTCATGCCTCTCGAGTCTGTAGGCATGCTGTTTCATCATTTGGATACCAGCCTTCACGGGGGCACTCATGCGAGGCGGCGGCGTCAGCCGCCGCCGAGCCTGAGTGCCCGTAAACACGTACTTCGATAGTGCACTTTCCCGCTTCTCTAACGCTATGGCTGTAGCCTGTAAACATCTTAATTCAAGTTCAAGTCTGTAGCTATTAGCCACTAAGTCTCTAGAAAAACTACCGTGGCGAAGCACGGGTTCGCTGCTAGTATCTGGTAATCACGAATTCAGACAATCGGTCTTCCAAGATTGTTCTGCCACTCACGAGAGATAGGTGACGATCGACGCATTCAGTTTCTTAAACCTCATCGCTAGCTCCTGGCGATTTGTTCTATCCAAAAGCCACTTCGCCCACTTCTTCGCCGGTAATCTGCGGCACCCAAACTCGGTCTTCGCCAATACACCCTTCGCCCACTCAACGAGGGCCCGCGCTTCGTCGCACAAGCTTTTCAGCGCACTCGCATCCCGTTCTGACTCTTGCGCACAGTGACTGGATATCGCGAAAAGGTGCTCTAAAATGGGGAGCATGCGTGAAACTTCGACATCGAGGGTCTTTAGCTCGTCGGAAGCGTCCTTGATGCTCTTGATGGCACTACGAAGCTCCTTTGAGACCGAGATCGCCGTCTGAATGATCTCAATCGGGTCCGCCATAGCGAGCAGAAGCGGTGCGGAGGGGCGGGAGGTACCTTGGGTCGGAGAGACGTCAATGCGAGTGGTAAGGACGAATATAAGCGCAGAGAGACGCCCGGTGGCACGGAGAGGCGATGAGCGTAGTCGCACTGCATGTGTCACACAAGGTTTATAGGAGGCGGAGGACCCTGAAGCTGACGCTTCTCGTTCACCAATATCATTGACAACCACGTGGAATATGATACAAGGTTGTTCTGCACCGCCCATAGGCAAGACCGCTCGAGAACTCGGTTTCCAGTGGATAGGATAGTTCCGCCAGAGAGGGCCGACCTGGAATCTTCTACTTGTCCGTGGCCCATCACATATAAAGAATCAGGCAAAAAACGAGCAGGCGTGTTTTGCCTACTAAGAATGCAAAAGGCCCTTCGTGATGCGATAGGTTGACGGAGTGCAGAAGCGAAACAACTGGTCAGCGTGGATATCAAAAGAAGAGATGTCAGGGCATAAGGCTTCTATACCACCGACTCGTACGCTGAGATATGCTATGTAGCGCACCAGTTTCTGTATCCCGGCATCAAGTCGCTCAATATTACGACCATACGTATGACGTGCCCAAGAGTATTGGATTGCCGAAGAGTCTGAAAATACCATGAGACGTCGCGTACATTCATGTCAGCGATGGTATACTGACCGGTCATCCGCTCAAAGTCATCCTGGTCGTGGGTAGCTTTAGGAGCGCAATTATAGCAGATCTTTCGGCGTAAATGCAACGTTATGACCTGTATCATCGCGGATGTAAGGGACCGCACGGACGATGACACAGACGACGCACCTGGCCTTATGTAGTATACTGTTTCACCGTATCATAGCTACGTTTCAATTTGACTGGATTATCAAAACATGCCCTGTACAACTTGATTGATGGTTACCCCGCTGAGGGGCCCACATTGCGGCTAGAGTTGCAGCCCGTGAGCATCTTTCAACGCCAGCAGTATAAGAGACCATAGGGGTTAAGGTGGCTAAGGACAGCTCAGGTTACCTAAGGACAGACTGATGGAGAGTGCGTAGACTGGTGAGGATGTGATGAGGCGCACAGTCATGTGCAGTGATAGCAGAAGGCCAGGTCGCCGTCCGATTTAAATCCGGCAAGGGCGAAGCTTTCGATCCTAACACGTACAAACAAGATCACGTGTTGCCGCTCGAGCTGGAGCTGGATTGCATCTGTAGTTACATCAATTACACCTGCAGGACGACAACCTCGCTGCTAGTATAAAGTTTTCGAATACTTCCCGTGATATTCATTACATCGCTCTCGAAGTCCAATTTTCGATCCTCAGTCTTATTCTTTCTCCCAGAGAAAGTCTACGAGCTTGCATATCTATTCATTGCAGATTATTCTTACTGATCTACGCGGCTATCATCTACTGTATGTACCAATGGCAGTCAATGATGCACCATGTCATAAATAAAGCCTGATCGCAGGAATGTCTATTACTTAAATAAATATTATATACCCTTGGCGTATATCAATAGGGGTATCATATATACGCAGGAATGACTCCGAAAGTCGCCTCAATTATTTCGCTGACAGACCCCGGGCAGACCATGAGAATCTCTTGGACTTGCTGACCTGAATAGAAATATACCGAGACCGCCTGTACATCAAAAGGTCAGTTCAGCGCGCCGCTGTCAGAACCTGAGATCGTTGACATACAATCATGATGTACAGACACACCATCGCGAATCCCTACAGGGTTGGATGAGCCAACGTCCTAAGAAATACCAGCTGAAACTACATACCTTAGCCCAGTTTGTCCTGCCCTGCGTCGTGACATCGTTGACCAGCAGTACGGTAACAACAAGAATTGCTACTTCATACAGGTCTGAAACACAGGACTGAGTTAACGGCAAAAGCTGTGTCTTTCTGACTCACCGAAAATCAGTATCACGGGACGCGCGAAGGCCCATCCTAGCAGCACCATAAGCGGCATCCAGAAAAGGGCGAACTGTATGCTGAGGTCGATCGGACGGGCTTTCGCAAGCTTCGTAGAGGGCTTCCACTCCTTTCCGCTAAACAATGATAAGACGGATTTAAGGAAGAAGAGTATGGCCGTGATTCCTCCAGCAGAGAACGAGGCGAGAGGCAGAAGGATGAGGCCGAAGAATCTGCTCATATTTTGTCAGCTCTTTCAAAGATTAGAAGTCATATGAAGTAAAAGCGTACTCTTCGCCTATGCCGTCCATATTTCGTACGTCATCGATACTTTCTACGAGCTGTAGGTGGGATGTGAATGAGTCAAGGTAGTGGTTGGTGTATAGCTATTAACAACTTACAAAGACGGAAGTGACTGCCATAACGCCGACCGTGGCGAGCAACAGAATCAGCGAAAACCATGCATTCACCTCAGGTGTTGCATGTTCCGCTGTTTCCGTGAGGATGAAACGCCCCAGTTTGACCGGCTTTGCGTCGTGTGGTTCTCGGATGGAAGGTGACGAATGGGGCATGAAACTCTGCCGCTCGTTCCCGTTGAGCGGGATGGACTCATACGAAGGGTTGTGCATCCCGTTGGCTCCAAGCGTAGCTGTTGGAGTGTGAACACCATTCGGGATAAGCCAATCTCTCTCATGCTCCGGTGGGGTGAGGCCAGGAGGAGCTGGTGAAAGAGGTGATGATGGCAAGAGCGACTGCACACTCTCTGGAAGCGCGTTTGTATATGCGTGAACAGAAGGCTGGGAAAAACGACGGATGGGAAGAGTAATGCGCTCGTGTCTGGTCAAAGTTTCCGTTCTATGTGCCAATAAAGCATCCGATGCACTACGCTCGCTAGGAGGATGGTGCAAGTAAATTCGCGAAGCAAAGTATCTGCTTATTTAGTGAGTAAAGGAGTTCACGAGCAAGACATAATACTCACACCACGATGAAGAGGATAGCTATGCCTCTGCTAATAATTAGGAAGCGATCACGCATCGTGTCTGATACTACGTTTGCCGTGCCTCTATCAGGCAGTCCTTGAGTACCAGAAATAGTCGCAAAGAAGTACGCATATGGTAAGATAAGGCCGCACATCCTAAATGACGTTGAGAATGGTTCAATGGCACGAAGATGTATGATTATATCACGGCTTACCCCATGATAAGCAACCAATGATTCAAGTCGGCCTGTGCTGGCTCGAGCTTTTGCTCTGGAATCTTGATGCCACCGAAGAAAAATGCTGTTCCCGGGACAAGCAGCATGTGCAGAATGATAACGCCTAACGATTATACACTCGATAGTCAATGAATTCGTCATTGGTGCTCATGGCGGTGTATCTTACCCATGATCGTGGATTGTAGAAGACGTAGTCTGAAACCCAAGAATTTAGATGATGGAACATGTCAAACAACAAATACACATACTCGCAATTCTTCAAAAGAAGGATAGCCAATGTACCTTCGATAGCACTGGGATGAGATTGTTAGCGTTATGCAATAAAGCCATCTCTGAGTTGTATACATACTTGTTCAACGTAATAACAACGAGATCACCAAGGCCTTTGCCCAAGTACATAGCTATTTGTTCACCACCCCAATCGAAAACCAGCTCTAATGGGATGAGAGAGATGAAGCATACTGGGTTGCTTATCGGTCAGATGAAGACAGAGAGACGTCATGCGGCACATACATGCAAAGGTCGCTACAGGAGCCCAAGGTCGATCAATGAAGTGACAGACCCACGCGACCGGTATCAGGGTGACAAGAAGTATAAGCCCTAAAGACAAACACAGTAAGTGTTCACGATCGGAGTAGGCTATAGATATGCAAGCGGAAAGCTCACCAGAAAGTCGATACAATGAGGTTATCAAATTCTTCAGACTCTGGATCCATCCTACTCTGTCTGACAAATTTCCGCCTTGCCAACGATCCCAAAAGGGACCATGACGGAAGTTGCGGATCGGTGCCACGGCAGACTTCAGCGAAAACTGGGGCTCTAAGGTACGGGTGTTTGTATGAGCTTGATTTGGAAGCGTTGGCATAGGATGGCCTGCATTAGCCTGCGCATGTCTCGTTTCTCCATCGCGCCCAGATACTGTGTCTTGCAGACGACGTCAAGACATAGTACACGCGTATTGTAGAGAGTAACTTACGAGAACGTGCCCTTGGAGGGTGCGCTTGATCTTCATCGTTGAGTGCCCACTTCTTAGAACTCGCTACACCTTCGCTCTGTGACCTTTGCGGCCGAACTCGATGAGGGTTTGAAGACTCTCCAAGAAGCGGGCTGATTTCGACAATGGGACTTATAGGCGCGGATCGTAGATGATTAATCCTTGTGAATGAGACAACGGTCAGTATAGTTGAATGAAAGCTCATGTAAAGATCTTACCCTGTTGATCCCAGACCGGCCTCAAGCTCTTGAGTTGTGCGGCGCCGGATATTCGACTGGATGGCAGGATGCATAGGACGAGCGAGAGATGTGTGTAGAGTGCATTGCTCTAGCTCGCTATGAGAGGGTTTTTATGCTCAAAACTGTGTGAAAGCTTCCAGCGAGGGGAGACATTGAGCAGAGCGTGACGTCGCCCTCGACTACAGAATGTGTTGTGATACCCGTTGCGTTTGCCAGAGTCCAACAATAAGTCCATAGCGCACTGAAGTCGGCAATTGCACTGCCTAACCCAGAGTGGTGTTCAAAGTTGGGGATCCTTGTACGCGGGCGGTGTTAGAACAATAAGCTACTCAGCAGCCGCGGAGCTACATTGACGTCTTCGATAACCGGGCCTGGTAACAGGGATCAGCCATATGGCTCGTTCCTGATAGAAGACACTGACCTTTGTGTTGTTTGGCCCAAAACAACTGTTAACTCGCACACCTCCGACCTATAATTTCTTAGCTAGCCCGTTCCGCTTCACCTCATAAGATAAATTCAAGAGCGTCCGTGGATCATCAACTGTATACAGCAGAGAATCAGTGAGGTATGACGCGATTGGCTCGCTTGTAGTCCAATATGGCATGCATGAACAGTAGCAGTCGGAATGGACAACCCTCTCATGCGTATCTACTGAGTCCGCGGTCTTAGGCTCCGGGTTCCCGACCGCCGTAATGGTCTGTTCGTCGACGCTTTCTTCGATTCGCTAGAGTTCGGATTCGTTCAAATATAACTAACACGGCCGTAGCAAGTAGGAAATACTGACAACGATGTATAGCTTGCTCGTATTGAAATCTTGAAAGACCGCATTATGCTGTTCGGAAAGGGGGGAAGGTGGTGGAAGGTTCGAGAGTGGCGACTACGAGTCTCTCCCGCTCGATAAAACTCAGACGCCGACTACATCCTTCGGACCACTTTCGTTTCAAACCTTCGTTCTATTCTTCCTTTGCATTTCTACCAGTTCGTCACTGTCCAGCGAATCGAAAATGGCTGCAGTTCCCCCTAGCATGCCCCTCTCGACCGCTAATTGGCACTGGAAGAACAAGAACGTCACGCCGTGGGCGAAATCGTGGTTCGAGCGCGAGCTCCCTTCGATCTCGGTCCAAAGCGATGGGAATGAAGTGTCTGTATCTGAGGTCGTCGACGTCGATGGGGATGTTGAGCTAGGACAGCGAAAGTCTAAGTGCGTTCCTTGTACTACTCAAAGCTATGTGTGAACGTCACTGACGTGATTGATTTTAGGCTCATCACGATCTACGACTGCAAGGTTGAACTGAAGTGGAAGGGCAAAGCTGCAGATGGAACAGAAGTAACGGGCAAACTTAGCATTCCAGAGGTCTCGCACGAGATCACACTTGATGGTCTGTCTGAATATGTCGTACGTCACTACTCTTCCTGAACTGATTGTACGCCGCTCACTGTACGTACCATCGCATGTAGTGGAACTTTAGCCTCACTACGCCATCTAGCCCGGCTGTTGACGCGGTATACAAGCTTGCTAGGGAGCGTCTACCGAAGGTGTTGGAAGCCAAGTTCTCCGAGCTGCCTCCTGCGATCATAAACACCCACGGAAAGGACGTCACTGTCAGTGCTGATCCAAGCCGCAGCACGACGCCTGCGCCGTCGTCTACGTCTACTGCTGCTCCTGCTGCCGCTGCCGCTCGCCCTGCATCTGCAGCACCAACGGCACCCAAGCCCGTCCCTGCGAAGGCGGTTAACACGACGACGGTCAATGTGGACGCAACCTTCATGGCTTCTGCAGATGATCTCTTCTCCTTGTTCACGGACGAGAACCGGATACCTGCGTGGACGCGTGCTCCGGCACAGGTGCGCTCTATTATTGGAACCTATTGACTTGACAGTTAGCTAAACGACATTTGTTTAGTCTGCTGCAAAGCCTGACACAGAATACTCGCTCTTCGCCGGTGGTGTGAAGGGAAAATATGTCTCGCTGACCGCACCAAAAGAGATCGTGCAGACCTGGGCACTATCAAGCCCATCGTGGCCTTCTGGTATGTTTTTTCACACTCTGCAAGTCCTTTGGGATAGGATACAAACTTCTTTTAGGTCACGCTGCGACTCTTACCACAACAATCGACCAACAAAGCGACCACACCAAGGTCACTTGGTCGCTCGTCGGTGTTCCACTTGGCATGGAAGAGGAGATCAACCGTAACATCAACGGATACTAGTATGTCCACTCCGATATCTCAACCACCCCGTATACTAAATCTCGTTTGTAGCGTTCATGGGCTCAAGTCAATTGGGTACGTACAACTCCAGTTTTCCTACCCCACCCCAGCCGGCAAACCCAAAGGGCCGCAAACGCGGTCAGCACCCATACCTGAACCCTCCTCGCGCCCCGCGGTCGCCATCGGCCTCGCAATGCTCGCGCTGTTCGCAGCCTTTGCCGTGCCCTATCTTTACAAGTAACGCCGCTGTGTAGCATGGTAATTGACGCGTCTTTCTCTTCGTTTTCTCGGATGCAGGTTGGGCTCTGAGCTCTAGACTCGAAGTTCAAACGCAAACGCAAGTGTGTGCTTCGCGCTCGGACCGCTGGGTCAAGATCCAATTTACGTAGGTATCTTACCCCGATGTGTCTCGCGAGTGTTGTGAGAACGGCGACGTGTCGGTGTGAGGAGGGATGTTTACCTAGATGGTGTTGGTAGGTTACTTGGTTGGAAGGTGACGTGTCAATAGACGGTATGGGGTGCAGGGGCTGGAAACGACTGTATCTCTAGGTTGCTATCGTACAAGTTGTACATCAATAAGAAAACGGGTTATAGACTTGACTACACCTTTGAACTCACTTCACTGGCGTCACGCGTGCTTGCCGCGGGCGCACCCATATCGGCTTATGGTAGTGTCGGGATTACGTAGACATATATTTGATCCGCCCTGACCCGCCTAGTGCCCTCACTACTGTACCCTAGAGTTGATGGGTTAAGTTCAACGGCTGCTTTTCCTTATAATATGCATGGATACTTGCATATAAGTACACTGACTGGGCCGAGTTCAAACGGCGCAATACTAGCACAAATTATTTCAGCAGCCTGCGATGATATCGTACATTATGAGACTGAGATGCGAAGCAGTGATGTACATCGGTTCATTAGTGTCATTATCATAAGGTGCTACCGAAACACATCCAATAATACAAAGAGTTCGAGACGCAGCTAGATGAGCATTGCGAGATGAATCTTGAAGGAAGACAGCGGGGTAATGCAACAACATCTGGGTCGTCATCAACAGAACAGAAGGAACAAGCGAGCACAACAACCTCTAACATGAAAGAACTATTTTTTCGGTGTTGACACTGGCTCGTCGTCTTCCTCTGGTAGCGTCGATGGAATCTTCTTCCGTCGTATTGAACGTCCGAAGGTTGCAAGCAATGATCTGCGACGCTTGGGTTCTGGTTGAGACAGACCAGACAAATTACTTTGCAGGCGTCTTAGAGCAGGACCTCCCTCCTCCATAGAGAAGTCGAAGCCTGTCCCAGCACCCGCCGTGCGGACACCGGTCGCCAAGTCTATGCGACTGCCCGTATGCACATTCCTGCGCATGCTGCGACGGAGCAGGGACTGCCGACGTACGCCGCGAGTGGTGCTGACGGCGCGCTTGAGGTAGTTGACGCCTCCGAGCTGGCGGTCCGCGACGAAGTCGTGATCTGGTTGGATCTTGTGCAGGTAACGTACGCGGTCGATGTCGCTTGGGTGGTACATGAATTTGTAGGCTTTGAAGAGGAATCGAGGAAGCATTGAAAGAGGGACGGTTAAAAGCAGGCCGAGCCAATAGTATGCTGAATGGAAGAGGTAGTGGTCGTTCCCATAAATAGGAGTGGGGAACCAGCCGGGTTTGATGACAGAGTAGATAGCCTGTATAACAATGAGTACATATCTTCGCTGACAAGAAGGCGAATACGTACGGTGTACACCCAGATCAGTAGGATTTCGATGCCGAGCGCGAAGAAGACCCATCCGGTCCATGTAGTGATGTTGATACCGTTGAACAGTGTGACAACCATGACGGCGCTGATAGCCATCGTCTGCAGAACGAATCAATATGCGAAGAAATCGAATTGGCAAGGTACTCACCGTCGAGAACTCGTACAAGTACGTATCGTAACCATCGACACGAGAGGTGGGCGAGAAGTATCCGTACAGGAGGAAGAAGAAGATAATGACGGACTGAAAAATTATCAGCACCATGCTGAAGAAACGATTGAATACGAACTTACCTGATACGCGCCATCAACCATGTACAAGCCGAAGAGCTTCAAGCTAAAGTACTCTCCCAGCCTCGAGTGACGGTACAGCTCCGGAAGCGCCATCAGGACGTGGTCGTCGACGATACGATCGAAGAGACCCATAGCAATGACCGGCAAGATAGTCCAGAACGAGTTCCAGAACAGCAGGTACGTATATTCGTAGACGCTGTAGATCCGTCAGTTTGAATGTTGAGCACGTTATAAGCAAAGGACGCACTATTGACTGCTCCAGGCACAGTAAATCTGATACCACCACAGGATGCCCATACACATAAAGTTCTTGTAGAAGAAATTGACGATCATGTTGCCGTTGCGAGCGTAAGACCAGTGACCGTGGACGAGCAATAACCGTTTCAAGAACCGGAACTATGAAAATATATCAGTAAGGACGATCAGTCGGCACCACATGAACGACACCCACCTGAGCAATGGCATAGTCTGACGAGTTGACAGCCTGGAGACCTTCCTCACCAGAGATACCGACGCCAACATCGGCAGCTTGAATCATGCTGACATCGTTGGCACCGTCTCCGATAGCGAGCGTCATCACGTTCAGGCCCTCCTTAACGAGCCTGACGATGAGTGCCTTCTGAAGCGGCGACACACGGCAGCAGATGACACCTTGACACTGCATTGCCAGACGAAGCAGTAGCTGTTTGTGGGTATCGTCGGAGAGTGCCTGTGGGTAAAGACTAGTTAGACAAAGACAGAGTGATAAAGGCGAAGAATGACGTACGTAGTTCAGAGCACTACCGTCGATGACCAGCACGTAACCGCCGGGACGATTTCCGTTGCCTTGCCCGACGATCGACGTATGACCCGTATTCACACGTTGAAGCGCATACGGGCCCGCAGGGTTCGCATCGCTCATAATATTCTCCGCAATGCCCTCCTCCTGCAAAATACCGCTCTCGGGGAAGAACTCGTCGACGGCGACGGCCATTTGCGTGTACACAGGCCGGTCGCCCTCGTCGCCACCACGGATGATGATGATGTTGTCCTCGCGCCCAATCAGGTTTGTACTGTGTCCAATGGCGATGGCGGTCTCGAGCTTGTCGCCGGTAGCGACCCAAATCTTGATCCCAGCCTCCTTGAGGTCTGCGATCGTCTCGGGCACGCCGTCTTGCAGACGATCCTCGATAGCGGTAGCGCCGAGCAGGCGGAGGTCGCGTTCGAGCTCTTCACAGATGGCCTCGATACGCTCTTGCCTTTGATCGAGAGACACGGCAGCTTCATTGTACCTAGCGTTCCACTCCTCGTACTCGTCGTCTGGATTGTTGAGTCAGTGAGCGACAACAAGCGAAATCACGCAGGACTTACCGCTAATGAATCTCCAAGCAAGGGTGAGCGTCCGCAGACCCTCACTAGCAAACTCGGACAGCTGAGACTCCGTAGTGGCCTTGAGCTCGTCGTTCCCCTTGCGAAGACGCTCGAAGATGACATTGTCGGCACCCTTGGTGAGGAGCATGTACCGCTTCTCCTCGTCGTCCAACTTGCGCAGGACGACGCTCATCCGCTTGCGCGTCGAGTTGAACTCAAGCACGTTGAGGAGCTCATACCGATCAATCTCGTCCGAGAACGGCGTCTTCACCGACAAGATCTCCTTCTCCCGGCCCAAGAACACGAACCCGACATCCGCCGCCGCCTGCACCAGCGCCGCCTCATCGGGGCTCTGCGACTTGTACCGGATCTCGTGCGTCTGCGGGTCGACCGCCGCAAGCACCGTGTGGCACAGCGCAAGCGTGAGCCAGAACCCGTGCAGGTTCCGCGCGTACGCGTACGCATGCACGTCCGAGTCCGCGTTGACCGCCACCGCGGTCGCGATGTCCTCCAGGAGCTGCTTGTCGTGGAACTTGGACAGCACGCCGTCCGCGAGCCCGACGCCGGCCGCCCTGAGCGGATCCGGCACGCGCAGCGAGTCGGGGGTCTCGCCGCCGGCTTCGTTGACGTTCGGCGAGCGCGAGCCTGACGCGGAAGCGGAGTCGGGGCCGGACGCGGAGCCGCGGGAGGAGTCGTTCGAGAGGCGCTTCGACACGTAGGGATCGTCCTTGAGCTTCTCGTCGGAGTCCTCGGGGTCGATTTCGTCGCCACGATACGCCCTGCCTGCGATGGAGCATTGCCTGAAGATCATGGCGTTCTGCGTGAGGGTGCCGGTCTTGTCCGAGAATATGTATTCGATTTGTCCAAGATCGTCGGACAAATTCCAGCTGCGCGCGAGGGTCTGCTTGTCGGCTTTGGCGTAGTACATTTCCTGATCGAAGTAGATCCACATCGCCTGGACCGTCCGCACGAACTCTATCGAGATGTACAGGGAAATGGGAACGATGTTCTGGAAGGTGATCAGGGCGAACGCGAAGGTGACGAGACCGTTGATGTGAGGGTTGTCAGAGTCATGCGTGTCGCCGTATAACCAAGGCGCATCGAGTGGGAAGTAATGCTGCTCGAGAAGCGCATCGGCGATACCGAGGGCAGTAGCCATGGCGGCCAAAAATCCCAGGTTGATGAAACTAGATTTCAGTCAGTCTCGATGTTTAGGTTTGTCATTGGGAACACTTACACTTGGGGGTTCATTTGCCTTTCGACCTTGCTCCGCTTACTCGGAGTATCTCCGGAGTTCAGGACGATCTTGGTGTCTTCGCCAGTGTACACTACCACGCCAATCGCCCACCCCGTGTTTCGGAGAACCGATCCACGAAGAAGGATCATGTTGATATCGGCGGGAGTCTTCTGGTCATCTACGACGACAGCCGCATCCAGCTTGTACAGATTCGTGTCCGGACGCTCCAGGTCGATGCGGAAGTGGTTTTTCTTGTCCGCGCACACCTTAGCAGATCGCATGTACGTCAGTGCAGGGTTTGCAGTGCGACTCTTGAGGTTCGTCTCGCCGTCGAGGTTCTTCGTCTCGATGAACGCCACGTTCTCCTCCTCGGACGTCGCACAGATGAGCACGTCCGCGGGGATCTGCTCGTTGTCCATGATCTTCACGACGTCGCCCACTCTCACGTCCTCCCACTTCGTGATCTGCCAGTGTGGACGCCTCTCGCCACCGTACTGGTGCTCCATGTCGTGTCCGTGTCCATGACCGTGCCCAGCATCCACCGCGAACACCGGCGTCTCCTCGACCTCGTCGTCGTACTCTATCCCGTCCCACGGCTCCGGCTGTGGCTCCTCAGCGGACTCTTCCGCCCCGACTGCTAGCGCCTCTGGCGGCGCACCGCGCGCGAGGGCTTCCGCTTCGAGTTTGCTCTTCTTGTTGGCCTTCTTCTTGGGTCTGCGGTGGGTGGGACGGCGGGTGAGATTGGGGACGAAGCCGCGGACGAATGTCTTGCTCTTGCCCTCCATCACATTGGGGTTCGTCCAGTCGCCGCCTGCAAGCACCCTGACCTGTGAGTAGTTGACATGACGGTCAGATTGATGCCGTTTGATATCTTCGTAACCGTCCTTGAGGGCGGTGATGGCGAGAACGATGAGTAGTGGAAGGATGACGAGACCGGGTGATACAGTGGAGAAGAGCGAGAAGAACTGGAGAATGGCAATAGCAAGGAAGAAGCTGTGAAATGAAAGTAATGGTCAGCGTTGTGCAATAAAGAAGCGTGGAAATTCATTTTGAAGAAGCAAGCGCATTGATCCAGGCACAACCGTCCCCTAATGCCGCGGCATGGACAGAGGTCGTCATGCCAGATGGCAGCAGTGGTCGTATGCACCTGAATGCCCGATGCAGATCGCAACGAGTACGCTGCAAGCGAGCATCACAACTGCAGAGGTCGCTTGTGCACTTTGACTTGCCGAAGCCGTCAGCGACGTCAGCTCTAGCTCGTCAAGCGCCCTCAACCACCCTCTCCAGCGTTCGCCGGCCTTTCGTTATCGGACCTTTGCCCCGCCCCGACGCTGAAAGACCCCCGGTTCGCATGTCGCCCGCTTCGTCCACGTCGTCTGGCTGTCGACGCTGCCTGGTGATAGACCGCTGCCGACTACCCGAAGCAGGCTGAGGCGCATACACGGGTCCAGAGCTATTACCTTTGGCGATCTGCACGAGATCGTCGTCCCCATAGCCCTACACGGATGCCCCTCTCGCGCCGCCGTGGACAGGAAAGAACCCGACAGGATGTTGTATCCAAGAGGAGAAGAGAGAGTAAAATGCCAAAGTGGGAACTTACCAGTTAGCTACCCTCCTAAACTGTTCGAGCAGATTCCGCGGGACGAAGGTGACGACGGTGTACTTTGAAGTGATGACCTGGTTGGTAGAGTAGACATACTCCTTCTTCACCTTCTGCTTCTTGTCATAGTAGTCCGACGGCAGCTCCTCGTTGACGAATACAGATCTGGGTGGGCCTGGCTGCCGTTTTCTGGAGAAAAGGGACTCGACGTTGAAGGCGGCGAGCTTCTCGTACCAGAGCACAATACGAGACTTGCGCCTCGGCGCCATGAGGGAGGGAAGAGGGGAATGGGGAAGGTGGAGGGAGAGGAAGAGGTGTAAATTGGCAAGAGGTAAAGATGAAAGCCAGGCTCACCTTCACAGTCAGTCAGCATCCGATCCGCCCTCCACAGACGCCCGTCTCTTCCGCCCGCAAAACTCGGCCGTCATCTCCGGGACGGCTTCCCTTTTTAGCCACAATCCGGCTCCAACGCGTGTTTTCACACTAATCGTGTCCAATTTTGGCGCACCTCGGCGAGATTTTGACCACAGATCCATGCTCAATCACAGCCGTTGTCAGCAGGATTACTCGTGCTATCCGCTATCATCTTCTCTCTCCTCATCGTGGGCAGCAGCGAGCTCGACTTTGGTATTGACTGCACACCGCATCTGTCAACGCTGGCCGTGTGCTGTCCGACTGCGTTCCGGTGCGTTTGGCGGTCTATTTCTGCGCGCCGACGTAGCACGAACCAGCCCGACTGAACGCGTTCCGCCCGCATTCCTCGAGCCGCAACGACACCGTTGGTTCGAGTATCTTTACGTGACCATTCCACTCGTGTATTTCGGGCTTGGCCATCGTGTTTGCCTGCCTGCGACCACCGTGCCCTGCGCCGTCCGAGCGTACACACAGCGGCAGCCACGTGCCGACGTTGTGTCTCGCCGCTACCCAGGCCCTGTGCGTCGACGTCGTACCACGCCGCCCCCACGGCCCCGCTCAGCCCGCCCCGCGCAGGCGTGTGGCGGTGTGCGCCCTGCGCAGAGCAGCGATCGAGCGAGGCGCGCTGCCCAGCCATGCCCCGCACCACGCGTTTCACGTATGCGAAGCGGCACCGCGCCCTATCAGAGTCAGTCTCACTTGGTCTCACGGCCTCGTATCGATATCGCTGCTGACGCCGCCTAACGCACAGTAAGTCAGCAGGTGCTCTGGCTCGGTCAATGCGGATTAGGAGCTCCTGTCGCTCAGACTCACTCGCAATGCAGCGGACACACCCACCCCGCCGCCCGCCGCGCTGAGAATTGGTCCTTTCCTCCATCTATCCGAACCCGGTGGCCTCGCCGAAGGACGTTTACCGGAACGCCAACCTTAACCTTGCGCACAAACATAGTCATCGAGTCTCGTCGAAGGCGGCAGCACATGCGTGGACACCTCGATGTATCTGTTGGGCCGTCAGCTATCAACTCATCACGCAGTTGCGAACAACGCGCGCATGATACTGCATCTGGTTCCCCAACCATTCCCGCTGGTCATTTCCCCGAGACGTCGACAGCTACCCTCCGCTTTCTGCGGTCCAAACTGCCAAGCCACATATTGGTCCCATTCCCGTACCGAATCAAGTACGCCAGCGCCCCAGCACAGGACGCCCCGTCCGAATCACCAGGATCGCCCCGGGTGGCAGAACCGCACCGCGTCCGGTTCCCAACTCCCAACCCGTCTCAATCCCAAAATACCCCACACCATACACGACCTGATCCCGACACACCTTACCCAGGGCCGACTGTGCATCTTCCGAATCCGAGGACCGAGGCGCTCGCAGGGACCGGGTTGCCCAGCCAATGATCGCGCTGCCCAGCGGTGAGCCGGCCTGTTCCTCGATCAGAGTCGAGCTCGGAGACATGGCGCCAGGACGTCAGACCGACGACACGACGCGGCGACACACCGACAACGCGTGGACGATGATGTAGGTGAGCCATATTCGACGCCAAGCGCAAGCTGGGCAGAGCGCGCGACGGATCCTGGACGCGCAGCGCGAGTGTAGAGGTACGCAGCAACCTATTTCACGAATAGACGTTTCTGCTAGCCTAATAACGCGGTAACAGTACACAGACCTCATACGGTGCCTACCATGTCCAGCCACCTGGTCGATCCAAATATGCTCAGCCCCGCCACAGCTCACCTAGTCTAAGTCGTTCTAAATTCAGCAAGCACAGGATTCTCGGACGCTATGCTAATCACAATCGACGTGTCGACTTCTCCTCAACACGCTTAATCAACCAATAACAGCTGGCAGGGCGTATAAAAGGATAGAAGGACGCTTCGAGGCTTCGACGTCCTGGAGCGACGAGAATAACGGTCCCAGACTGTGCTTCTGTGCTATCACCGTTCAGGCCTCGCGACCCGGTTATCAAGCCTGCTCAAATCACCGTGTTCTGGTGCCCTTCAAGATGTACTCGAGTACAAGGGTGCGTAGGTGACTTTTTCAATTAGAATCGGATTTGTATCATTGTCGAATGTTCGAACATCACCAGGCGATACACTCTCGCGCTTTATGTGTGCCTTTCTCCACATTCGAGTGCGCATATTGTAGCCTAACGCTACCAGGGTATTATTGATCGTCTTCATCAGCGTTTCAGGTATCGCGATATAGGCATGTCTTGCGAATATTGTTCATCACACTTTTGGGGAATGATTAGTGGTAGATCCAGTCTATTTATAAGCGACGAAGGAATACTTAGAACGTATATATTTACAAAGCTTCGATTTCAAGCAGGCGGGTTAAACACATCCGTAGCACATATCAGCTTGTCAACCTCGCTGTCCACGTCGCATCACCTGAGTTGATCCTCGTCGTACCCCTCCTCTTGTATCCAGTATCTGGTGCAGTGCTCCAAAGTACGGATTAGAATACACATAGATAGGTATAGACGAGCAGTACCCGAATTACTTTGCTCGTGGTCTACTACTTCTTGCGTACGCTGTGCTCACAGTAACATGAACGCCACATTGCAAGCGCTTCGGTGACGGCAGTCCGGGCCGCGTCAGCCGTCCGAGCGAAGCACGCGGGCAGTTTCCCCTCGCGTCTTCAGAGGACTCTCCGCCTCGTTCGGGTGCCTGATAAAATAAGGTTGGTAAAAATTCTTGCAAGGTCCACTATACAGTCCTCCCATGGACTATCCCGAAGTCACAAACTCAGAGTTCCAAGTAAGATCGATGATCCACCGATGTGCGATCTGCTTGCTTAACCCATACATACAAGCAAATTCAAGGTAGTGTGTATCATTCGGGCACCTCCGTCTTACAACACTCTAGACATAAGGTTTCCAGCCCATGTCGGAGACTGTGGCGCTGCTCTTCGTGAGCTTATCTTCTGGTTATAGGAATTGTTGTAAGTCCGGTTACCAGGTGTCTGGTGGCAGTGGAGCCATGCTTGAGGTGCTCAAGGACGCTTTGATCAGGCACTACACGGATATTTGCGATGAGAGAATTGCTTTATTCGCGTTCGCCTCGACCAGCAACCTCCTGATGCAAGTCGGCAGCACGACGACGCCATGGACAAGGGAACTTGTGCCACGCTGCCCCCGCTGCAGGAACGTTCTCTATGTGGCTTGAGCATATCCGGTCGCCTTGGGGAAGATTCTCAAAGGTCAAGCGTTCACTGCCCTATCCTGAAGTCTATATGTAAATGCGCAGCCCCGCCGTCGGAAGTTCATCACCCAGTTATCGTTCCGCCCCAATGTCCGAATCGCAGGCAGGTCCTAGTGTAAGGTTCGTCCTAGATTATGTCCTGCAAACTTGAACGTAATCAGACGTCCGAGCCTATGTAGCGTCAGCGGAACGAAGCGGAAGCCCGAGCCGCTATCTACAGAACGCACCAGCTCCCTCGGGTACGTTCTCCCCACCTGTTCCACAAGTCTGAATTGATGATCCTGACTCTGCACCTCGCACCAGCCGCATCCTCAACTCCACATGGTCCGACAAGGCCAGCCCGCTCTACGACTGCTTCGACACCGCCCTGCGCGAGCAACAGGCCTCCGTCGCGCCCTGGCTCGCGCAGCAGCTGTCGCAGACGCAGAAGAACGCGCTCCTGAAGGCGGCAGAGGCGCGTTTCGACGCGTGTCTCGCTGTGCTACGCGCTGCGGGCTCGACGTACGACCCGTCCACACAAGCGGGGGCGCAGGCACCGTTGCCCCCGCTCAACAGCCCAGCGCGTGCAAAGGCTGTCGAGGCGCGTCGTGCGTGGGAGGACGTCACTGAACTGAGAGACGAGAAGAAGCGGTTCGAGGGCTTTCTGGCGGGTGAGGCGGATACGATGCGCAACAGAGCTGGACGGCAGCTGGAGGCGGTTAGAACGGCCAAGACCTTGCATGTGCAGTTCCTAGCGATCGCATGGAGGAGGGCGCTGCGATGGAGGGTTTTGGGTCGGATTGTGGCATATAGCGTGCGGTGGATACGACGGGTGTTGGGCGTACGATCTGGGTGAACGGCGGCTGGTCCGCCCTAAACGGGAATTCGCAGCGGACGGCACTTCTTTTCGGCTCTAACAGGGTAATTAGTGTATCAACAAGACACAGTCACAGCTCACCACGTCTACGAGCTTCTCGACATAGTATCCATTGACAACCTGTAGTTTATTTGATAGCAACGTAAGTACACGGCTCTGCCGACAACAGGCCAGTTAGAGATCCGAGGGCTTCCTTATCGTATTACTGTACACCATCCGGCATCGGCACCTTATATCTTTATTTGCTACAATCCTGACCTTCATATCGATACACTTGCGACTACAACATCCAATGCTTCTTCCAAAGAGGGTTCAGCCACGGTCGTGTGCATCCTGATTGAGGCTGATCCAAGACTCGCCGACGCCAGATCCTTCGTTACTCTCGACGTCAGCCTCCGACCCGGTTTCCGAGCCGATTTGCTGGTCGGAGTCAGAGTCGACGGGGGCAGGCGCCCGTTCAGAAAGCGGACGACGCTCGATCGGAGGGGGTGCAGGGGCAGGGGCGGCAACTGGAGGTTCCGGAGGAGGGTAGGGTAGCGCAGGCGGAGGTGGGCCTGGCAGCATTGAGTTGCGTAGGGACATGAGGGCTTGAGGAAGATTGAGTAGTCCATCGAGGATCAGGGAAGGCAGAGCCGAGGCAAGGACGTAGGTTCGAGCTAATTCCATCGGTTAGATCATTGCAAACTATAGACTATACAGGCTCGACCTACCACCAGCACCTACGGCAACCCGGTTGCCCTGCAGCCACTCTCTCAGACGACCAAATACCAGCTCCAAAGGAGAAAGAGGTCCGCTGTGTTTCTTGCCATTGTTTACGATATCCATGATCGTATGCACGAATGTGGACACGTCGGAAGGTTTCCTTCCTGATCCGGGACGCTTTCCTGTACCAAAGAAAGACGTGAAAGCTGGACCGTATGAAGCTTTCTCTGAAGCGGTCCAGTCAATCATGGCCCGATCCAATGACATATCTTGCGATTCCAAGATGGCTTGCGGTCCAATGCTGCCAACATCGACTATGACCACCTTGACGTTCCTCATGGCTTCATCTGTCGTTGCAGCAGCCTTGACCTCTCTGCGGAGAACTTCGACCCCTCGGAGTGTAGCAGCCGCGCTCATCGCTTGTGCCGCTGCGAACGGCAACCCGACGCGGGCATCCTTAGCAGGAAGACACATGATGACACTACGCTTCGCTTTGTTTCTGTTCATGTCGTCGCGTGTCCGGGCAGGCGAGTTCCGCAGTAGGGGCAACAACGCCTGTATCACGTGTAACGGGGTGAAATGCGTGGCTTGTAGATAGGTAAAGTAGGAATCGTTGAGGGAGAGGCTTTCAAGCGGGCCAGGAGGTGGAACAATGTCGGCATGAGGTAATGTGAGTAGTGAGATGATAGATTGAATATATGTTTGAGTCGATGGAGATGAGTGGGGGTCCCCGGAGGCTGTCATGGGGAAGCGACGCGACATCGTCGATGCCAGAGAGCGAAGAAAGTATGGCACTGTATTTGGCTGATGATACTATCAACTTCAGTTTGCATACGCTTTGGAATGGAGTTTACGCACCTCGCATGGGTCCAGTACAATGGCACGAACGTACCCGTGAGTGTGTCTTTCAATCTCATCAACAGCATCTGGACCGGAGACGCTTGTGATAACTATGTATCCCTGTCTCTCTAAGTCTAGAATGAGCGGCAGGCCCAGAGGCGAGTCGCCGCCCAAAACCACTGCAGCCGGGTGATGAGGAATCACTTAGGGGGACAAGGTGATGAACGCGCTCACCGATGACTTGCCGTCGTTCGCCATCGCCCTTCGTACCCGTGGCCGCGCGTACTTTCCTCGCCTTTGCCACACCCCTCAGATAAATGCCTCCGTATCCCACGACTACACCAGCGCCCACGAGCCCAACACCAATGAAAGCGGTCTTCCACGGATGCGCACCAACCCAATCTGCCGACCGTTCGAAGAAGCCATGCGCTTCAGGCGGAGGTGGGGGAGGTGGGGGTACTTCGAACGCTCCTAGACTGGGCATCTTGATATCTGGGAGAGGAGGTAGCGACTGCCACGGGCCAAAGCGATTGATATCCTCCCAGAGCTTCTCAAACGCATGCCTCACACTGGGCATGTTCGGAGCTGCTGAGTTAACGGTATCAACTACATACTCTTCCACTTGCTGCAAGAAATCTTCAATATTCTGTACTGTAGGCAGCGGGACAGGCATGGCGGTGGAGGGAGGGGTTCAACGCCTAAGAAGGAGGCGCTCGGCATGTCTGATCAAGGCCAGGCATCAAACACGTGGGGACAATTTCGTAGGCAGCGCGTTGAACTCCGTGCTTCCGTATGTCGTGTGCGTAACTGAAGAGCAATATCCTGGTACAAGAACGCTGCAATATGCTCAACTAGCCATACAAGATCACCCCTCCTGTGTTAGCATAGTACCAAGTCATGAAGTGCGTGTTTTAGTGCGACTTGCTTAAGCAAGCCACTCACGCGTTGCAACTCCGCTTAAAGCGGACTATCAACACGAACCGCAACATTGACGAAGGACGCCCCGGGCAGCATGCACCTCCCCCCTTCTTGCCCCCACTGCAAATCGCGACGACTACGACGACTGTCCACGAATCTACACGTTTCAAGCCGCACGACTCTCGGCGAACACTCAAGATATGCCCCCTTCGTCGCGTTATTCCCGCGCATCGAGTCGTAGTCCCACCAGGTCGACCTCATTCCTATCCACGTCAACTAGCGAAAAGGGAGCGCAGTTAGTGAAGCGGCTGTTTATTACGGGGAAAGCACAGAGAAAGTCAGATGGTGAAGGCGATGGAGCGGCCATTAAGATGTATCTCAGGGTCAGTCTTACGCATGTAAACACGGGTCGGACGTGTCTGAGACGCGTCGTATGATGCGTAGATGTCGATATCTCCTACTGCTGTTGCGCCTGGAGACATGATTCCCCTCTTTCCGGGTAAGTCGCTTCTCCACCCCCTGCGCTTGTAGCACGGCGACGCTGGCGAAAGGTCATCGCGGATGCGCGTAGCGGGCATTCGCATAAACTGACGCGTTTCGTTCCGCAGAGGATAATCTCAAGATACTGCATGCTACGGTCCATCCCTTGGACAATACCTATGCACCGTACAATTTCTCCTCGTCCAGACACCCGGAACTAACCAAAGCCATGAGCCTACTAGGTCTACCCCCTCGCTCACGCGAATCGTATATGTCGCTGTTCGAGGGTTCAGTAACGTCCTCCCCACAGTCTCCTGGAACGAACCCGTACGATAAGAGGTATTCGGGCGAGATTCTGGTCAGCGGCTACCAAGTCTCATACGTACTACCCAAAGAGTTCCCTCCACGGGTGTATGAAAGTGACAAGTACAGCAAACGATCTGCAAACGACTTGCACTTTATGGCAGTGGTCAAGCTCTGGGTCCCGTACCTCTCGACCCCACCGTACTCTCCGTACCACGTAAGTCTTACAAGTCATCTTCAAAGCACGATTGACATCGTCTCAATAGCTGTCATTGCCCGTACCAAAATGCCTGTCAAATAACATTAGGCTACGAATATTCCCCCCTCAGGCCCCAGCGATGACGTCCTCCATGGCATCACTCTCGTCTGCCGAAGGCGACACCAACTCTTGGGAATTTCGTGTTGAACCCCATGTTGTCACGAAGCCTATGAAACAGCTTACACGCAATAACTCATATAACAGTTTTGCGGACGACGAGTCAAGCGATGCTTCTGATTCTAGGTCAAATGGATACGCTGTGCGGGGTTCTTTTCCCAGCACCGATCGTCTGCGGATCTCATGGGCAACACCGAGGAAAACGGAGGACGTACCTGTCACCATTGACGGACGATCACGCGTCGGTATCAGGAACGTCAAGAGCGACATAACATGCTCAGTCCTCAGACGAGATAAGGGTAAAGTACGCGGTCGAAGAGGCTCAAGCGAAGGAGGTGTAGCCATGAAGGTAGATTATACAGCAACGTGCAGAGGCGTTTGGTTTCCCGGTGTCGCGACTCTGTTGGGTATGGATCTCGCACTGGATGCTGGAGACTGTGATGTTTCGTGGGCGCCGGATGGGGACCGTTACTGGACCGTTGTTGGTACCACGGGCTATACCGGATTCTCTGTGGGGCCGCAACCTAAACCATCTTCACAAAAATCGGTGGAAGATGCACCGCCAATACGTATCTCCCCTTCGTCACCGGAAAAACAGAAGGGGTCTTCGATCCCGACTCGGCTCTCGAACGCGGAGGCTGCGAGTCGTTCTACCGCTTCACTTCTACGTGCCCCGCTTCCCTCTTCGCCCCATCCTGACGAGCTTTCTTTCGACGAGTCCCCTCATGTTACCCCGGTTTCCTCTGTCGGCTCGTTTGCCACTCTTTCATCTGAGCGCGGCCGGAGTAGAGCATCGTCTGCTGCTCGGGGAGGCCTCCACACGGACTCCGAAGCGGAGGAAGATGTAGCACAGAGGCCTCCAAAAGTACCCATTACAATTCACTTAAACATGGACGAGCTAGGACCGCCATCAAAGAATGAGATCACGATCAGCGTCAGCGGGACGATCATGCTCAGGCCCCGAGAGAACAGTGACGCCATGTTCTCGACTTCTCCTATCAGCTCGGACTCGATTGACTCGGGAGACGATCAGGAAGTGTCGAGCGCGGTGCTTCCCATTCCACAATTACACGTCCTATACACCGACCGCGAGGCGATCTCGACTATCCTCCTAAACGAGAGTGACAGACTCTCCGTGGATATCTACAACTCGACAGGCAACATTGCGGACGCACAGTCTCGCAAGACCGTCCTCCAGCCCGGAAGCAAGACCAAGTGTGGTGCAGACGGCGGCCGATTCTCATTGCGGACTGCGCCTTCGAACCGGTCGTTCTTGCGGAGACAAGATAGCATGGACAGCATGCGACGCACACCCAGCAGACCGCGCACGCCGAGTTACCTGCCGCGAAACACCTCCACATCATCCCTTTATCGCGATCGCTCATACTCGACAAAACCCAGAAGAGACGGGCCACTCATGATACCTTCTGTATCTGCGACGATCAAACCTCTTATGTCTGATAAGGGAAACCTGCCAACACAGTACGCGGTGCATCTCCAGCTGCCGGCACCGTCTGAGGCAGACTCGGAATGGCTCGAGTTTGGGCTTGCACAGCCGCCAGTATCGACGAGTTCTGGCCCCAAGTCTCTCTCGTCTCACGGAAAAGAGAAAGAGAAACAGCCGCCCCGCGTGCAGGTTGCGAGCGCGAGTGTCGACGGTGTACCTGTCAAGTTCGAGACGAGCGCCGCGGCAAGACCGGACTCTAAGCTTCCCGCGCTTGGACTAACCTTCGAAGAAACAAGCGCGAAGGAGTGGATAACATGGGTCAAGATCCACGTTGGCGATACAGGTGGCGGCAACGTACAAGTAGTGTACCTGGTACATGCGGACGAAATACTCGCCGACTTGCCTGAGCCGACAGGGTGGAAGAAGCTCACGAGTAAGGGGAAATCAAGGAGTCAGGCCAATCTCGACGTACTCCTGCCAACGTTTTCTCTTCCAGTCGGCAATATGGAAGTAAACGTTGAAAGCTTACCAGGTAAGCTCATATCTAACTCTTCCTACAATCATATTGAAGCCTTTTCCAGATATCGAATACGACGTCACGTCCAATTTGGCCCATCAACAGACTAATTCCAGCGGTCCAAGGCTGCTCAAATACTCGCTCGAGGAGTTCTTTTATCCCCACCTAACCCTCATGATGTCTACGGAGACGCTACCCAAGCATACTCCGACAAGCAGCAGCTGGAGAATGGTAGGGATCGTACTATGTATGATGCCTAGCCTAATAGCAATTCTTGCTCTATATGAGCAGAGTGCGACCAGCGCAGCATTGGCACAAGCGCATGAGTCACTAGAAAGCTGCTCCAGAGCCCTCCAGTTACCGGTAGAAGTTCCTGAACCGGTGACGTTTACATCCATCTCCACCGTAACTACGACCACGACAACCCTTACTGCGACGACCCTCACCTCTACTGTATACGCAACTTCTTCAGCGCAGGCCAAATGGTGGAATAATCAGAACGCTGATCCAACGCTGAAATCGGAAACCACCTCGATGACTTCTACGAGCCGACATGCGTCTGCTAACTCCTTACCCACCATTCTTACGCCCTCATTCACGACATTTTATCCGGCATCTTCAACCCCCTCACAGACGTCAGACGAAACCGCGATATCAGACGTGAAGGATCTGTCGTTCCTCTGGCCTACACACCTTGATTTACCCTCGATGCCGATCCCAGAGGTCGCACGCGTAACTATCACCAAAATATGGGACGGCATGGGCGTCGTGTGGTACCTTTTCCAGAAGGTCTTACATTACCCCTTGGACCCACCCTAATTGACGGATGTATCAGTCATATTTTCTCTTATTTACGGGGACACTGCGTACTGTGTACACACAGACTCTGTATCATTGACGCTCATTTGTAGACTTCATAGTTGATGCTCGGACGGGTCATATACGCACATCACATGTTGTTATGATTAATTCTCCATGCTCTATGTAATCGATTCTGTCTTATCCACAGCTCCTGCTTCCAGGGCTTACATCATAGTAAACTTCGAGAGCTTGGCTGCGTCTGGGTAGTGTGGCACTGTTGAACTGGGCAGCAGGTATCTCATCCGTGCTCGGAGGTAATTTCCGGAAGTAGACTAGCCGCCCTTAAATAGGAAAGCAATAGGCCTTCGCTCCTAACAAATCCAAACACACGACGAACAGTATTTCAGCAATGATTGAGCTCATCAGTGGCTGCAGTTGTATTTATGTTACATGCGGAATACAATCACGCTAAAGCGCATTCATGGAATTCGTATATCGAGTAAGTAGTGCTAGCTCAGTATACGCGGATAGCCTGTTTGGAGTCAATCATGACGGGTCAGCATCTTATAGCAGCATTTTGAGTGAGTACTACTGACTTAGGAGCAGTGAGCGGGACCATAGTTGTTACCAACGGTAGGGGCGCCGGGGACGCAGGTACTGCCGGAGTGGCATTCTCCTGCACCCGTGACACAGTACACGCCAGAGAGTTCTGGAGCGAACAAAGTTAATTATTGGAGACGAAGAAAAAATTGAACCGCACTGACTCTTGCAGGTACCATCCTGGCAAGTGAAGCCAGCAGAGCCACAAAGGCCGACTTCAACGGGAAAGTCATTAGACACGCTGTTGGAAGATAGCGGTGAGAGCGGGACGTACGAGATTCATCACCGCAGGAACCAGTCCCGGTGCAGGGTTGGTTGGCCTTGGAGTTGCCACTGCCTATTATAAGAAATTCTATTAACGTTACAGCCATTCTGAACTGGGTTAGAGAACGTACATGCGGCTTGAACAGCACCGACGGCAGCGAGGCAGACGAAGAACACGGAAGTGAACTGCATGTTTGTTTGATAGTAAGATGGGTGAGAAGTTGTTTCTGGGTTGTCTACTCTCAGAACGAGTACGGACCAGGTATATATAGCTTTTTGGGCGTCCTATTCCGTCAATAAAGGCCGCATGAATCGCTTGAGATCCAGCAGTGAGCCCACATGTGGCCCAAGACTTCGTCATAGTCCTGCGATGCTCCTCACGGCTGTTGGTCAGTCTTCCATGCCACATCAACAACATGCGATGGCCGACGGCGTATAGTGAGCTGTGGTCCGATGGTCAAGCGGCCGCTGTGTAGACTTGACGCTGCTTATGACCGGGTCTGTCAGCACTGCTCCGCTCGTCAATGAAAAATCTGATGCGCCCGACGCGTTCTGAATCATTACTCACAGCAGAAGCACCACTTTATGGAAGAATTGGTGGTTTACGCAACCATGTATGATTTTGAACAGCGCACAGGTTTCCGGACCTTGATTGATGCCAGAAAGCAGAAAGGCTACAGGTCGCCCGTCTCGCCTCAGTTCAGTGAAACAGAGAGTAGAACGACAAAACAACCTTTCCTATGTTATCTAAGGCAGTTAGCAACACTCGTGATAGATGTTCTTGGCCGGGTTGATGGACTCCGTGCTTCACTGGGCAACGATGAGTACATCGGAGTACTCAATAGATCACCTGACAAGCGGTTATGACGGAGATTAAAAGGGTTGACTAGAGGAGTATATCTTACACGGAATAGACGAACGAAATGCACCACTCTAGCTTGTACCATACCCTTGGTCGCGTTCATCCTCGCCGTTGCCTCAATAGGTCAATGGGCTCCAATTGTACACTTGGCTCTAAGCAATGCTGTAGTTATGGAGTAAGAGATGGGGTACATCAGAGCAGCGCCTACCTCATCGTAATTATTACTCCGAAGGGCCTGCCTAAATGATTGGCGAGACTCTGAGCAGGGATCATGACCGAGAGCATGAGTACCGACGTATTTCGGAACGCTTGAGACTGCATAAACAACACATAAATTTGCATCTTCCACCTAGTTATATTCAACTTATAAATGCTGACAGTGGAGGGAAGAACTTACTAAACGCTGCGGATCAGTCAACAAGTCAGGCTTAGAAGAAGATTCTTCGGCGATATGTGTATCCAAGCGCTCAGGCATTGTATGATCTCTAGCGGCTTGCTCTGCGCTCCCTTCTTTAGGAGGCCCGCAGCTGCGCTGATGACCTACAGCTGGAGTCGTCATTTTCGGTGACGAGTCTTGTGTCGGTGCAGTGACTTGACATTCTGAAAGTAGTCGCTCTGAGCAGCGCAGATACGATTTCATACTTCGTCTCCACAACGAGAGGTACCTGTCTCGAAGGATGTTCGTCAGAGTTCGGAGCAAGAACATGATTCCTGTGCGCTAAATCTTGCAATTCTAAACAAGCGTCTAAATGTTAAGCGGCCGGCTCCAGCCGCCAGCTGTCACGATCGTGAACATACTCATAGTGTCCCCGAGCTCACTGGTATGGAGGAAGGTATTTATACTTACATGGGAGCCAGTAAGATATGAGAAAGTCCGCTCATATGATTATAACATCTATATGTAAGGAGTTCTATCAAAATGAGGGCCCTTCACGTTAAGATCCTCCAGGTGAAACGGTGGTTGTTTGCTCCCATTCTAGCTTTGCAAGACTTACAACCTTATGGCACCCAAACTAACGTGCCCTTATCGTTCATATTGTAATCAGGATTTTCGACCAGGCGTACCATGTCCGCAAAGGGGGTGTATGTATTCAGTCCCAAATAGGCAACATTTCACCTTGCATTCCTAACAAGTGTAAACAAAACAACTGATGTATTCGAGGCAAGTGTCGCAGATTGTATCACAACTTAAGTAGGCTATCTAATCGTACGAGCTGAATAAACAGATTCTACTAGTGAAACAAGCCCGATACAAGCATGTGTACTCATGTGACGTAAGGCAATCTATCCATGACTTAGTCAGTCGTCGCAACATCGTTGTGGTATAAAAGCAACCACTTACTTAAGAGCAGTGAGCAGGGCCGTAGTTGTTGCCAACAGTAGGATTTCCGGGAACGCAAGTGCTTCCGGAGTGGCATTCGCCCGCGCCCGTAACGCAGTAGACCCCGGAAAGCTCTGTAAAAGAAATCCGTCAATTATCGAGCATTGGATGAAGTGTCGAGTACTTACTCTTGCAGGTACCATCTTGGCAGACAAAGCCAGCAGAGCCGCACAAGCCCACTGCGATGAATGAAATTTAGATCCATATGAAAAGCGAACGTAGAGAACGTACAAGCGGGGTCGCCACAGGAACCAGTACCGGTGCAAGGCTGGTTGGCTTTGTTGTTGCCGCTGCCTATGAACTCTACCATTCAGCACCGTCATAAGATGAATAGACACCTGTGATTCGAAGACATACAAGCCTGAACGGCGCCGACGGCGACCAGACAAATGGTGAGGATAGAAGTCAAGTACTGCATAGCTATTCGACGTCCAAGTGAGAGGTTGAGTCTGCGGGAGTTGTTGTGCCTTCAGAGACGATGAGCCAGGTATATATACGCCAGTAAAGCGTTTCTCCTACATCAAGTCAGCGTGTCACTCATGATCCAATGGCAGTGAAAGCCATACCCCGACGTAGGATGCCGCCGATGTCGAATTGACGGCCAATACCTATGAGTAGTGCGTGAAGTAATTGATGTAGCAATTGCACGGTGGCGCATGGTTCGTTACTCACGAGAGAAGCATCGGTTGACGGGGAAAATGGCTACTTCATGCGATTGTGTGTTATTGCCGGACGACGTCGGCTATGGTGCTTCTTGAGTAGTAAGGGAATGCAGAGATCACGATGTTTGCCACTAGGGCGACATGAACCTCATTATTTCGAGGACGGGTATCCTAGAGCAAGAGTAGAATTGAATTATACATCGTAGTGAACCCACGATGCGATAAGTGGCCGGAGAAGTACAACTTATGTGCAAGGCGCGAATTCTCGTTTTCACGAATTTGAGCAGCCCTTGCTTGAGCGGTTTGCGAAGGAGTTTTACTTGGAGGGTCGCGGAGTCGAACCTGAAGGATGCTGGGAACAAGTGTAATTTCCGGTGTCCCAGCGCTAGAGAAGCAGAGAACGGCCGGTGATATACCAACATTGTATGATGAAGGAAAATCGCCGACTTGGATCAAAACCGCGGCACTCCATGCAGCAGCCCGTTGTACTCAAAATAACGACGGGATCTAGAAGCGGGTAAAAACTTAGGAATGTTAACTTTCGGCAAGCTAAAGACTTACCTACCGCCAAGGAAAGAGATCCGTCGTACTAGTCTCGTTTTACGAAGACCTTGTACGCTGCTGAGCGATTGGACGAATGCCATTAGAGCAACATATAGAGTGAAGCGAAGACCTGCATACGCAAGGCAACCATCGTATGTCCGCAGTGATCAGGATCGTTGGAGCATGGGATGGTTTAACAAGGTAGATGGATTATCGTGAACGCCACATCAAACGTGGGGCAACAGGTGATACGGGGAGCTCTTAGATCTCAGGTGACACGCTCGGCCGCTTCTGCGAACTTCGGGGGGACGGAGTTGTGATGACCACCTCGACACGCAGCTTTCGTGGCGTCGCCGGCGCTGGTTGCCGCGACGGCGATGAGGCTACTTGTGCGGAGGGTGGTGGCGGTACTCTCTCCACTTCTGCCGACGCCATGGGTCGACAGCCGAACACTATCGTCGGAACAGACTCTGACTCATCCTCTGACTCGACGAATATTGCTTCGGGCTCTCTCCACTCCTCTTCTTCCTCTTGCTTCGCGCGCTTGCGTTTAGTGCCGGCCTTGGCGTTCCCTCGTGCTCTTGAGGCCTTGCTTGTCTTCGTCTTTGCCGCACCCTTTTCGATAACGTGACAGACCTCTGCAGGAATTTTGGCCCGAAGGAGGGAGTCAATCCACACCTGATATGTTCGTCAAGAGGAGTAAAATGTGTCCGTGAGGAATGAACGGACCTTCTGGTTCTCCTGCAGTTTGTCCCCTGGTCCTTTGACTTCCACGAATTTGCAGAGTGACTGGTCCAGATTCCAGACAACCAGGTCTGGTACACCCCCGGTTCGTCCGCTGTAGTCTTCGCACAACATCCGACATATGACAGCCAGACCGGCGCCGCCTATGCACTGAGCGATGTATCAATACGGCAAGTATCGTTATATATAGGACAGAGAACGTGCGTACCGCAGCAATCTCCTTGAGATGCTCTTTCTCAAACATCTCCCACTGTACTCCAACGCACATCTTCTTCTCATGTGTTGTATATGCTTCGTCCACCATCTCCATTATCTTCGCTTTGTCCGCCTCCCCGAGCTGTTGGAACCGCGTTTTGGCGATATCTTCTCGGGAGTAAAAGAACGTGTCTTCCGCGATGTCCAACGGCGCGACTTGATATGGCGTCTCGAACGCGCCGTCTATCGGTGCAAAAATGATGTCCCAGCATAGGAGACCAAAGAGAGTCGTAATGATTCGTCCTTCGCAGAAGTACCTATCAAGGCCCTTAGCGAGTTACCATATGAATTTTCAGAAGATGGACGCACCCCTTAAAACCAAGTCTATTGTAGTGCTGGAGTGCCAATTCCTCGACAGCCACGAGTTCACCCCCATCGCCCGTCCATGTAGATTTACCAGTAATCACTGGCGAGGTTTGAGCTTGCTTCGACTTGAGTTCCTCCGCGTTGACGAGGGTCATAGCCGTTCCGCTAGGAACGAGAACTCGTTGCTTACTGTCCGGCAGCTGTTTGAGCGTCGATGGCTTGCCTTGGGGTTTGAGGAGTTTATCGCGCTGTGAGTAAACCCGCACCCCCTCAATGTACACTTCCTCCGCCTTGACAAGTCGTCCATTATTGACGTGTTTTTCGTTCTCCGCATACTTAAGCTTCTTCTCGAGACCAGCGAGACGTCTTGAAAACTTCGGTCGATAGACTATACCGAATACCCAGCATATCAGAATGTTAGTACGGTATGGCTATAGGAATAACGTACCAATATGAGTGTCATCGTCCAGCAATGCAGCTATGACGCCTTCATACGCCTTAGAGAGCGCCTCATGCGTCTTCATGTGTGTGGTTAAGACGAGGGCTCGACGTTCGTGCCACTTGCCCCTCCGTCCACGACGCCATCTGCGCTGTCCCAAAAGCTCCTCCAAGACCGCAAGCTCTTCCTCATACATCTTCAGCACGCCCAGTGCATATGCGCCCTTGCACATGATCCGTGTGAGTACATGACCTTGTTACAAGAGTCAGTGAGGTTGTCGCACACGAACTGAAAAAAAACCTGACCATGGTGAAAACGCTCCAGACCCTGAGTACGTGCTTCTTGCTTGCCCTCTTCGCTTACTAGCTGTGTCCATCGTTTATGAATGCCATCGAAGATGTCTTTAACCGCCTTCGCATTCTGTACGCTTGCCTTCTCTTCAATGAAGGTGATTGCCTTTAATGGGACGAAGTCATTGTCATCTTCGATGCTTGATTTCCTGACAGGAGACGACCCGTCTGTCTTCCTTCTCTTGGTCGGGCTAGTATCGGGAGGAACAGGCGTTTTACTTGCAATAGAACGCGAGCGACTACGACTCCCGCCACCGTTGGTCCCTGTCAGCAACTCGTCCACCTGAGCCTCGAGTCTTAGAGCTTCTTCGTAGTCTAAGAGAGTCTGCCGTGTCGGCCAAATGGTCGACGTACGCGAATATTGGTACTCGGCGTACTTACGCCGCTTGACGCGAGCGAGTATAGCACTGGTCATCAGCGTAGGGGTGTATTGTGTGCTACAAGAATGGAATAAGATGCATGATTCGGCCAGCTTATACGCGATGCTTACCTTCTAAAATACACCATATTCACACGCTGAAAAAGCCTGACGACATCTTCATTGAGCTTGATGGCCGCCTCTACGAAAACATATTGATATAAGCGCGTTGTCTGCCTGAAATCGGTATCGTACAGACCTAATCTTCTCATGATCAACGCACGGAACCTCTCTTCTTGCTTCGTTCCACCTCCCTTCGTAAAGCCGTCGAGTGTGGTTTGCCTTAAGCCAGTTGCAACACGTTTACCCTTGCCTTTCGAAGTGAATGGCAAAGTAGTTTGGGCAGTTGCAGATTGCATTAGTGCCTTAATCAGGTCATCTTTCTGTACGCATAGTTAGCAGCTCGCCTAGCTTGGAAAGCGTCCGCTGAGGGGCGTACCGTTAATCCAGCAGACTTGATCTTACGCTCTTTAGCCAAAGCGTTCAACTCGTTCTTGCTGAGACAACTCAAAAGCTGTCTCAAGTCTGCCTTAGTGTCATCATCCGCGAACGAAGTGTAGTCTGGTTCTGTTGGGAGTTGAAACGTGGGCGGTGGAGTCGTAAACACGTCTTCTGTCTTTATTATCGAAGAAGCTCCAGGAGAAACTTCATCGATGGTGAGATCAATGATCTCACGTTCCTCGATCTTGACAGCGGGGCCGTGGGGAATTGGGCAACCTCGTGTTGTAGCACAGAGCTCTTCCATAGCAGCCGGGATCCGGTCTCCCAGTTCTTTGTGGTACTTCAGGTCGCTTTTTCGAATCCATTGGCCATGTTTACGTAGACAAAGACGAACAAGCAAGTATTTCGCATTATCTACGCAGACTATCAGACTATTAAACCAGCGAATTTATAGGACACTTACAAGTCAATTTCTCGTAAGCATCAAAGATCTTAATCTCGGATTCGTCGAAAAGGAAGTATTCGTGCTTTATCACAGTCTTAAGCATCTCTGAAAATACCGAAGGTTAGGAGTGAGACCGTTTCACAATGCACTACGGCATACCCTCAAATTCGACGACGTACAGCGACGTCTTCTCCTCATCCTCCGCAACACCACTCCCGTACGGTGTAGGTTTCTGGTCTTCTGCTTCTATACGAGTCTCGCCGTCGTCTTCTTGTGCTCCCACCGTCCCATATATAAACCCAGCGCGGTTGCGGGCATCAGGGGATTCGAATATCATTGTGAGTTGTGAAGTCCCGAAGGCTACCAAGTGATGGATATAGGATAGATTCAAATTTGATATGCCACAAAGCGGAGAGTGGCTTAGAGTAAAGAGGGCGGATGAAGGTCGTGGTCGAGATGCAGCATGCTTTGACGCGGTCACGAGCGCAGCACCAGTCTCGACGCGACTCTGACTTAGACGCCACTGGGTGACCGTGTTTGATCTTTATACTTCGGATTTCCACGAACCTTGTCTAGCTCGGATCATTATCCTCGAGAAAGTCGCAGATAAACATCAGAATGAAGCTATCAGCCCAAATGAAGGTGCATATTACGGAAGATTATCTTCGCCGGAGTTATTGACATTATCGGCTCCAGAGTCATCTTCTCAGTCTTGCTATCGGCGTTTCCCTGGAGGCGTTTTACATACGATGTCCCACGAATCAGCAAGGAACATATACGTTAAGATGAGTGACTGCTTGTGCAAGAGATGGCGCTTGAGATGATGGATCATGCACTAAGAACAGAGCTAGGACGATAATACACATGACTTTACTAAGGATGTACATTGTTGACTTTAGATGGTGAAAACAGAAGCTCCAAAAACATGCGGACATTAAGGAAGACGAAAAGTGACATAAATAAAGTGATAAAAGTAGATCGTGAATTACGAGGAGTTCTTAGGTGAAGGGCTGAGAGAATGCGGAGGAGTACTTGCATGTAACGCAGTGTCTGTCAAGAGGTGGAAGATGGGGAGGAAAACAGGGCAGGAGACAGGACGCCCACTACGGCCTTCAACGCGCTGCCTGACCAGACCACATCACGATCAACCAAGGTGGAAAACTCGGAAACCCTCCAGTCTTGTGAAGTCGAAGACATCATAGTTTCGGTCTCCATGGTCGACTTCGCGATTCCGCCGTCTGTACATGGCAGGGGCCCATAGTAATCGAGCAACGGTGTTACCGGCAGAGATCCGTCTGTAGAGGCACTAATCACGCTCAAAGGCGGAGATCCTGGGGCGGCCGAGGTGCAAGTCAAGGATTCGTCGCCATCGCTGCAGGACGTTGCATCGTCCTCAGTTTCCGTGCTGGAACTATCGCGTCGTGTCCTTTTAGTAGATGGTTGGGCTGAAGCTACTGAGTCGATCATGCGGCGTTTTTTACCCCTAGGAGCGACAAGAGTGGCTTGCTGAACGACATCGAAGTCCGTTCTGCGATCGGCACCTTCATGAGCAGATTTTATGTGCTCAGAGCACTGATCTTGCCTCGGGAAGGTCCGTCTACAGAATTGAGAATTTGATCAGTTTTCATGTACACCATGAGGCGAAGCATCGCTTACCTGCACAAGCCCACATTGCAGACGAAATTCTTGCTGGGTAATGCTGTTTGTATATCTAAAATTTGGGCCATTGTTTGTGTATGTTTTTGGGTGGTCTCGTGGCGGTCAGAGCGACCGGACGATCTAGTGCAATCCGGGTCGCATATCAAGCAGCATTTCTGGGTAGGTGAAAGGTCTCAGTCTGTCCGAAATGTTCAAGGAACTGGTATAGAATTGCTCACCATGCATTCGGAAGCCTTCACATGTTTATCATTAGGGGTCCAAAGTTGGAGAATGCCATCCTGGTCCTTGTACACGGTACAGATGAAAGTCTTGTTCGCCAATTTCACTCCTTCGGCCCGGATAACTTGGCCGTCGAAGAATTCCGCGGGAATGAAGGCTGCCAAGAGGCGTGACCCAATTGCAAGCCCTAACAGCTCAAAAGACATTTTAGTTTCGGGTGCTGGGCGGGTGGGCACTGTGGGAGGAGTGGAAGACATGTCGTGGATCGTTGAGCGTTATAAAGATGAAACCCGTGGTAAGCAGCAAAGGAGAACCCGAAGAAGGAGGAGGAAGGGCGGTGGGTAGCGATGTACCCAAAAACCTCGTATTCGTACTTATACTATAAGTTCCGCGACGAGAAGTCTTGATCCCACGCCACTCACGCGTTTTTTGATATTCCCCCAGCTTGAGCGTGCTGTAGAACGCCCAGACGTGATAAGTACGACTGAGATAGTGCATGACCGCCCTGACGGCACAAGGGAGGCAGTCCTTTCAAGCGTTCATGAGTATCTATTGTGTAACCGAGGTCAATGTAAGGACAAGCGAACATGGGTAGAGCGCGGGAAAAACTGCTTATCGCTTGCCGTAATTACAGCAACAGCAACAGAATTCTCTGTAATCGCTTGAAAAACAGCTTCCTATGGCATGGCTTGCCCAAGGTCCCGCCGGTAGCCGCTACAGTATCGTAGGACCCTCCTTGAAAACCAGCTACTAATGGCGCAGGTCCTCAGGAAAAATGAGCAGTAAGTGGACAAAGAGAGCTACAAAAGACATAGGTTCTGGGACGGGAGAACTAAAGTTTCAGAGAGCGCTGAGCTGCATGGTCTTCGCAGGTCCGGGGTCTCCAGCGGAAGCAGCCCGATCGAACATGAAAGGCGTCCATCGATCCGGTTTGTCCCAGAGACCCACCGTCCGTTTTTGGTGGGCGCCTTGTCACAGTTAATTTCGGACTATAGAAGATGATGGAAGAAGTAATAAAAAAGGGAATTCGGGTTCATACCTGCTTCAGGCTTCTTCGTCACAGCGCAAACAATGTCGGTGTGAAAACTACTTGTCTGAGACGCGCCCAAGGTGTCGATACTTACTTGATACACATCGGGCGACCCAAAATCAACCTTGCGCCAAGTGTCTGCGTTGTATATCCCAAGAACGATTAGCTGATGGGTAAACTTGCAGCAACAGCTGACCGTAAACTTGCGCACGCCGGGTCTACCACAATGAAGACAGCCGCTAGAGCTCGCCATGTGCTACGAATATTGTGAAAGAATTAGACTTTTATCTGTAACTGCAAGAATGGTATGCGGTCACCTGCCTGCCCTGCCTAAGTTCTCGACATATCATTACCAGCGTTATGGTGGCGGTGGCGATGGCGGCTGAAGAAGACTTGATCGTGTATCAATACGGCATTTGCCGGCGGCGACGATCTGAGATAAAGGCTTTACGCGACTCTTTGATCAATTTCGAGCGAACAACGTAGCCGATAGAATTCAAGATTTTTGGGTTCCCATTTGCATAATACTGACGGCTTTGATCTCGAGCAGGTATCTCGTATCTGCGATTAAGAATATCATAGTGACAGGACAAACTCCTTTATGCAACAGAGCCAGTCATGTGAGTTCGCTAGAATCCGACCTCCGACCAATAGTGGTAAAGACGACTGAAAAACACAAAACAGAGACTTTGATAAAGCAGGTCAGAATAAACATTACGAAGAATATGTAGAGGAGTAACTAGTGGTAGTAGACACGAGCCGTATTGTAATTAGCCAGTATTCTAATGTGATATCGGCGTATAGTGAAAGAACTTTGACCTAAGGCAGGTAATACGAGACGTCGATCAAGGATGGGTACAGAGCTTCGATGACCGCAAGACATCAACCATGATTTTCATATTATCTAGTCAGCCTCATCGTCGAGTATGAAAGCATTCGGCGAAACATTTTCCGGGATGCTGTACCACGCCGCAATGATTTCTGTGGGACAGAGGCATGCTGGTTTGAATTTTGAAAAGCACAAAGGTGTATCCACAAAGGGAGAGACGTTCTCATCAGCACCGGAAGACTCCGCGGGAGAGGAACGACGACGTCGCTTTGCGGGTGGTGCAGGAGCTTTGTCGTCATCACGGGACCTCTTCCCACGTAGTCGCGTACGCGCCATTGGGCATTCCACCGTCTCAAAGTGATCCCGACGTGCATTTGGATGGTGTATCTTGATGTGCGACGAGCATACGTCGCTCCTGTAGAATACTTCTCTGAAAGTGGGTGTAAGTCAAAACGACTACATGCATTACTATTCAAGTTCAACATACCTGCATTCTATGCAGACAAAGTTCCTGCTGGGGGGTCCCTCTACCAGATCCAGCCTCTCCTTAATAGCTTCCTGGTGTTTGACAGTGTCGATATGTCTGTCAATTTTACCGATGGAATAAATGCCAGACGGGTCGCATAGGAGACAGACAGTCTGGATATGATGAGAAATTAGATTTCCATGGTCAATGTGGATGGAAACAGCAAGCTGACATACCCGTAAGCTCGCTCCAGGAGGAATTTGCGTGAGGGTTCGCGGAGCATCTTCCACGGTCATATCTGGCTTAATCGAAACTCGTCTTACAAAATTCTTCGTGATCCAGGTGCGACCATCCTCAGTGATACGCCGATCGAATATGTACTGAGCGGGAATAATGTCTTGAGGTGGTGCATTTACTAATACTTGCAAGTCGCGGTGCAGCTTCGCCCGAGGGGTAGTAGATATCAGGGTAAGAGCAGGAAAAATGCAATCAGCAGTAAACATCGCGGGTTGAGGATTAAAGTCGGTAAGCGGGAGTGCGGTATCGCGAACAGTGAGCAAGGATAATAGACAGAAGGGTAAAAACAGCCGAGCTATTTTATACTGTGGGCTGTGCGAAAGAGGCTCTTCGTACATCTCGCGCCACTTGCGCATCGCTGAAGCCCTTTCAGGCTCGTTCCGCCTTTCCAGAGCGTTGACAGCGTTCCTGTGGGAGGGAAACGTCAATGAAATCATTGAACAAAGAGATTGGAGATCTCGGCGTCCGATGAGACTAGTATTAAGCGTTGAGACAAGCTTTGCAGGCCAATCAAGTGTGTCGTAAACGGTGGGAAGAATTTGTAGTCCGAAAGAGCAGCAAGGGCTTACCTTGGCGACTCTTCTCGACGTTGTCTCACGCTATATACCTAGCACGGCTTCATTCCAGTATGTAGCATCGTTACGATCGCGACTTCCCTCGCTCTACCCATGTTTTTAAGCAAAGTGGGAGGAGGCGGAGAGTATGAGAGCCGACCAGAAATTCGCCAACGTTGCCACCCACACGACAGCATGGAACAGCACAATCTACACTTGTGATTCTAGATCGGATCAGAGATAAACTGCGTGAGAGACAATGAGATATGATTGAGACAGACCATATTTCTTTCCTGGGCGTTCGAGCTGGTAGTTCGGGACCTAGGGCGTCGCCGAAGCCGCGAGAGTAAGCTTAGCATCGGACTCGGTGGCTGTTGGGACAACGACGTACATTCTCCTCCTGCCTTTTACAACCACGGCCGCGACTAGGCTTTGATCAGAACATGTTGTTCAAAGAGCGCTCGAGGTCGTGCTGCCACTTTGGACTTCAATGCGCGCTCCTAAAACAGGCGTCAGCGCTCGGGACATCCGGTACACTCGTTGTTTAACGTTTGTTCTTCGTGATGACTGGAGTGAATTGAGCATATCGCGCGCATCGGCGGAAACGAGGATATTCCGTAACTTTCTAGGCAGCCTCCGTGAGTAGTCAACACTATGGTCAGCAAAATTATCGTAGCTCGACGAAACGTACTGAACTAGTGCGTCAGTGGTTGAGCCAATGATCCCTAGCATCCTCTCCAAGCCGTTCGAACTCGAGGTCGAACGTTCGCTGCCAGCGTCACAGTGGCGGTGGCGATGTCGAGTGGGCGTCTCCGATCAGGAGCAGCTTAAACAGTTAAACTTGTGCAGTCCCCCGTAAGTTGATGTTAGAGCGATAGGATCTAGGACATTGCATCAGAGGCATGTCATCTGAACAATGGACTACGCAACGATAGAGAGAGCTCCAATATGGTATAGCATCGTGTCAAAGGCGCTGCATACGAGATTTACACGACAAGCAGATTTTATGACCGTCCGTATCCTCTAGTAGCTACATATATACCAACTACGTGTCACCAGCTTTGACGAGCTGTTTATGACTCGCCCATCTCCTTGGCGAGCTGCTCGGCCTTAGCCTTGACGTCGTCAATGGTGCCGACCATGTAGAAGGCAGACTCAGGGAGCGAGTCGTGGTGGCCAGCGAGGATCTCCTTGAACGACCGGATGGTCTCCTTCAAAGGCACGAGTCTGCCCTCGAAACCAGTGAAGACCTGCGCGACCTGGAAGGGCTGCGACATGAAACGCTGGATCTTACGAGCACGCTCGACCTAAAATGGACTTAGTACACAGATTTAGAGTCATTGCAAGATGGCTACGTACAGTGAGCTTGTCCTCTTCGGACAACTCGTCCATACCAAGAATGGCAATGATATCTTGGAGCGACTTGTAGTCCTGGAGGATCTTCTGGACGGCGGTAGCAACGTCGTAGTGTTCGGTACCAACCTGTAACATATACAATTAAATACTGAAGTGGGGGCGTAAGGTATAGTACTTACGATACGAGGGTCGAGCATACGGGACTTGGAGTCCAGAGGGTCGACAGCGGGGTAGATACCGAGCTCAGCGATGGAACGAGACAACACAGTCGTAGCGTCCAAGTGAGCGAAGGTGGTGGCGGGAGCGGGATCCGTCAAATCATCAGCGGGCACGTAGACAGCCTGCACAGAGGTAATGGAACCCTTCTTCGTGGTGGTGATACGCTCTTGCCTGCACGTGACGTTAGCGCTCATTCATCGGAGCGAACGGGAGAAAATACGTACATGCCACCCATGTCAGTGGAAAGCGTGGGTTGGTAACCGACAGCAGATGGGATACGACCGAGAAGAGCAGACACCTCGGAACCAGCCTGGGTGAAACGGAAAATGTTGTCGATGAAGAGAAGCACATCCTGACCCTCCTCGTCACGGAAGTACTCGGCAATGGTAAGACCAGTGAGGGCAACACGGGCACGAGCACCTGGGGGCTCGTTCATCTGACCGAAGACGAGAGCGACCTTGGAGTCACCGTCGAGGTTGATGACACCAGTCTCAATCATTTCGTGGTACAAGTCGTTACCCTCACGGGTACGCTCACCGACACCTGGCCGAAATATCAACAGCGCCCTTAATTCTACTTTGGGAGTAAAGCTTACCGCAGAAGATGGAGAAACCACCGTGAGCCTTGGCGACGTTGTTGATGAGCTCTTGGATGAGCACAGTCTTGCCGACACCGGCACCGCCGAAAAGTCCGATCTTGCCACCACGAGCGTAGGGGGCAAGAAGGTCGACGACCTTGATTCCGGTCTCAAGGACCTCAGCGGTCGTAGACTGCTCGACGAACGGGGGCGGGTCGTTGTGAATGGGCATGAGCTTGTCACCCTTGATGGCTCCGCGCTCATCAATCGGCTCGCCAATGACGTTCATGATACGGCCGAGGGTACCCTTTCCAACAGGGACCTGAATGGGAGCGCCAGTGTCGACGACCTTCTGGCCACGGACAAGACCCTCTGTACCGTCCATGGCAATAGTACGGACCGAGTTCTCACCCAAGTGGGCAGCGACCTCGAGAACAAGACGACCACCATGGAAGTTCTGAACTTCAAGCGCGTTCAAAATTGGGGGGAGAGTCTCCGAGTCGAACTGCACGTCGACGACGGCACCGATGACGGTCTTGACTTTACCAAGCGCGCCCTTGGCCTCGGTCGCGTAGCTGCGGACTTATGCCGGGTACGACGACGAGCAGATCCGCAACAACACGGAAGACGATAACCACAATTAAAAGACGGGCCTACGCATCAGCGATGCGCTTGAAAACACAAAAGTGCAATGAACCATACCAGCTTGCGGCGAAGCACGAGCGGGGCGTGCGTGAGCCTGCGAAGTCGACGCAAGGCACGCAGCGCGAGGAACTACGTTGGCGGCAGCGGCGGTAGAGAAGAAGGCATTTGTCCTCTTCGCGCTGTTCAGCGCCCGACGCGAGAGACGGTGTACGCCGCGTGAGGTGAGCATGGTGGACGACGTCGACGACGATGAAGTTGGTGAGAGGTCGCCGAACGGACCCGCTTCCCCCGTATTAAGTTCGGATTCAGTCTCAGCTTCGATTCCCGCAACGCCGGCTTCATCCGATAGGCTGCGACCCTAACCTTACCCGCTCGTAATTAAGGCCAATGATATGCAGTAAATTCACCTCAAATCACAGAAATTGCCCAGAGCACTGAGGATGCTTCATGCCCGGTTGAGATGGTAAAATATGTTGTGGTCGTGCGTATCAGGGGGTATCAGGCCTGCAGTGAACGTGAAGAGGTGACGGGAGCACATCATCACCCAATCAACTCCGCCTCAAAGCTGTGGCTCGCGCGCGAGAGCCTTCGGAAATGTCGGGTTGCCCTGCGTAAAATGCAGACGTAAATACGAGAGCCATACAAGAGCGGTTCGAAGTATGCGACAGCATAAAATAGCAGCAAGAAATAGAGCCAATGGAACGCGAGCATCGTATCAAGGCGTGATGCCCGCGTACGCGCTTTCGGACCGCCGTCTCTCATAGAAATTTGTCGCGCGATGACTAGTGTGCAAGAAAATGTATCCTCTTCTCAACTCCCATCTCCCCAGCTGCGGGAGCAAGCTTGAACAGCAAAGCATCACGCCTTGGTCTTGGTACCTATCTCTTCGCTGAGAAGCCAGTAAGTCATTTTGTATCAGTCGTTATCCCGCGAGTTAACCGCCGGAGCCAGTGTGCGGAATTCTGGGCCTCCTCTCGCACGATCCCTCGGTGGACGTGTCTGGCGAGATTTGCGAAGGCCTTTCCCTGCTGCAACACAGAGGCCAGGATGCCTGTGGCATCGTCACTTGCGGGCCCAAGGGACGATTCTACCAGTGCAAGGCGAACGGGATGGTCCGTGATGTCTTCGACTCGTCCTCCCTTACGAGATTAGTCGGCGGCATGGGCATCGGTCATGGTGAGTTCCTCGGGCCTCTAAATATATATACGCTTATCTCCCCCAAGTGCGATACCCCACCGCTGGAAGTTCCAACCACGCGGAGGCTCAACCGTTCTACGTGAACTCTCCGTATGGCATCGTCTTCGCGCACGTAAGTATCTTAGACCCCATACTTTCCATACGCTCTCAAACCACTAATACAGAATGGCAATCTCATCAACACGGCGGAGCTTCTGCAGTTCATGGACCAAACTGCCCACCGTCACATCAACACTTCGTCCGACTCCGAGCTTCTCCTCAATATCTTCGCTGATAACCTGCAGAAGACGGGCAAGTTTCGTATCAACGAAGAGGACATTTTTACAGCCATCCGCGACCTCATGCAACAATGCAAGGGTGCATATGCCTGTGTCGCGATGCTCGCCGGCTTCGGGCTCATCGCATTCCGCGACCCTCACGGTATCCGACCTGTCGGCATGGCCTCACGCAAGTCGATGAGCGGGAACGGCAACGACTATTTATTCGCTAGCGAGAGCGTTGTCGCTGATGCGAGCGGATTCTCCAACTGGGAGGATGTTGCGCCTGGTAAGTCATTTTCCGTACGTGTCTTACTTCTTATATCCCTAACATATTCCCCTAGGTGAGGCTGTCATCATCACCCGCTCTGGCGTATCTCGCCGTCAATTCGGACAAAGTGCATCTTTTGCACCTGATCTTTTCGAATACGTCTACTTCGCGCGTCCTGATTCCGTCTTGGATGGTGTTAGCGTATACCGCAGCCGCATGGCTATGGGTGACGCTCTCGCGGAGGAAGTGAAGCGTGTTCTCGATGAGAAAAAGCTCAGCGTCGATGTTGTAATACCTGTAAGAGACTATGCCATCTTTTACGTATTCTGTACTGACATCGTGTCTAGGTTCCTGACACGTCCCGTGTCGCAGCGTTGAACCTTGCACAAAAGCTGAACCTACCCTACCGAGAAGGCTTTATCAAGAACCGTTATGTGGGTAGGACATTCATTATGCCTGGTCAGCAGATGAGGTGTGTGAAGGCTCTGCTGGACTTAGGCTTTCAATCTAACGGGAATCCAGGCGCAAGAACGTACGTCGTAAGCTTAACGCCATGGCGCTCGAATTTGTTGACAAGAATATCTTAATCGTTGATGGTGAGAGTACATTACTCGGTTGCGGTCAAGATACTGATCTCCAAATTCCAGACTCTATCGTGCGAGGTACAACATCGAAAGAGATTATTCAAATGGCGAAAGATGTCGGTGCCAAAAAGGTCATCGTCGCCAGCTGCGCTCCACCCATTCGGTACGTTTCGTCTGTCTACAGAGTACCCATCCGCAAACTGACCGAAATGCAGGTACTCCAATGTATACGGTATCGACATGCCCTCGCGCAAGGAGCTCGTTGCCTATAACCGCAGTATGGACGAGATCGCCCATGCTATCGGCGCCGACCTCGTCATCTACCAGACGCTTCCTGACTTGGTCGCCTCGGTCCGGCAATTCAATCCGTCCATCACCAAGTTCGACACATCCGTCTTCACGGGGGAATACGTCACTGGCGGCGTTACCGAAGAGTATCTTGCCGGCCTGGAAAACTTGCGCGCGGACAACATGAAGAACAAGATGGTCGCTGGTGGCCTTGGACCGCTGGAAGGCAAAGGCGGGGGTGCTGCTACAGAAGCGGCGAACGGCTTAAACGGGGAGGCAAAGTCTGCGGCCCAGGACACGGCTAGTGAGTCGAGCCATCACAGTAGGAGCGGAGACGATACGGTAGGGTTGCATAATACTTGGAAGCAATAATGGGATGCATGTTTGTTGTAAAGTGTTCTATTGTACACCGCATTGTAGATGTATTCTGGCCATATAGACGATTTCTTGGGGCGTTCAACATCCCTGTCGGAAAATATTGAGTGAATATGACGTGCACACTCCATTTCCGGTCCATTTCGTGGGAGAGGCACGCCATGAGACAGCGGATAGCTTCGACGATTCGCGAAGTCAGTCGCGTGGCATGGTTTTCTGCGGACCGCGTCCAAGGACATGGAGCGCGCTCAGCGCGTACGCCGGCCTAACTTCCTTGCTCCTGTACCCCTACCTCCTCCCTCCTTCTCCTCTTCCTCGCCATGTTCGCACAATGTCCAATCTGCTTCGAAGACCTCGACGTATACAACACGCCCGTTGCGATGCCATGCGGGCATCTCTACTGTCTCGACTGCGCGACATTCTGGTTCAACCAAAACGAGATACCGCAAAAATGCACATGCGGCCGCATGTTTAACGGCGACGATATCATCAAGCTTTGGACAGGTGCAAGTGATCCAGAAAGTCAGGCAGGACGGGCGTCGTCTTCGAGCACGCCCATACGGCGAGGGAGTACTGTGACGGGACGGGCGGCGGTCGCAGCATGTAATGCGGCTCTCCAGGAGCCTGAGGCTTGGAGGAATAGTAATGTCCTGACTGATGCGCTCTCCCAGTGAGAATGCATTATTTCTTGCTCAGTACGCGTGTCCATAACCCACAATGCTACAGAACAGGTCGATATCTCGATTTCGCATCCGGAGGCGACCCAGATGTAGGGATGCAGGTGAATCTGCTTCTTCCATCTGTCCCCTCTTTCCCTTACGTGAACAAATATAGAACATACTCAAGTCTCTTCGTGCATTACTCTCAGAGATTCACACAGTGAGTATTCGACCTATCGTATCTTGATCCTGTCCATTGAAACACAGTCGCATTAGACACTACAACAGCAGCAGCAGCACACTCAAGGGGCAAACATACAGACCGCAGCAGACCCAGACCGCGAAGACCGCCTGCACAGCGCTGCCAAAGAGCTGCGTTTACTTAAAGCCAAGATGGCGCGCGACATCCAGGAGATCTACCACCAGAGCCTCGTCCAAGAGGAGAGCGCGCGCCGCGAGATTACCATACACGAGGAACGCGAGCAGGAGCTCTCCCAGAAGCTACATGACACTCGCAGAGCCCTTGATACTGTAAGGCGGCACTTGGAAAGCAGTAGAGTGAGCGAGACCAAGCTGGGAGAGGAGGTCGAGCGGCTTCGTAAGAGCGAGGTGCGATACAAGAAAAAGGCAAGTTCTTCCCTACCCTATCATCGTATCCATAGTCTTCCTAATTACGATTGACTCAGTATCACGCGCTCAAACAAGACATGGCAGCCATCAAAAGAGCTGCGGGCGGCAGGACCGAAGAATACGAAGATGACTCTTTGCTAGTCATCTAAACCCTAACGACCTCCCATATATTCTTATTTCTCCGTATTGTGGATCCATATCTATCTGGCTGGAACGGGACTTTCCTTGCTGTGTTTTAGCTTCGGTCATTGTAACACTATCTACAGCATCTATGTCACCTAAATATGTACCATTAGTTTACCATCATCCCTAACCACTCGCGCTACTTTACGATTTTACCGTACACAGATGAGCAACGACCGTCTTTCACACCTAGTGACGTGCAAGAACGCAATGAATAACCGAAGGCGACATCGAACGTTACAAGAAACAGCCAGCAAGACGAAATTACGAAGCCTGAGTGCACAAATACAAACAGCAATGAACCGAACGCGAAGTGCCTTATTTACAACTGAACTTGAAGGGCAGGTCCTTAGTTGGACTGCTGGTTACGAAGTTGCTTTTGCTTCTCCTGTTCCAGACGCTGTATGATGAATTAGCGCAATAATTCAGATGAAGGCGGTGATGCTCTTACGTGATATAGCAGCTGTACGGCCATCTGGATATTAGCAGGTGCGCCAGTAATGACGACTAATCGTTCGCCCTCCCCGCCAGCAGGGGCAGGCGCACCGTTCGGGGCAACGCCAACAGCACCAGGTTCCATAATTTTGATTTGACTCGCACTCATATGACGAATTTCGTTGATTTTGGAACCACCCTTACCAATGATACACCCCACCAAATCGTTTGGGATGTAGATCTGCTGTGTTTGCAATTGCTGCGGTGGGTTATGTTGGGAGGGCCCGTTGTATGGGTTGCCGTAGCCAGGCACGTATGAGGATCCAGCGTACTGAGGACGTCGGGAAGAGCTTGTGGGTCGATACGAGGCATTGTTATATGACGGCATGCGTTCGTTGGCCTCAATAAGGATATTGCCAATATAGTAGGTGGCGATATGGATAGCATCGGCCACACCCGAGACGCTGAGAACACGCTGCACACCACACGTGTAAGAGAGGAGATGGAATAAAAGTCAAATGAAGCACCTCGGTCGATCCGGGGAGCATCCCTTCGCTGGCATTTAATCGCGCCCCGCTAGCATCTTGAATTTCCTTAATTTTGCTGCCTCCTTTGCCGATAACGGATCCCATCCTCGAGTTGGGGATCATGAACTTGATAGTGACCGCACGGCTGCCAGGGACAGACGGTTTGTCGAATGGTTCATCGTTTATTCTTCGCACGATGAGACCGAATGCCTATATGCGCGTGAAATAGATGCATGTGGTTTGAAACAGATGGCATACCTTAGATACGGCATCCAGCGGACCGCTGACGTTGAGGATACGCTCAGGATTGCCTGGGATGCTCTCAGATACCACTACGCGCGCCCCACTCTTCTCCCTGATCTCGTTTACGTGAGACCCGCCTTTCCCGATGATGATGGAAGCGTCCTGGGTAACGATGAGACAGCGCATGTGGATGTTTGCGGAGGGCGCAGACGAATTGGAGGCCGAGCCGCTAGGAGCACCAGAGGTGGTCGCAGAAGAAGCGTTGGCACCGCCTTCCCCAGCAGCGGGCGCGTCTGCACCGTCGGCGTTCCCTGGCTTCTCAGACGCGGATGGGGTGGACGCGGCGGTGTCATCAACGGAGGGCGGGGCCTCCATGGTTACGTCGCGAACAATGGGTGCAGCAGGCAGGTTCGCTTGCGCTGTTCTGGCTTCATTCGAGGTAGCGCCAGTGTTCGCCCGTTTGTGCTTCGGCTGGTCAGCGTCTGAAGGGGAGCGGGACCGCTTGCGGGTTGTGTCAACTTCTGGCATGGTTGCAAGTTCAGTGGTTTTCAGAGGTGGTCCTGTTAGCAAGGTTCACGGGGTAGGGATTTGGGAGGGTTTGGCGATGGATGTGGTTCTGGAGGGGAGGCAGTGTGGACGGTGAGGAGGGGGACGAGAGAGATGGGAGTATGGGAGCATGCCGCCATTTCGTGTACTTACCTCGATGCGAATGTTGAACGCAATGAAATCAACGACGAACGAGGTGCGCGGCGCGTCTTGATGTCACGAAAGCAATCGTTGTCGTCGTGGTCCTGGTCGAGCTTCGAGTCGACAACAGCGAGCGCGCAGCTGCCCCTGCCCTTCGGCAATTGCCGAAGCGCCGGCCATGATCTCCGTTGACTAGAACAAAGAGTGAGCTCTTGCCTGAGTCTGTCGTAATGCGAGAAGAATACCGATCCTCGATGGTTATTGGATGGACAATGATACAGTGCGATATTTAATCATAAGTACAACAAAACGAAACGAATGAATGAATGAATTTCCCGGCTGAATGTATGAGGTGGCTCTCGCTTGCCGAGTCCACAAAGATGGGCGACGTGGCGAGTGATAGCATCGAGAAGAAATGGTAGATCAACTACAAGCGTGTCTGAATATCTGGTTCACGACTTCATCCCTAACGGTGTGGAGGGGGAGCTTCAGATCCGCGTCGGACGGATGGGGTGTATACCGCGGCAGAGGGAAGGAATAGTCGATCTTACGATCGCCATTGGAATGAAATAGCTGAGAATATGCTGGAAGTATGTGGGCGTATGGCGCGCTAGGAGGAAGAAGATCTATGACACTGGATGCGTGTGGGTTGGGCTCTGTGGCGACGTCTGAGATTGACGGCGACAGAGATCGCGATTTCAATGGGGAAAATGGTGGAATGCGGACAAAGCGAAGGGGGATATGAAATCGCAGATGTTGCGTAGCCTGCTCTCCATCACTCACATCGTATGTACACGTCAACGACATGTACATGCGGTGGCTCACGTTGAGAAGAGGCGAATCGGCCGTAGGACGTTTGGAGCGTGCATATTTCCAGTCATCTGAGTCGGCAATAGGGTTCGAGGAGGCGAGAGAGACGGAAGTCGAAAGGGAGAACCACGTCTGCTGCGCTTGTTTCTCATTCTCGAAGATGTATCCGTCGCCAGCAACTTTGTACTGGCCGGCTACGTCGTCCGGGAGTAGCGAGAAGGTGCGCGAGAGTACATGTTCCTCGCACGCCTTTGCAGTCATGCCCATTTGGTACAGTGCATGAACAGGATGCGGGTGAAGCAATTTCTTTGTAGGTGGTTGCTGAGACGAGGGAGGCATAGGATACCTAGCCCTATAGCTGGCGTTCGGTACGGTTCTGTGGTGTTCGTTAAGCCAAACTGACTTCACTATTGAAAGGCAAATTAAATTGCACCTGTATCTTTCTATTTGCTCGACATCCACAGAAAACGATGTGGCGCGCAGTTTCGCGCACTCTGTTGCTGACAAGCCATCCGTCCGGAGACTAAGCGTAAAAGGCAGGCTACCTTCGTCCAAGTCAACTTTTTCCGGCATGGAGACTTGCACCAGAACCTTCGAGAGCACTTTTTGGGGAAACGCGGATGACTCGTCGACATGCTTTGTTTGGGCTTTGACGGCAAAACAAGTGGAGGGAAACGCAGACGTTGACGATGAGGCATGCATTGAAGGGGATATATATCTGTTCACTTCGACTGATACCCGCGCTTTGAGCGTCTTCAAGGGCGAGAAGAAAGGTGAACACAAAGTCGATAGCCATGTCCTTTCGGCAAGATCTTCTATATGCTCCAACGTAGCGGATGCATACAGCGCATACTGGGTGCCTCCTCCGACGTCTCCGAAAGGGGAACTGGCAGGTAGCCATCCAGGGATAGCGAGGCTGAATACGATATTCCAGACGGACATCCCATCCGCGTCATCCGCGTCCTCGTTGCTTAGCTCGACAGGTTCTCCGATCATGAGATCTTTCGAGACCAAGCACAGCCGGCAGGCAGAGTATCCTGTTTCCTCGGTGACGAGTTCGGATTGGCCTTCGAAAGTAATTACAAGCGACTGCAGCAGAATGCGAACGGCCCGTCTACGTTCGAGGAAGGATACGGCGGACGACAGGGTTATAGCAACATGTCCTGACAGAGAGTATGCCGCACTAAAAGCAGTCAGGGATGCACTTTGAAGATAGCTCGGGGAACCTACAGCTGGTCGGGCTCCCCGTACATGTCTAGGGTTTCGGAAGAAGGCACGATATCGATAGTGACTGACATACTGAAGGAATGAAGCGCAGTAGTAGGCAGCAAGCGTAGGCGGCGACCAGAACCGCAGGTGGTGGGGACGATCTCGTACGAAGAATAGACCAGTCGATATATAGTCCTCGGGGTGCTAGGGCATGTGGCCCCCGGTATCATTGCCCGGTGTGCTAACCGTCCCCGCTTATAAGCAAGATAAGACCATCTGCCGTCATGATGGATAGAAAACCAAGTGAAAAAAGCACAGGTCCCACCTCTACCTATGGACATCCTTTTGTCCTTCAGTCTATTGTTCCTGCGTGGGGCGCTTGTTCAACCTGAACGCCTCCCGCATTTGGACCGTGGCGAGTACAGGAGCAGCAGCGCGTAGTAGTGTGGACAATGGGCAGATGAGGTGGAAGTCCTTGATCTTGACAGCCCTGCTGACGGCTAGAAGTTTCGCCACGATATCGGAGTCCGGAGGAGTCGCGCTCAACGTCCACCTAAGCGGCTCATACCATTGTTCGTCCATTGTGTTAGCTGAAGTTGGTGATCTTGTATAGCCAGCCGCATGGAGACCTATCAAATTAAACTTGGAGCGCGACAGCTCCGGGCGTATAGCGAAGGTTTCTGCCATCAACGTAGTCCAAGATCAACAAGCGCGGCGACTATAAGCGCGTCCCGCCCCTTGTCCCGATTTGGGAAATCCCGACGCCCGCTCGCTCCGGGCATCGCGGGTGCAGGGCAAGCGATGGAGCTCAAAGCATTCGCAACGCATGATCTCTAGATTCAATATGTTGGAATTATGGACTTTTCAGGGTTATCTTGTCTTTGATTACCCATGTAGGTACTGGTCCGTCACAGACCGCGACCCATATCTCGGCACCTGCGAACCCGCTCACAAGATTTTCTTCTTCAGACAATTTCGTTGACAAGAGCTCCGGGGAGCAGTCTAATGCTACTCCATCTTCGCCCTCGACGATCCTCCCTTCCTCCCGCAGGCGGTGTGCCATCTTCACACGCTCGTCTGGCTCAGAGTCATCGATGTAGAATAGGGATACGTGATAGAACGGAGGGATGGCTTGTGCACCTAGTTTGCTCCTCAGTATTCCTCGTAGAGCATCTAGATCGCCTCTGTGATGGACTGTCACATAGACAGACGTAAAGTATTTCTGGCCCACTTCGACCGCTTTGAAGGTTACGGGGACCGCCAGCTGGTCCTTTGGTATGGCTGCACAGAGCTCGGAGACATCTGTAGAAGAAGGGACTGTGCAAAGTGTTATGTGTGACTGGAAGTGAGGGAAAGACGAAGGTGATCTGGCGGATGGTGTCTTCATGTCCATGATATTACGCAGCTTGGCAGTCACGTCCCTCGGAGGGACCAGCCACAGAGACATACCTAGCAAGAGAGACGGAGAAACTTTTGTCAGAATAAAAGGCCATACAGCCATTTCGTCGATATACAAGACTTACCCATGGTGGAAGAGGGTACTCAGGGAAGAATAGATGGCTGCTCAAGTGGCTGCTCAAGCTGACGGGGCGGACGCGCCGATCAGCGCCCACGCATGGAAAAGTTTCGGCGTCTACGAAATTACATCCCTCTCTCGAACGTCGCTCTCAGTCTAGACAAGCATCCTCGTGTAACCTCCCTAATGTCTACAGTACTGAAGGCTCAAAAGCGAAATGCCGTGAAGGCCGATGCAAAAGGAAAAGGAAAGAGAAAAGCGGAAGACATGGACGTTGACGAACAGGAGACGGAGGTCCCTCAGACAAAGCGGCTAAGGAACAAGCAGCGGGTATTACTCCTGTCGTCGCGAGGAATCACTCACCGGATGAGGCACTTTATGAACGACCTTGAGGTACTATTACCTCATGTGAAGAAAGGTGCGTTACCGTATCCAATGCGAATACTTCACAAGCTCATATCTTTTACAGATTCAAAACTGGACTCCAAGAACCACCTCAATCTCCTTCCTGAACTCGCGGACCTCAACAACTGTAACAACGCGCTCTACTTCGAGGCTCGGAGACACGAAGATCTGTACATGTGGGCCGCCAAGACACCTAATGGCCCGAGTATCAAGCTGCATGTCCAGAACGTGCACACTATGGACGAGCTGAAAATGACTGGCAACTGCCTCAAGGGTAGCCGGGGGCTACTGAGTTTTGACAAGGCGTTCGACGAAAGCGAGTGGGGTCGCCTGACGAAGGAAGTGTTCACCCACGTACGTATTGAAAGGCTCTGATATGCGGACCAAAGGTCACTGATATGCAATAACCAGATTTTTGGTGTCCCACCATCAGCACGCAAAGCCAAGCCATTCATCGACCATATCCTTACTTTTTCAATACTGGACAACAAGATATGGTTCCGCAACTACCAAGTTCGTCCTCTCCCCCATTCTTCCATATACTCTCAGGCTCACTCAGAACGCAGATCATCGAAAAAGACCCTCTTCAGCCCAACGGTCCGCCCCAAATGAGCCTTGTTGAGATCGGTCCTCGCTTCGTCCTGACACCTATCAGGATCTTTGAAGGCGCTTTTAGCGGAGCGACTGTCTACTCGAACCCAGGTATATATACTCCCTTGCTCTGGAATAAACACCGCTAAACAAACCGGTCTGTCACAGAATTTGTCTCGCCAGCCGCAGTGAGGTCATTACTCAGACGGGAGAAGGGTGACAAGTACGGCAATCGCAAACAAGCAGAGCTCGAGCAAGCTCAACGCAAAGAAAATCGCAAGCTCGAGGAGAACGAGCTGGCTGTGTCGAAGGTATTCGCGTAGAAACCCTCTGTTGTCGTTGGCGGGTGTCTTGTTCGCGCAAAATTCAGTCTTCTCTGGACGTCTCATCTGATGAGTAAGATCAAGCGTTAGATAGAGCGAATTATGGCGGTGGTATCAGAAAACTATGTGAGTGCCTCGGATGTAGAAGTGAGGGTAAGTAGCGCATCGTGAGTAACCGAGAAACAAATCCACAAACGCCAGACTTTGGAGACCGATTCCGCGATCATGCCCGTCACTGGCTAACCATCACCTCCACAGCATCATCGTCCTTTTCGCTCTGGTCTTCATGCAACTGATCCACTTCGTCTTCCTTCTTGTTCAGACAATCTTGGAGCGTCCTTAAGAAGACTGTCATTTGCGAGGGAGTGAAAAGGAATTGTTCCGTGAAAAATCCTAGTCGCTCCAGGAGCTCGGGCTTCTGCATGTGGAGGTCGAGTGGGATGTACATCGTCTTCTGCTCGAGCTCATCCGGCGAAGTAACCTCGTCATTGTCGGTTTCATCCTTGCGGGCCCATGTATCCATGAGGTCGAAACTAATGTCTGTGTACATGTCAGTATTAGGCACCGCAATCTGCTCTTGAGGACATACGCGCATCTCCTTCGTTATTGCCGCCAGTAGGGTCAATATAATGTGTGAATATACACCTGAATTTCGTCTCTGGCAGGTCAAAAAGGCGGAACTTGCTCCGTTTGATGTCGATGACCATGAAGTTCGTCAGTCGTTCATAAAGTTCGACCAGAACATCTGACTTGGAAACGAGATCTGGTTGATTTGACTTCTGTGATTTCGCCATCTTAATCTCTTGCTCAAGTTGTATTTGCAGCTCTTTATCTTTTGCACCGACGATGTCATCACGCGCAGTAGGCAATGTGGATGGTGGGCACTCACTGTCTGTCTTCAACGTCGCTATTTGCGCGTCTTTCTGTTTGACGGCTTCGTTTAGAGTCTTGAGTTTGTGCTCCAACCCACGCTTTTCAGCATCCGCCTCCTCGCGGCTCAGGAACGGGATTGTATGACGACGGCCGGATTCCGCAAGGACTTTGAGCTGGGCAAGTTGTTCTGTTTGCTCTTGGATAAGCCGCTCCTGAGCTACTCTAACGTCAATGTACGCAAGAATCACCAATACGACAATCATACCCTGTGTTGTGGCTTCGTATTGCGCGACTCGTTCTGCCAGTAGCGCTTCTGGTTCGGTCTGACGAATCTTCATGAGGCTTTCCATCTGTTCGGAGAGCTTCTTACTGTGCGCGTTGGCCTGATAGAACGCCGAAAGACTTAGTATAGTGCATGTAGAAACAGTACATAAACTTATGTACATCTTCTAGTCGTTTCCGCAATCTCTCGTTCTCCCGTTTCAGAGCCTCCAGTTCCCGCTTCTCCTTCTGTGAGATGGCCTTGGTATCGACTACAGGGGAAGATTTCGCTGGATTTGGTCTGCTCTTCGTAGGGCGTACGGCTGGTACAGGATCTGGGTCGGCAGCGTCCGCTGTATCGACCTCCATCGCGTCCTCAGAGGACTTCGGCGCAGCTTGCGTCTTTGCTTTCCCCTTGGCCTTCGTGTTTGCAGCGCCATTGGTCTGCGCAGTCGCGGTTTGGGCACTCTTGCCCTTGCCTTTGTTGTTAGTGGTCGTCTTGCGCGCCGGGGCTTCGTCCTCGTCGGAGGATATCATGGTGATATCTGGGTCCTGGTCTATTACTATGGGATCCACATTCTTTTGTGCAGTCTTCTTCGCGGGTGCAGACTTCTGGGCCTTTGAGGGCCCAGCAACTGGGCGTGGAACAGGCCGTGGTGCAGGCTTCGCTGCAGGTTGTTTCCGAGCCTGAGCAGGACCAGGCGTGGTCAAATTATAGCCCGCTGTGAGGCCTATTAATTACACGCAGTTCTCCTTCAGAGAAATGTCGCGTACCGAGTTCATCGCCAGAGGACATGACCGTTCCAGTCCAGAGAGGTCGCCTGGGACGCGCGCGTTGGCCACCCACACGCGTTTCAGCGCCAAAGCGCTCCTCTTCGTTATACCACCACGACGGCAGCCTGCTGCTACAAAGGCACACCAGAGCTTGATCTACGCGCATAGCTGAGGAATCAACTGGGATGGATGAATATCTGCAGCGAAGACAACAGTTGATTAATGTTGATAGAGTGCGTCGAATTGATGCAAGTTCGTTTGCAAAGGATGTATCGCTCGTTCGCTTATCCCAAGATGCCGACTCAATATTCCGTGAAATCCGTGCACTCGAGGCAGAGTCGATATGGGGCCCCGAATCCGATCCTCCAGCCGCTGTCGACGATCCAACGCATATCTTTCCAGGCATGGCCTTCTTGACTGGTGAGCGAAGTCGAGCTTATCCGTCTCCACACGACTGCTCAGAACGGTGCAGCACGCGATATCATCCTCAAGACAGAACTGTTTGAAATGATGTTGAAAGTGTGTCATAAAACGGCGTATGCTTTTCCTGTAATGCTCATAGTGCTCGTAACATAGATGCCGAAGGGTGCATTGCTACACGCACATTTGGACGCAACCGTCAATGCTGAGGTTCTGGTCCAATTGGCTTTGCAGCATCCTAGTATCCATATGAGAACTGCAGAACGTTTGACGGCTGCAAATATGGGATCCATCCTGCCTGAATTTCGGCCACTCGCTTCAGCGAAAGATAGTCCTGTGTCACTTACCGCTGAGTCATATCAGCCTGGAACCTGGGTTCCGCTACTACGAGCTAGGGAGGATTTCCCGCCCGACTTGGGAGGGCCGTCTGGCTTTGATAGGTGGCTTGTTCGAGCCATGACTATCAGCCCTGCCGAGGCTTATAAGACGCACAACACGACCACCAAGGTATATAACGTCTCCGACCTTCCGTCGCGTCTTCTCATCAACTGTACAGATATGGGCTAAATTCGGTGGCATATTCCTAGTCGCTCATGTAGGTGCTTCGATGTGGCCAGTGTGAAATCAACTGACGATGCTCGGGCTAGCCTCTCGTGTACTACATGCCCATTTGGCGAGACTATATCCGCAAATTTTTCTGGTCCACCATCGAAGACGGTATCTCATACGTGGAAGTTCGTATCAACTTCCGTTGGCGGTGAGCGTCGTTCCAGCCTAGTTGCCTCCTTAGACTGCTGCGTGACATCACTATGACCAGGTACATGTTTGACGAGCATGGAGAAGAAACCATCCCCCATCGCGAATGGCTGCAAGAGTATGATCGCATCATGAATGAAGTGAAGGCTGAATTAAAAGCCCAGAATCGTGGAGACGAGTTCATATGCTCCAAGGTATGTGCATATTCTGAGGTACGACCCTTTAGTTCACGATTACTAGATTATCTACTCTGCTGTACGCTTCATCACGCCCGAGGAGTTGGAGTGGCATCTCGAGGACTGTATCACCCTGAAACAAGAGTTTCCGCATCTGATCGCAGGTATGACTTGGTCGTAGCCCTCGAGTCCTAAGCTGAAGCTCTCTTCAAGGTTTTGATCTCGTCGGACACGAAGACTCCCTACGCCCCCTCATCGACTACATTGAACCACTCACCAAATTTGCGAATCGTGTCACAGAACTCGGCCTTGATCTACCATTCATCTTTCACGCAGGCGAGACTTTAGGCGATGGCACACCAGCTGACATGAATTTGTACGACGCGATCCTACTTGGGACTAAGCGTATTGGACATGGGTTTGTATTCAAATCACACCCTTCGCTCTGTGGAATGGCAGAGTAACTGATACGCTGCTGTCATAGCTTTTCATTGATCAAACACCCACATCTCATGGAAATCTGCCGGCAGAAGGACATAGCCGTCGAAGTTTGCCCCATTTCGTACGTCTCGGGAGTGAGTTTACTAACCTACTCACTGATTAGTCACCAGAAACGAAATACTGGTCTGACTCCGTCTTTAACCCGACGAGGTTTTGGCGAATTCAAGTACTGACTCTTACTTGCGCATAGCGGTTAACATCGTCCATGCCTATGCATCCCCTTCCCGCTTTGATGAATCACGGTGTACCTGTGACTCTTTGTTCAGACGATCCTTCAATATTTGGCAATATGGGCTTGTCATTTGACTTCTTCCAGGTCCGCTGTCGTAGTGCGTATTGAGCCACCCGGTCTGACGATGAGTACTCTTAGGTTGTAGTCGCAAGCGAAGTCACAGGCCTAATTACTGCGGGGCAGCTTGCTCGAGACAGTTTCAAGGTATAGTTTCGCGTGAATTGCTATTCTGCAGCTTACCTGTTTCGATCCGTTCTAGTATTGCTGTCTGAGCGAAGAAGAGAAGAACCACGCAACCACCATCTGGGACAGGAAATGGTGCTCGTTCCTCGAGTGGGTCGTGAACGAATGGGGACCAAAGACATCCCTCTTCAAACGTCAACTAAACCAGAGATAAACTTGCAGATTAAATTCAGCTAAGTGCCGGTCTTCAACGGACGGGGCATTGGACGGTGCGTAGTTCCACCTGCGTGCTCATCTCTTTATCACGGACTAATTGGTATCTGGATTATGGACGAATGCGATGTGTCTACACGCAGGGTTTCTACCATCTACGTAACACATAACTGTACAGCTACTGCTACGAAACAGTCTGCATCATAACAACAATAGTCGAATGCTAAGCGACGACGAGCCATGGTATACCCGCCGTCGTTTGACTTCAGATGAGCTGTAAAACTACTCATGCTCTCCCGCCTTCGTCCATATCCTGACGGCACGTTCGTCATGCGCTAATGCGGCTTTGTGAGATATAAGGGATGCAAATCCGCCCTCGATGTCCGAGCCACCAAGGTTGGCGCCAGCCTTTACCAGCAGGTCTACTACTTCTTCGTGCCCTTGACGCGCAGCCTAGTGAAACAAGGTCAGCACCGATGGACTTCATGAGCATTGACCGGGTCGAGAATATACTCACGTAATATAGCGGTGTGTGACCTAGGCTGTCTCGTAGATGCACTAGTGCGCCAGCCTCGAGGAGTATATTGACACAGTGTATGCTCCCGTTCAACGCGGCAACGTGCAGAGGGGACCTGCCGGACGCTGCATCGATGCAGTCGGCGACCCCACCCACGATAACGCCGTTCCCACCTTCAGTGCCAACTTCAGCATGTCTGTTTTCCCGAAGACAGAATTTCATGCCGGCGATATCATCTCGCGCTGCAGCGAGGTGCATCAGGAAGGGCAACAACGCAGACTCCGTCGACGCCGCCTCAGCAGCGGTCCATGACCACGGCGCTGCTGAGTCGTCGGGTATGTCCGCATCATCTGATTCAGATGAAACGACCAATGTCGGTGTCGATGAATGGGAGGCGGAGAGGCGGACAACCTGTGAAAGTAGGCCTTGGATGGATTGCAACGATTCGTCGATTCCCGACCCGCTTTGACTTCTCGGCAGGTTACTCGCGGGTACAGTGAGTTCGCCACGAAGGGGAGTTCCGATGAGTGTTCGGACTTGAGTGACTGACAACTCCGGCTTGCTCAGAAGATAACCCAGTTTGGTGAGTGCACACTATATGTTATGAGTGAGTAGAACTTGCATTAACGTAGGCGAGACGTATAAGACGGACCTCTGGTGTCATATCCCCTCCGGAGACAACTCCGACTTTCAGCAATCCAATCCCAGTCTCGTAGTGAGCGGAGACCGAACCCTTGGAACACTGTGAGATAGCCACTATGACAACGCCACGATTGCAAGCCTCCTTTAAGGCGTCCATGAAATCCGCTCTTTGAGGGGCGTTACCGGCGCCGAAGGTTTCTAAAACAACGCCTCGTATCGGTGGCATTAAGAAAGCGCGAATTGTGGCGGCGGTAATACCGGGGAATAACCGCAGGGTAGCTGTCATGAGAGCGCATTGAGTTCTAGGTATCATCCACGAGGGTAGAACACGAACCCACGTGAGGGCTCATTTCTACAAGGAAATATCACGAAATGAGTATGATAGCTAAAATAACGCTTTCGTGCAACTCACGTTTATGGGCCTTGAATCTACGTAGACCGGTTTGCCTAATCACATTGTTCCAGTTGACAGTGATATCAATGCCGACTCGAAGAAAAATCAGTATACTGTGCGTCGGTTATATTACTCACTCACCTTGGACTAAGGGCGGAAGGTTAGGACTATTGAACGCGTTCAGTTCGTTTGAAGAGTACTTGAACACTCTGTTGCCGCGATAGAGCGTGTGATTAAAAAACAAAGAGACCTCTGCAGCCATTTAGGGCGTGGTTATATGGGCACCCTAAACACACTTACTAACCTGGAATGATGTAATGACCTGCAATTGTCAGGGCACCCAGTAGATTATCGACAGCGTCATTACGAAGTTGAGACAGAGGAATTTGAGCTCCGGTAACAATCTAGGAGGTGGAGATATCATATGACCTTGGAAGTGGACTGCAATTAAGGACACTTACTACAGTTTTCCCTAGATCCTCAAGGAGAAAGCTCAGCGCCGAAGAAGTATATGCCATGGTGTCGGTGCCGTGCAAGACGACGAAAGCGTCGAAGGTAGCATAATTGAGCTCGATTTCCGTCGCAATGCGCACCCAATCTACACTGACAAATTTTCGTATTGAGTTCCTAGGCTCTGATGGTATTCACATTACCTGCAATCTCCATATTGCTGCTATCCAATAATGGATGCCACTACAATGAAGGTGAATATATGATCTGTAACTCAGCAACAAGACTGCGACCGACCTCCAGTATAACGTAGCGTATCCGTTTGCTATTTGATCCGTGCGCCGACGTCCGCGGGGTAACCAGGCTATGTAATTGGGCTTCATATACATCAGCGGAGACTTTGCGACAAGATGGGTGTCGGAGGATGCTATGGGAAGATTGCCCGTTGGGTGCCAATGGTATTGGCGCGCCGATGGGTCGTGATGACCGTACAAGCAGCGTTGATAATTGCCCGCTACCAGTGGGACCTGGGGAGGAATCTCGGCTCGCAAAGGTACTCGAGCGGGGACTTGCCGGGCTTGCTCTACCGCTCCATTCTCTAAATCCCTCAACAGAGGATGAGTGAGAGAACAAGGACTCTTCGAGCGGATCATGAAAACGGTGTTGGCTATGAAGTGTTTCAGTCAGGAAGTATGGCTCCGGGACATAGCCTTGGTGCCCGACAAGCATCCCGATGGTACCACCGGTATATATTATAAGTACCTTGGACTCATCAGAGGGCTGTGATAGTTCCATGGTCCTACGAGGTAGTCGGAAGTGAGATGGGCTTGCTCGTTATTTGCGTCGCACTGACTCACTTGCGAGATGGCGGTCAAGGTTGAGAGAGCGAAATGGCGCTGTGATTGGCTCTTTGGAGTTGATCTTATCTTATCTAAGCGTCTACCGGGATTTATAACTGGGTCTTTGAGAACAGTCTTCGAGTCAGGTATCCAGTCCACGTCTCACTCTCCCAACACCCACCATGGACGGACTAAAGAAAGTGTTTGAAAAAAAGAAGGAGGAGGTAATCATTAATCAATACCAAGCGTTCTCTATGCTAAAAACTTACTAGGGCTCTCCGGCCTTGGTCACTTTCGTGACCGCAGGTTATCCTCGAGTTGCCGATACAGTTCCTGTTATGCTTGCCATGCAAGAAGGCGGTGCAGACATTATAGAGCTTGGTGTGCCATTCTCCGACCCAATCGCAGACGGTCCTGCGATTCAGGAAACGAACACCGTGTGTAACACAGTTCTATGAAACGATCGACTCTCACGTAATTGAGCTAGGTCGCTGTGAACCAAGGTGTCGACTATGCGATGTGCTTGGGATTCGTCAGAGAGGCTCGCAAGCAAGGGCTTATTGCGCCTGTATTGTTAATGGGTCCGTCCTTTTCATATATATCGTTTCGCGGAAATTGACGCTTTACTCGCCCAGGTTACTATAACCCGATGCTAGCGTACGGAGAAGAGAAGGCAATACAAGATGCATACGAGGCTGGCGCCAACGGATTCATCATGGTCGATCTTCCGCCAGAGGAAGCTATTGGGTTCCGTGAAAAGTGCATCAAGTCTCAGTGAGTGAAATCACACTCGGCTCGCCATCTTTACTCATGCCATGAAGCTTGTCATACATTCCCCTCATTGCACCTTCCACCACCCTGCACCGTATCAAGTTCTTGGCATCAATTGCTGACACCTTCATCTATGTCGTCTCAAAGGTACGTAAACCAACACTCTTGTGATCTTCCAGAACACGACCTAACGCCATCTAGATGGGTACCACAGGGTCCTCAGACAAGGGGAAGTTAAACTCAGCACTGCCTGATATCATTTCTCGTGTGCGCGAGTATGCAACAGTGCCGTTAGCGGTGGGATTCGGTGTTGCCACACGCGAGCACTTTGATACTGTTGCAGATGCTGGGGCAGACGGCGTGGTCATCGGCAGTCGTCTGGTGTCTGTCATTAAAAACGCCCCTCCATCTCAGCTTGCTCAAGATGTGGAGGCTTACTGCCGATCCATCAGCCTTAAAGGCCAGCCACCCATCCCACACACCCATACCATTCACGGGGATCCCCACTCGAAACCAGAGACGAACGTCAATCGTGATGGTCCTGCTGCAGTCCACACCGTCTCCGATCCGAATGTTCTTCCCGCGCGATTCGGCCAGTTCGGCGGTCAATATGTTCCTGAGTCACTTTTCGACTGCTTGGTCGAACTGGAGGAAGCGCACAAGTCGGCTATGGCGGACCCAGAGTTCTTGAAGGAGTTCCGTAGCTTCTACGGCTATATGAACCGTCCCTCCAACCTGTACAAAGCGGAACGACTCACGGAGCACGCGGGAGGCGCAGCCATCTGGTTAAAACGCGAGGACCTGTGAGTATCATAACTTCATCATACTCTACGATTTCACTAAATGGCATCTAAAGGAATCACACAGGTTCACACAAGATCAACAATGCAGTCGGGCAAATCCTCCTGGCCCGCCGCATTGGCAAGAAGCGTATCATCGCTGAGACTGGTGCAGGACAGCACGGTGTAGCGACAGCTACCGTTTGCGCCCGGTTCGGTATGGAGTGTGTCATTTACATGGGTGCCGAGGATGTTCGTCGTCAAGCACTCAACGTCTTCCGCATTAACATGCTCGGGGCCAAAGTAAGCGCACACACCTACCTGCTGGAGAAGGTACTGACAAGTACTTAGGTGATACCAGTACACTCTGGTTCGCGGACTCTCAAAGACGCTGTGAATGAAGCAATGCGTGACTGGGTAACGAATCTTTCTACTACTCATTATCTGGTCGGTTCGGCCATTGGCCCTCATCCATTCCCTACGATTGTCCGCGACTTCCAGCGTATCATTGGACAAGAGATCAAGGAGCAGCTGCAAGCGGAAGTCGGCAAACTTCCTGACGCTGTCGTCGCTTGTGTCGGTGGTGGAAGTAACGCTATTGGCACTTTCTACGATTTTATTCCGGACAAGAGCGTGCAGTTGATTGGAGTGGAAGCCGCAGGAGAGGGTAGGATCATCTGTCATGCACTGCTACCGGTTAAACTGACTTGAACTAAGGCCTCGATGGCGATAGGCACAGCGCAACGCTTGCGAAGGGCCATCCTGGCGTTCTTCACGGTGTTCGTACATACGTCCTCCAAGACAAAGCCGGACAGATCATCGAGACACACTCCATCAGTGCTGGTCTAGATTACCCTGGTGTCGGCCCTGAACATGCTTGGTTAAAGGACACTGGCAGAGCTAGTTACGTCGCTGCTACGGATGAGGAAGCACTTAGAGGCTTCCGCATGATCACTCAGTTGGAGGGTATCATACCAGGTGCGAACTCTTTTCTCCAATGGTGTTGCTAGTTTTCTGACAAGTATCATAGCACTCGAGTCCTCACATGCGGTTTGGGAAGGTGTTCGTCTTGCAAAAACTCTGTCAAAGAGCAAAGATATTGTTATTGTGAGTCCTACACCAGCACTAATCCCTTTTCGTCTTCTCACAGTAAACTAGTGTCTTTCTGGCCGCGGCGACAAGGATGTTGAACAAATCTCTGAGCTCCTCCCGGGGAAGTGGGAGGACGTTCTCGACTGGCACGTCTCGTCGCAGTGAAAGTCTAGTGCAACAGAGAACCGTAGACATGTATACATCTATGACAATGGCTTGTACTATATCTACACCACAGAGCCAGTCAGAGAGTGCAGTGCGAAAGCTGCAGCCTGCTGTGAACACGGCTGCGTGATGTCAACTTTGGGTACATAGATAAGATTAGATTCAGGATAACCGCGCGACAGCGATCAATGACTCTGTAAATGTGCCGCGAGATTTCCTCAGACCTGCCTTCATCCCAAGCAACTTTCAGAGCCTATTCTCATTCACCTCCACTCAAAATCCTCGCTTTACTCATAGACCCGTACAATAATATCAACTGTGGAATGGCACCCGAACCTTACAATGCTGCAAACCATCGCGCTGTCGAAGTTTTGGTATCGAAACTCCGTAGACGGTCGGCTTCCCTCTTTGCAGAAATTACAAGTTGAGACTTATCTCAGTACCACTAGACAGGTGGTCGGTTCACGCGAAGCTGCTCTTGAAACATTAAAAGTCCTACGACAAGTAGTGTCGAAAGCAAGATTCTCAAATCTCGATCAGCTCATCACATTGATTCGATGCGTAGGGAGGAGGCTGGTGGAAGCACAACCAAAAGGTCACCTCAATTGTACTTTGTACTACATGAAACTTACGCTGAATGCTGTGTAGAACACACTGTGGGGAACACCGTTCGCAAACTGCTGCATCATATCCGAGATGAATACAACAACACTACTGCGGGGGCTTCGTCGTCGTCAAAACCGGTCTACTCAATAGAGAACTTCATCTTACTGGGACAGTTCCGGAAACCATCCAACGTGTTGAAATCAGATGCGGTGATGGCTGTAGACAATGACCCTGATGACCCGGACTCCTTCGCGAAAGTAGTCAAGCCGCTGCTTATGGAAGCCATTCAAGACGTCTTGGACGAGCTTGAAACGGTTTACGATAACATCTCAAGAAGTGCCAAGGACCATATACACTCTGAGTATGTCATTGAGCTGTTCTTATGCCTATTATTGACCATTGATGTGCGATAGTGAAATTATACTTACGTTGGGGCACTCAAAAACGGTAGAAGCATTTCTCAAATCTGCTGCACATTACCGGAACTATACCGTCATCGTTGCTGAGACAGGCCCATCGTAAGTTTGCTCTGTATCACAACTTTGTCCCACTAGGTTCTGAACGATTGGTTCTTCTCGTGTAGCTATAGCGGACATTCCATGGCTCGTGAACTATCTTCAGCCGGAATCTCTACCTTCCTCGTCCCCGACTCGTCGATATATGCTATCATGTCGCGCGTCAACAAGGTTATCCTTGGTGCACATGCCATCCTTGCAAATGGTGGCATGTTCGCGATTACCGGCACGCTTCTTGCCGCTACCGCTGCGCGTGTCCACAGTACACCCGTGGTAGTGTGTGCCGGTCAGTTCAAACTTACGCCACTCTGGAACCTATACCATGAGTTCGGTGCTTTGGACTTCTCAGACCCGAGCAACGTGCTGGGGTTCGAAGAGGGCAGTCTGGTGGACAAAGTAGATGTCGTGAATCCGTACTATGACTATGTTGGGCCAGAGCTCATCGATGTGTTCATCACGAACGAGTGCGTTCTCTCGTTTCATTAACTATCCTGTGGCTGATGACGCTGTCAACAGTGGTGACCATCCACCATCATCAGTATACAGGTACCGACATTTCCCATGACAGTCATTCTTTGCTGACCACATTTCACTAGATTAATCAAAGAGACCTATGATGACGATGATCATGAATTATAGTATTCTCATCTATAGCGCGGCACGACCAGACGGTCCTTGTATACGAGCGCGTATGTCGAAAGCTCGATTTCCAATATCACATCAGGACCTCCAAGGGTCGCTCGCACGTTTGATGCAGTATACAATGTATAACATTGGGTGGGCCGGTGGTATCCATTACGTTGTGTTGAGTTTATATGATAGAAGATATATGGCCGTATATTTATAACCGACGCGTGGGCGCGATATGTCCGCGAGCTGCTCACGACTTGGAACTTAGGATCTCAAAGAAGGCCTCCTGAGGCAAGTCGACCCTGCCAATTCTCTTCATGCGGCGTTTGCCTTCTTTCTGATTTTCGAGGTGTTTCAGCTTGCGCTCATAGTGACCTGCAGTGAGCAATGAGCGTCGAGCGGGGGAAGTACCGTACGTTCGGGATTGCCATTTTGGACGCACCTCCATATAGCCCTGCGGTGACATCCGCGCGCATCGCGGACAACGTCTCACGTGCAATGACCTTTTTACCCACCGTGGCTTGTATAGGCACCTCGAACAACTGGCGCGGTATGATCTTGTCTGTAAGGCACTTCAGGTCGGTGGACGTATGGAGGCTCGGCACGTGGTAATAACTTACGGAGTTTCTTGACCCATGCTCTGCCAACTTCTTGCTCAGCAGAGCGGTGGACAATAAGTGCAAGAGCATCGACTGGATTTCCATTCAGTAAGAATGTCATCTTCAAGCCAGTGTCAATCCTTCGACTCGTCTATAAAGTGAAGTGAACAAACCTTTACTAAATTACTTGGCTTGTAACCAGCTTCTTCGTAACTTCATCATAGATGTTACCGCTATCAGCACTGTCAAATATGTGATAGACTTGTTACTCACTCAAAGCTTGCATATCCAGAACTTCGGCTCTTCAGTTTGTTGAAAAAGTCCGTGATAATGCTGCTGAGAGGGAGAACACATGTAAGCATTATGCGCGACGATGATGCGCCCGATGCATCGAGGTATTTGTGATCCATTTCTTCCCCGCGGTGGCTGAAACATAGTTCCATCATGTCACCGAGGTAGTCTGTCCATCGCACAAGATCAGGACACGATCAAGTAGATAGAGTATCGCGCAACGTACCCTCTGGAACAATTATTGTGGCTTTTACTACCGGTTCCAGAATCTCCTTTACTCTAGATTGAGAACCATCCGTGGTGTCGGGAAAATCGGTGGGGTTGCTAACGATCACTGTTCTTTCACTACCTCGTTCTTTATAAATCACTGAAAAGACGCATATATCAGACACGCTCGGCAAAGTTGAATGGCAGTAGATATACCTTTGTACGGGACTGTTGGCGCGGTTATGATGACACTCGCATCATATTCATCCTCGAGGCGTTGTCGAAAGACATCCATATGGAGGGTCCCAAGAAAACCAAGACGACAACCTTGACCGAGGGCAGTAGAAGACTCGCGAGCGAGTTCAACGCTGCGATCAGTCAGGATTAGCTGCCATATAGCGGTAAGCGTCAGATTCGAATGTACAGACATGGTCTATCTTACTCGCTTGATAGATTCCTCCAGCTTATGGAAATCGTTACTGTCTACTGGATAGATCCCTGCGTAGACCTGAGTCGCTTTTAGGACCAATATGAGCGGTGAGAGGGGTGCGGAACACACCATAGCTTTGGCAGGCTTGAATCCAGGCATCGGCTCTACTAGAGCACCGACCTTGTGCAGAGTATCGCCAATGTGTGCTAGAAGGTCTTCAGCCCACGATAGGTGCTCGACAAGGTTTGTCTTACCTTCTGACGACTCTTTCATATTACACGCAATGTAACCAACTTGTCCTGGTCTAAGCTCAGGAGTTGGGATCTCTTCGGGATGCATGATGCCTAGCTCCGTAACCTCATATTTCTTCCGAGTGTAGCAGGAAGCTATGCGGTCGCCTGCAGTAACAGCAAATTAGATTGGCATCAATAGTCGCGCCCACATCCATGGTACCCACTTGACTAACCTTTCTTGAGGACACCATCCTGTATACTTACCAAAGAAATGACTCCACGGTATCGATCATATCTGCGAACAATAATCAGTGGATCATTGACAACAGCTCTTCAAGAAACTTACGACGAGTCGAATAAGAATGCCTTCAGAGGAGACGCTATATTTCCAGGCGGCGGAGGTATGCGCTCGACTATCGCTTGCAATATGGCCTCTACCCCGATACCGCGCTTAGCAGATATCTGTAAGACATCTTTGGGATCAATGCCGAATGTGGCTTGCATCTGTGCCGCAACTCTCTCCGGCTGTGCGGCAGGCAAGTCGATCTAAACATTTGAGTCAACTCAGCCACTCGATGTGGTACAAGTGAACGCTCCCACCTTGTTTAAGACCGGGATGATCGTTAAGTCACGATCCTTAGCGGCATGAAATACAGATAATGATTGTGCCTGGACTCCTTGCGATGCATCGACCAACAACAGAGCACCTTGGCATGCGGCCAAAGACCGCGAGACTTCCCATGCAAAGTCAACGTGTCCCTGGGGGAAATGAGGTAAGCAAGAAAGGTTATCGCTGTGAGCTACTCACGGGCGTGTCGATGAGGTTCAGAAGATACCTCTGATTGTTACATGTATGAAACATGCTTTAACGGTGCAGAACCAGGAGGAAGGTAATTGAGATGTTCATTTAGTCTTATACCTGCTTGCACACGCGTTTCACTTACCTGGCGGTCTGTGCCTTGACTGCGGAGCAATGTTCAGTCTCAATGGCCGGCATGTAGGGTGGAAAGACGAACCGGTTATGCCACGTTCACGTTCGACTTTCAGCTTGTCCAGTACTTGCTTATTCATGCCTTTATCTTTTTTCTCAATCGTTCCTGTGAGCTTCCGGGAGTGTGAGGACGTGTGAAGATATTCTCAAGGGGGTAAGCGCACTTCCAGCAATCTGGAACGATATATAAGTTACATAAAGTCGAACAGCTCTTGATACATACCTGTCGGCTAGCGTAGATTTCCCATGGTCTGACATACTCATTAGCACAATGAGCGGAATGTGTAGAATATACGTACCAATGTGCGCGATAATTGAGAAGTTCCTGAAAGGCTTATATAAAGAGTACCATTCAGGCAAGTAGTATCGTATAGCGCACCTAATCACGTCGCATGGATAATCCTCCATCTGTACTGTAGCGCTACGGGAGGCAGCATAATACAGTGCCGGCGATGCACTGAGCTTCCTCTTCGCACATGACGTGACTGGGTGCCGCAAAAAGACTTTGAGACATTCCCTCCGCCAAGATCTGAGCATTACAGCCCTGACTTCTACCGCGTACGACGTACGAAGGAGCAGAATACCCTCCGAGTACTAAATGAAAGCAAGTTGTTGAATGGTCGCCGTGGGCGCCTGTTTGTAGACCGAACGGAGAGTTGCTTAGTCAGCACATCAATGGGTCCCCGAGGCGGCCGCTCAGCGGCTACAGTCAACGACCTCTACACTGTGTCCAAGCCATGTCTCTCGCTGAGACTTCGGAGACCCGAAAGGCACGCCTTATTGCTTTACGGAAGCGCAAAGCTGGCGATGCTGTTGAAGATAGGTGTGTAATCCGATGAACAACCTGTAAACGGATTAGCTTACATACTCCCCCCACAGCGAGGTAGCAGAGCCAGTGATTAAACACCGTACCTATGACCCGGAAACGAAGACCTTAAAGAAGCGTACGGACGAGGATGTTGAGATGGATACCGTGGAAACTCGTATTGAAGGCTTGGCGGAGAAGATCATCGAGGAAGACACACAACAACGCGCTCAGGATCTCGTAAATAGCTTTATGCTCCTTCACTGTCTCATATGCTGACAGTGTGCTCGTAGGACCTACACAGTATAGCACCAAAACGTCCCAACTGGGATTTAAAGAGGGATCTTGATAAGAAGCTTGCCAGGCTCGAACGAAAAACTCAGGAAGCAATTCATACGTTAATTCGTGCGTCTACGGTTATTGTGACTGTGGCGTTCATCCTGACAAATATCGTGCGATACAGGACAGCGACTAGCGGCACAAAAGGGACAATCGGACGATCTCGTTGGTGCTATGCGAGCACAAGAACAACAAGAACTCGACGCGTCTGACGAAGAGGATTGAGAGACATGCTAGATGTATTTATGAAGGTTTGTATCTATACCATGAACGCTGTATTATGTACCCATTTGTTGCAGGCTCTCATCATATCCCGATGGGCAACGGTGTCGGTGCAGTGGCAACCCGATGCATAACGGACCAGTACGTACTACAGCGGATACTTCGAAAATATATGGAAGCCGTATCTAACATGCATGAACTATATATCTGTAGATCACATCTATCATCATAAAATTGGCCTTGAGTTCAGCATCTGAATCATCCTCTGGTCCTCCGCTATCCGGGCGCTATGCGTCCCCCTGTGATGGCCTGTATGCATCATCGGCGACGCTGAAATAGCGGTTTGTAGTGATGGCAAGACGACGTTATCGCCTCGATTCCGTCCTGACGACCCTTGAGCGGTCCCTGAGGGTGTCATAGGTCTGCCGGGGGAGGAAGGCGGGGTGGGATACGCAGCATCTGAACCTCTCGACCTCGCTTTCCCACTCTTGTAAATTCCTTGCGGTACTGTGATCGTACGAAGCAAAGGATCCTGATCGACGGTGGGGATGCCGGGCAAGTCGGCGTACGTGAAGTATGCGGTCAAATGCCATTTTCGTGGTTTCGCGTTCGGATTCTCAATAACCCAGGCTGAATAGGCCTGCTTGACGAGTCCGGTGGGGTGCTTGTCGCTTCGTTCGTAATGCGATTGTGCAGACGATGACCATGTTCGTGATGGCCCCTCGACAAAGCGATATGATCTAATGCGAAGTTGTTAATACGACTATGACAGGCTGCGTAACCCGCGTACTTGACGGTCTGATCAGACGGCGTTGCGGGCTCGTCGGTGGACACTTTCTCATCGTAAAACAAATATGGTTCCCGCATCCTACTCTGTGACCAAGCTGCGGCGAGGAACAAGCAGCGTAAGAGGTACTAGTGGCTGATTCATGTGTAAGCCGAAACTAACCTCTGTTGTCGGTCCAGCGTTTCAGGCCCATTTCATCGTCGCTTTCCTCCCAAACGAAAATGGATCCGGACTGGATGTAAGTGGCTCGCTCTAGCTCATTCAATCGCCTTATGACAGGTCTCAGGCTGCCTTGTCGTACAGCCTCGAAGACCGTGTGCGCGTCCCGTGCATCGCGGACATGAAGGCGAGGGTGGGTGGGACGCTGAGTGTCTTGTGCAGGTGCGTAAAACATGATTTTATGTCAATGTCAAGTTGAGGGATAGGTGGGTACGGTACAAGCGATAGGTGGTGCTATATATCACCGGACCTCAGCCAAGGAGTACCTAAGACCGAGGAGGGAGTAAGTCTGCGTCTTTTAAACGGTTTGGAGCTATTATATACTTCCCCTCGATATGACATGACACTCACGGCTGCATATTAGCAGATTGACATGCCCGAAACTTTTCCCAACCTGCGGGATGGCCCTACGATGTGGTAACCGGGGGCTGGCATTTCCTTTACCGCCTTGACGTTCCGCGCGCACTCTGGCCTATGAGAACTATCGCAGCAACGCTATGAGCTGCCGCGGATATCTCCCGCGTCTTGGAGTCGAGATGATGCTGGACCATGTAGTCATCTCGTAACAAGCAGTGGGAGTATTGACGGGGAACACGGAGAACCGCGCCCAAAGCGTACAATTGCAACGCTTCTTCTGAATCGTGTATTTCCAGGTACAACTCTGTTTCATGCTATACATTTGGGAGCAATCTGACCTGAACAAAGTTCTTACCGCTATCTGTAATCTAGAGCATGCTCTCCAGATTCCTCGTTTGCCACGGGGGTCCGTTTACGTGAGGCGCCTGAGACCTATCTTGGGCTGGTTACACTTGCTCTGAATTATTATATGATTCCGCGCCCGGCCGTAAAGGTTGCCGCAATAGATGTTCTCATCTGCAAGCGAATTGAAGCTCTTCATGCCTTATATGGATCGGGGGTCGCATGAGCAGTTCTCACCCGAGGTGTATCTGCCTCGTCGCTCCGGCATGGGAGGGCTGCGGGGGTTAGTTCGAGTCTCGATGTCCTGGAAAAGAGCACGATCGGAGGTTTTGCATCCCAGAAGTTTGCCTATTGAATATCATGGCATGCCTGTTCAGGTTGATCACTATCTCTGCTCGGAAGATAACCTGTAGGTCAAGCTGCCTTTCGGGCGCTGTTAGCGTCGTAATGATATGAAACGAAATTATGACTGACCGAAACCTCAGTGTTTTATAGATGGATGACTGAATTCAGTATGGGTTCCAAGCAACCAAGAGTTCTGTTTCCAAGATAGCTTTGAACCATGACGACAGAATGGCCTCATGATGCGAAACAAATCAACATTCTGAGTGTTCGTACGTTGCGTGACCGCTGGCTGGTATACTATCTGACTGTTCGCAACAACTGTGCAGTGTTAGTGTACTGTCGCATGTAGTAGTTTGTGGTTAAAAAGGCAATACAATGGCTTTAGGAGCAGACTTGACAGCTTGGACACGTACATGGAAATTGAAAGCAAAAGATAACCGGTTCGACAAAGCTGACCATGCCTGCGAAAGGAAGGATCGGAGAAGCTCCGGCACCTGGACTACCATTTTGGGCGTGGAACCGCCGGCACATGCAAGCGCCTAAAGAGGCTCATCTCCTGCCAGCATCACTGGCGAAATCCACGGCTTAGGAACGATACCTCTTCGCCATGTCTTTCGACTACGACCTCTCGGAGGCAAGACACATACCTAGCCTTGTGAACTACTGTCAGCGCGGTGAGTATAAGGGCTTTGGAGCATACAAAGCAAATCCTAATTTGTTGTCAACCGTCAGTGGCATCGGCAAATGTCAAAAGTGCGTTTTCTATCGCTAACCTTGGGGATTGCGGTCTCATTTGTTTTTAGGTATATGTAGCTTGGGAGACGATGTTCCCATTCAACTTGCACGACCAATCTTGCAGAATTGCTCGGCCGATACTCTGCTCAGACTGGAGCACGCCTCGCCGGTATGACTTCTAAATCTTACATTGGCATATGATCTGATTCGCTCCTCAATTGATATAGTACTTAACTGACGAGACTTCTGGTTAGTCTTTACTACTCTCATTACCCGGACGCTAAACTTATCCCACTCGAAGAACTCTGGAAAGCACTATGCTTTCGTGACTATTCGCGTACTGCTGAACAACATTACATAGATGAAGATCCTGAATCCTGGCGAGATGCATACTTCGTAAGGGTTCTCATATTTTATGTCTTGTTTGTGCGAGCTCATATAACACTAGGAATTACGAGACTTGGAAAAACAACGCTTTACGGCTGTAGGCAACAAGCTGCGCAGTCAGCGAGAAGAGGAGGAGCAACGTAGAAAGGACTCGCAGGTGAAGTTTACCGACAGACTGCCACCGGTAAAGCGCTCTCGCGGATGTAAGTCGGTCTCATCGAGCATCTCAATATAGTCTTGACTCCCATGATACAGGGGGAACAACGCAACCGAAGACACTCTTTCAGAAGACACGTTCCGACGCAGTCAAAAAGCAGAAAGGCATATACGGTGCCCCTATACCCGTACCACCAGCAAAGACCCTGCGTATTTGCAAGGCACCGAATGTACAGATGTTTAAGCCGCCTGCTTCCGCGACCTCTTCGACATCGAGTAGTACCACGGGCACCCGCGTTACTGTTACCGCCGTCCCTCGAAATCCGTCTTCTCCGCCTAAACTACCAGTCAAATCATCAAGCTCGATCGTTGGGGCGTCATCAAAGGTTGTTTCAACGACTCCCACGATACAGAACTCAACCAGCACCCGTCCAGCTTCGGTATCACCGTCTCTATCTCGGACGAGCCAACCCGCACAGTCTCCGGCGCAGACTCGACCACCACCATTGAAGCCCCCAGCGGTGCGGAAAGATCCCATGGCTACTATTTTCATGCCGAAGCATCGTTCATACTCCCAGCTTCCCACAACAGCAGCCGGTATGCGCTCTAGAGCTTAACGCCTATACATCGACTACCTTTCCCTCTGTCGTCTCTGCGACAAACTGGCCTCATTCGCTTACCTCGTGGGCTAGATGGCACCACTCTTCATCGACCCACACTCCCGATCTTGCTCTGTCTCCCTCCATTGCCCTGAAAGGTATATACCCTCCGAGTGATATTCTCGGAACTTGTTTTGTCGCGGCAAGGTTGCTGATTTTGTACGTGTACTTTTTGTCTTATACGACGATTCGTGCTTGCGGGCGACATTGTGAATCTTAGATCCCGCCTACCGCAGTGTACAACATAAGTATATAACCACCTTTATCTTCTAGACTGCTCTCTGGGCACCAGGACCCTTGTAATACATCAAGTCAGCTAAGCTTTTCGGTGCCATCACTACCGAACTAATGGCTTTCCGTGGTTCTTCACCCTGGTGCAGACCTGAACTCAGTCTTTTACCCCCATTCCGCGATCCATGTCTAGGGATAAAGAAGGGTCAAAGAAGACGTACACGTGAAAACCGCATGGCTTCTCCCATACACGATGCACGATGCGCGCCCTAGCATCGCTCGACTCATGCTTACAATGGTACCCGATTCTACCCCTGAGAGAATTCGATATCCTAAGCATCTGTCCGCAGCAGGCGTTGGGTCAAGCTGTGTGTCTCCAGAATGGTCCACTGGAAAAGGCAGCTCTTGAGACGAGGACCGTAGAACCGTGCGATAGTCCGTTGAGTATCCGGGAACCGACCAGTGGGCCGGCACGAAACTTTCAAAGATATTACAGACCCCACATGCTAAGGACCCACACGTCCGGATTGCAGCCTATTATCATAAGACCGACACGAGTGAATATGTGCATCGTTTCGTGTCGGCGGTCCTCTCCTGTCGTATGGGTCTAACTCTCTGTCAACACTAGCCACTGGTTCCCCTGACTTGGCAGATGCCTAATGAGTCTGTCTGATCGATATCTGCCTTCGAGGGCCTGCCATCGCTAACTGGGCCCCAATGATGCCGAGGGTATACGTCGTCGTCGGTGTACATCCTGAGACGAATTCGCTGTTTCTGAAGTTGTCCGCTGCTGGACCCACGAAAGGTGTGAACGGGCACACACAACTCTATCATACAATCGAGCGCTCCGAATTTGTCCCAACTGTTTTGTCGGAGCCAAGGCTAGAAGAGTATGATCAGCGATAGAATGGGAAATCTTCCCCAGATGGGGCAACAAAATTAGCCAGTGGCAGCAGCTTCGTCAAGTACCTTCAGCCTTCATAAGACTTCTGTAGGATGGTCCGCAGCGAAATGACATGGAGGCGTTCGAATCTAATAGTCACTTTGACAAGGTTAGAATCGGTCTAAAAATGACAAGTCCCTCAATTATCGTCGAAGCGGCTCGTGGTGTGAACGAACGGCCAAGCTTGTAGTGAATCCGTTACGGTCCCGACTGTGTCCGCCGGTGACCTTCCAGATTCCGCATATCGTATCATCGAGACGTAACTGAACGGCAGAAGACAGGGAGGTAAGGGCCTTTTCGGCTAGAATAAGGGGAGCTTTCTAAAGAGGGGACAGTGCGCGCGGCGACATGAAATGTCTCCAGCTACATAGCTCCGCTCTAGACTGGACTCCGATACTAGGGTTCCGCAGGCATATCGTACGTTTGTTCATTCCATTCATGTATGGACATCTCGTTTTCGATACCATAAGCGATACCTGTGAAAGCTGACTGTGTCTGTGAGGGCGCAATGACCATATACTACGATTCGAGCACTAAAACAGCATTGAACATTCTTGCGGCGGTACACAGCTCGGGCGGCGGTACCATACGAGTGGGCCGCAGTCTTCTGTTGAATGTCACAGACATTCATTTCAAAAGATGAAAAGGAACTGGCTCATAAACCGTGTCATTTGGTGATGGCATAACATGATGCCAGAGATTTAGTGCTGACTTTCAGGTCCAGGATGGTGATCTGATCACAGCGCGTCTATGCTTATAATGAGACGCGACCACGTGATCATGACGCGTGTCTACGCGCTAGCCGCGCTCGCGTGGGGCGACTGGTGAAGATTTCGACTTCGAGCATGGCATATGTATTCGTACGTAGAAACATGATCCGTAGTACTACATGGTCCCTTGAGGGCATTATACTGTAAACAATTCTATGCGCACACTGCACTGAGGCATGCAGACACTAAAAATGCGAAAGGACTAGTTGATGGGTAGAAGTGGTGAGGCGCAGATGATGTCGAAATGGGTGAATGAATGGTGTGAATGCGACGATGGGGTTTAGCCAAAAGCATGCAAGCAATAAAAGAGAGATGCAAGATATTCTGTAAGAAAAATGGATGATACCAGTTCAACTGCCTTGAGTCATCGTGAAAATCCGAATGCTACCGTGGGTTACAATGATCGTGAGGTTCCTCCCAAACCAAAGGACGACGCGTCGTCGAAGCTATCTTCACCCCATCGTTCCCTCCCTTTACCCTTACCCTTCCCACCGAGCTCGAGCTCGTGGTTGTATTCCCCCACGTCCGCAGCAAGAGCAGCCGGGACATGTGGCGGCGCCTCCCATATGCGGACTTTCTGGTCATCGGAACAGGAAGCAAACATGCGCGTGTTACGCGGATTCCATGCGACGGAATTGACGCTACCAGTCCCATGGCCTGGTAGGGTCTCGAGGAGTACGCCTGTGTCTCGATGCCAGATGTACACGTTGCTGTCTATGATAAGGTAAGGCACGTATGTTCTCGGGTACACAGCGAGGGAAAACGCACCTTCGCTTCCGCTGACAACAAAGTTACCGTCAACGCCGCCGAAGCCGCTTCGGATGACATGGCGGGACTGCTTATGACCCGTATACGTGCGCACCGACTGGGCGGATCTGAGCTCCCACAAGTGTATTTCCTGTCCAAATCCGCACGTGATAAGCACTAGTAGATGCCTCATAAATACTTCGGCTACTCACGCAGGGAGCGTGTCCATCGTGCCCCGGGGCGCGATTGATCAATGCGTACTGCGAGTCGTGGGAAATCTTGACGCTCGTGAGCTCACCATCCATACGTATGGATCTATCCAAGACAAGGGGTCAGCGACATTCCGCGAAGCAAAACCATGGGATACGCACGCCTCGAGTTGTTTCGACGCAAGATCGTAGACAATGAGTCGGTTCTCTGACAGCCGCGCCCCATTCATAGCCGCACCCCCGCCCGCGGGTTGGGTACTTCCGTCCTGCTGTTGCGCATTACCTGCAGGCACAGACCCAGGAAGGTCGTACATGCCTACGGCGACAAGCTTCGTAAAGTCCGGCGTGATAGCGAGGTCTGTAACCCGAATGGGCGTGCGGCCCCACGTGTCGCGTTGTTTCCCGTCGACGTCCTGAAACGTAAGCGTTCAGCTCCCAATTCACCATCGCTAACCCACCCTAATATTGAGCCCGACGTACCCAGAGAATGATCTTTCTGTCGAGGCCTCCGGATATAAAGCCTGTGCCGTCAGGTAGCCACGCTAGCGCGGTAACTACTTCTGAGTGTGCTTCGAGTGCACGAATGAGGCCACCGGTCTGGAAGTAAAAGATGAGTGCATGAGACGCAGACGACGGCTATTCGGCAACAGACCCTAGTGTTCCACATCTTAATGATGTTTTCCGCCGCCGTGAGGAGTACTGAATCATCTAGTGACCACGCCACACAGCCCACAGGCCACTCGTGGTCCTGCAGGGTATACAACGCTCCGCACGCCCTCGTTGATGGGTCGGCATCGCACTGCAGAAGCACTTTTAGCGTTGGCGACATGAGAAGTTTAAACCCTTACGTCTATCCGCCATATGATGGCTGACCTGTCCTTGCTCGCAGTCGCCAGGAAGTTGCCGTTATGACTCCATTCTAGATTCCACACTTCGTCGGTGTGCCCGTCTAGGATTGTCGTTGTGACCCTTGGGAACCCATCTTTCTCGCACGCATGGTCGGTATACAGTGAAAATGTCCGTGAGTTTGCTGGTGCATTGTGGTATAGACACCGTAGCTGTTGGTAATCCCGCGCCTGCTCCAGGAGGGCAGCAAATCGTCGTTGCGGTATCATAACCGACGATGGGATATATCCTTTAGGACGGTCAGTGGCTTCCATAAACGATGAGCAAATAGCATTACTGACGTTGCAGATTCGCTAATAATCGACGTCTTGAAGTTCCACCAGCGCCATCCCACCCAGCTCGTTGTCGTAGATCAGCAGGGTCTTGACACATCAAGAGACTAACGCAAGGCGCTATAAGACACGCGCACGCAAGCCCGTGCAAGACGTAGCGTACCTTGACAAAGAATGCAGTTGGTCAGGCTCGACACTGAGCGGAGCCAACTCCTCTCGCAGGATCTGCAGTGCAGATGCAGTCTTGCGGGCTTCCAGAAGTTCGAGGTACTTCTGTTGGCTTATGAGGAACTTCGCGCTCTGTACGCTATGAGTATCGAGTAGGTGAAAGGGGTATGCACACTTACCCATAGTGCGTCTTCGTCCGCAAATCCCAAACGGTTGAGGATCTCGTCTGCACTGTTCCAAGCACCGTCCAAGACACATTGCCTGAACTTCGCCACATCGGAGCTCTCCATCGTATATCCCGACTCCGCCTCTAATGTAGCTGCTGACTCACTGAGGCAGAAGTGGCGTTCAATTCAGCGAACCTGGCCACATGAGCAACTAGAATAATACTCACATGTACCCCACATCTCGAAGACTCTGGATCACTAACCGCACAAACTCCTCTCGGTCGACATACGAATCGTCATATAATGTCGTACCTGGTAGCGACACCCGAGATATCGATTCTCGTTGCTTCTCCAGCCTATGTCCATCCGACATGCTCGCCTTACTGCTTCCATTCGTGTACGGTACCGCTACTCCATTGCCTTTCGAAACGCCGTTATGTCCGTTAGATATAGAGAACGTTGAGGGACCGGCCTCCGGAGACTTGTCTGGCGATACAGAGAGTGTGGAATCAGCGTCGTTGTCGGTGAGTCTCATGGTCGCAGGTGAGGAGGAAGGGACCAGAGCTTCAGGGTGAAATGTACGTTCGAAGGACGTCACTGAGCTGAGGCTGTTGATTCGCGGCCGCTTCCTGGCACGAAACGAGTCGGAATCAGGCTGGGAATGTGATGGAGAGGAGGCGAGGGCCCTCGAGGACGGGTGTAAGAAAGATAAGGATGGGGGTGTGGCAGAGTGCGGTATTAATAAGTCGCAGTCGTCTTGCTCGAGCTCGAGGCGGGAACGGGTGGCCGGGATCAAACTAGAGCTCGACGGTGGCGGCCTCCTGGTGATAGTTGGGGACGACGAGGAGGCTGCGGGGGAAGATGGGAACGGCTGGCCCGCCGCTGGTGTCGGGTGCGGTAACGAAGTCGAAGGGACGCTGCCCCGCGCCGGACTGGTCTGAGAGTAGGAATCAATGGTTGCAGAATGTCAGGCGGATCAGTTCTACAACGTCGAGAGGGCCTGTAGCCCGACAGCAGGGGTAATATCGAGGTCGACAATTGTGTTTCACGATGTAGAACGGGTTCAAGATGTGTTTGAGATGAAGATGGCGAGCAACACCAGCCTTGCACCAGCCTGCCGCTCGACAGACTCCGCGGCGGCAGCTCGCGATATCGACAAGGCTAATCTCCCCAATCAGTCGCGATATTTCATGCACAGTCTTGCCACGGTCAGCGTATCCAGAATAACGGTGTGCTCATTACAGTAGTCAGAACTCGACATAGGTGGCATTGCAAGGTGGAGACACCCAACAGTCGCAGCCAAAGATGTCCGTACGAAGTGCTACTATTAGCATTGAGACCTTTCGTAACCCGAGACAGATATAAACGGACTGGTTCGTCGTACTTATCGAATATCATCGCGGCTGCACTGAAGACATGACCGTCTGGGCGTAGTTGCGTTCGTCTGCAAGTCATCCTTAGGAGTACGCAGCGTTGCACTGCCCATTAATGCACGTCTTTCATAACATCTTTGCACATCTCTGGACCTTACCAAGCAGGCGAGTCAGTTTGATGGGAGCCGTAACCTAGTTATAATGGCCTTCAAGTTAGTTTGTACGTACACTAACGGGCTGAAATCGATATCAACCACATGTTCGCAGGACAATAAAACGCATCAGAACACACCTGGTCCGCGCACGCATTATTCGTGCATTTTAGAAGGCATGCATCAATCGCAGATGGAAGCCTTGGTTTAGGACCATATTGTAGTCCACGGTAGCGATTGGTCGATGGAGCCCCGAGTAGGTAATGCTTATCGCGCCTGCATAGCTTCAATAGATGTAACATTATATACGACACACCTCTCACGGACGCCATGTCGAAAATGCAGCGAACAATGCCTGAGTTGGCTCAGAGGGATGAAGAGTGGGCAGCAGGAGCCCCAGAACGCCCAAAGCGAGGACACAAGCGCTTCGGCCCATACCGTCCGATATCACGGTGATAGCCGTACTGATCACGAGGTCTACCCTCCCTCACGCAGACGACGTCGACTGTCCTGCAAACATGAACCCGGATTTCACACACGATTGCACAGGAAAAAGAGCGACATTACAGGTCATATCTACACTTCTCAAAAATTACAAATTATTTTATTGAAAATTGTGAATTCCAGTGTCCGGCCCAGAGCATATTCGAGCTTTTGGCGTTCAGATTATACTCGTCATGAAGCTCAAGAGAATTTGAGATATTAAAGGCTCGATGTACTCAATACCATTCTGGATGTAGGTTTTGTTTTCTTCACGAGACAATGTCAGCTTCACTGAACATCGCAGCCCCAGGGTGTAATCGTTCTCCCAGCCTTTGCCGTACCGCTTGACGATGCGCGCACTTCGAGATTCAACCGGCAGCCCCTGCTGGTTCTCTCATCGCCGTCTGGTCCCGAATTCGTGATCGTCCTCTCGGACATAAATACACACAATTCCAGAAGTATGCGAAGGTGCTGGTTCCAGGCTGTACCGATTATTTCTTAAAGCTAATCCTGAACCGTTCTTAAGGAAATGCATGTTCTACTAGGTTCTTCCACTAGCCGTCGACGATATTCCCGATCAACGTTGTGGTATCTTTATGTTTTCTATTGGACTGGCTGTATGTGTCTCCTCATTCGCTCGCCTTGCTCGCGGTCTTTGAACTGACGACCGGGGTAATCATACAAAAATCCCTAGCTTCCGGTCTGGCCAACAACGTGTCACACTTCCCCCGGCACCTGGCCCGTGGTCTAGCACGACGAGTGCCCCTGCAATAATGAAAACTTGATGTATATCTCAAAAGTCAACAACCCCCATCTCTCCACCATCTTGCATGCGTGACGTTTTTCGCCTTGTGACCCTCCTTGCAACAATGCCTTGCCGATTCGTGAACTTGCAACGTTCTCTGAAAGGCAGCATTGCCCAAGAGCCGTCGTTCTTTGCCTAGTCCGACACCGCATTCCTTGTGGTGAGCACGCACCCATCCTGAAGATTTCCGGCCAGCTGATGCAAGCATTCAGCACCGTCATGTGGATCAAATCGTCGTCAATGTAAACATACTAAGATCGTGCACATTCTTGCTTTAAGTCCCCATATCGGCAAGTTCGCTCACCGTGCACGTGTTCAGTACGCCTTTGCAACGGTTTTTCGAAGGTTTGCAGAAGGTGAACGGTGATCACCAAGTGTCAAAGCAGAGTGCGTAGCCACCAAATGACAGCGCGGTGCCACCGCACTCTGATTCTTGTAATTCCTCTATATACGGTGAGGGTTATCGATCCATCGCTCTATGTATATCACAGTATCTGATGATGGCTTAGATCATCAACGACCCTCATCGCGAACATTGTGAACATTGTTAGACACTTCTTCGAAGATGCTGGTCCGCCTCGATTCGCCATCCCCGTCGCGTTTCGTTGTTCCGTCGGACCGCCTTGTGCACCCGCTACTCTCGATGATGCCGCACTCAAGACCAGTTGGACCATATGCCTAACGACTGTAGAGCGATGGCAAGTGCTCCCACAGGGTTTCCCCTTGCTTGTTCTTGCGAACACGCTGATCCAGCGGATAGAACACAAGTAGCCACTCCCGCAATAGTGTGATCCACCGAAGCCCGCTTCTGCCATGATGAATGTGATCTGAACACAGTTCGTGGCCGCGGCCGATGCCTAGGACAATTCATTCCCCACGCGAGCAGCATATCATCTTCACTCCTCTGCAATCGCTCGAGGACCTAGCTCAACAGCTGTAAACATAAAGCAGATCATGTCTGCCTGGGTATCACCCACACTGCGTAACCGCCCCTGCTCTATCGCTCCCGAGCCTCACGAACAAAAGTCTGTTTCTGGTCCTTCGGTAGCGGCCGTCGGCGCACCAGTGAATCAGTCACCTTGGAGGCAGACTACATAACGGCTCGTTCGGGGCTCTGCACCTCCGCAAAGCTGGCCTTTGTCATTCGCCATGGACTCCACTAATGCGACGTCGACAGGCCTGCCATTAGAGGTCGAGGCTGCCATACTTTCCCAACTTACATCAGGCTTCCGCCCCCTGCTAGTACAGATCGTCATACAAGTATCTCTGTCGGCGATCCTGATCCCACTCATGGGCTTCTTGCTCTGGTACAGGACCTCAGAGTTGAACCGATCGGGGATGTACTATCTCAATCTCGTGGCAATTGGGTTAGGGATAGCACTTGGCACATCGACAACGTACCTAGATGTGCGTACGAGTTTGCCCTTTTCTTCGCTTTTGGAACTGACGTACCTTTGTGATCCCTTCTGACGCAGATGACGTCGATGTTGCACCCACTGACCCCTACTAATGGCCACCTGCTGCTGGCGGTGTCCATCATCGCCGTCATGATACCTATCTTTATCCAGTGTATTCTCTTTTGGCGACTGTCTCTAATCTATTGGCCGCATTGGACGTCTTACCGTATTCTACCATTCATATGGATACCCCCTACGGCCTTCATCATCATACGGATCGTCAACATTGCGATCACTATGAGGCTCATCTCCAACGATGTACTACAGAAGGGAGGGCCAGTGCAAAATACGGGCGTGGATGCTTGGACGTACAAGGGTACGCGACTGGAGCTGTTTTTGCAAATTGCAGACAATTCGTGAGCAATCTATTCAGTGCGAACTACGATTCCTCCCTGACATCGTCATCACCTAGATATATCTCAATACTATTCCTATGTAAAATCCAGAGCGCCCACAAGGGTGCAACACATCGTGGACACAGTGCGTGCCTCCATTCATGTCCGTAAGAATGGATTTCCTCAGCAAGGCTCTAGGAAACTATGCTTGGCGGCTCAAAATGCTCTTCTGGAGCGCCGCTACCAACTTTGTGTTCCCCGTGATGATCAACGCTGCGGAGCTACTCTTCATCTACACCTCCTCCGACTACCATATTGCTCTCTACCTCAGCAGCCTTTTTTTCGTCAACGACATCGTGCAGATCGTCTGCTCTGTGCTAGCGACGCTCTGGGTTGCGATGTACCGTTGGTGGGAGGCAACAGACCTCGATTCAAATCAGCCAATGTCTGTCGGGCGTGGAACCATTCGGACAGGACCGAGCATTGGCTTGCACAGCGAACTGCACACGTCCGACTTCATGCCACGTTCGCAGATACAGTCATATTGGTCTGTGGACAGCCGCTATACCCGGTTTCCTAACCTCCATGGCACTCCTCGATCAAGCCGTGTGTAATATTATCATGCGTTTTTTATTATTCGCAGGGATGCATCATTTTTATACTTCTTCCCCGGGCCACATAGACACTCTCACACTCTCACACTCTCTACATCGCACGTTCATGGACACTGCCGGATGTAAGGCTTTGCACTCTCATTAATCCATATAAGCTTGCACCTTGGCAGTCGCGTGCCGCACGCACACCTGTACCGGGTCCGTCGCACTGTCCCTTGCTCGGACACCCACCTCCGTAATCGCTGCGCCCCCGTACACACTCGCCTCGCACACACGCACCCTCCTCGTCCAACAAAAATGTCTCCGTATGCGCATGTACCTCCTCAGTGGCGTCCAGCCAATCGCATCACGCACGCTCGACGTTCGAACCCTAGCCGAGCCAAATTGCGCGAGTGCATGATCCGCGGCGACATGGGCCGAAGTTGACCGCTTAGCGGATCACGATTTCCTTCCTGCAGGTCGAAGGTAAAATGATAAAATTACGGGGGTGCTACAGTTGCTGGATAAACACGTCGCGCGAGCCTCATCCAGTCGCTGAGGCTGTGCAAATGCGCAAGTCAGATGGTTGACGGTCGATCCTAAAGATAAGTCTTCTAACGAAACAAGCGAACACGATCTCCGTCGACAAGATACAGCTCAACTGCACCCACAAAAATTCTGCAGCAGGCTCAGCGGATAGGAATTCACAAGTGAGATCCCGTAGTCGCTTGCTCAAGCGATTGAGTGGTTCAAGAACATACTGGAACCCCGTCGCCATCGGATGTCAAGGGGACTGAAGTGTCGCGCACTATGCGAGATTTCGCCACACGATGGTATCGAGATGCGTTTCATTTCGTGCTCACACGACATCTTTTGCAGTTTTGCGGTGGCTCGCTCGCGCAATTAAACTGAGTGGGTACCCGCGTGCGCAAGCGAGGACCACATCGGCTACTTACAAAGGACGATGCGAACGTTCCTCACCCCAGATCCGCCATGCTGATCCGTCGCGGGACCAGCTTGGTCGATGGCGGAAAGACTGTCACGAGGGTATCGAGGCGTCTTGGCGGGTTTTTCCTCGCTTGTCGACGGTCTAATTTCGCCAGTAGCGTTCCCTTCGCATAATTCTACCATATGCATGGAATGACTATAAACTCTTCCCAGTAGCGTTACCCGCGCAAAGAGCTTGCGCAATAGGACACACCAAGCACGTGCCACAACTACATACCTGCCTACAAAATTTTCAACATTATTGCCTTAGCGAGGAACGCCACCACGCTCAGCAAGAACCATCATGGACTCCTCAGAATTCTAGAAACAACAAAGTGCGTAGCTCGACGCCACGATCACCGACGCACGCGCGCAGGGCGCATCATCTGGCTAATCAGCGCAATCCGAGCGCTCTCTACTTTTTCTATTTCTATCATCGTCTGAGGCCTCTTTGTCGACGGCAAGGGCCTCTGGTAACTGACGTTATCAGTGGTATAACACGTTTTCCAGGCAGACCTTTTGCGGGCCAATTGAGACCGTTCGAGTCAAACCGTGGATCAAGGATACGGGAACTTGAAGTTCAAGTTCTTGTACTACTTACTCGTCCTTGATGTCTCTCAGGCTTTGTTCTTTGGAGTAAGTTGCCTTTGTATTCGATCTGCTTGTATCTCATCTCACTTATACACGTTGTCTTTCCAGTAACTAAATTGCCTGGATGCGGATATAACAAGGTTGGATCAAACGAATATAGTATGCGATTATTGCCTGTTAGCGGGCCAGTTCATCAGGGCATCCTGTAAACAAGAGATAAACCCGATCCTTTACTATGCAATGTCATAATAATGCTAACCCTGGAGCATCTCAGTACGGCCGTCATGTATGACGGAATCGCTGCAAGTTGTCACCGAAGACAAGACTTCCGCCCCCGATGCTCGCTTATTCACGGGTATTGATCACACGATACTATCTTACACGCTTTGCCCGCCGAATGACTCATTAATATGCTTAGGCTGCACCGCCAATACTCGGTTCATCAAGCTAAAGCAGCTAGTATGCTGCTGACCAGACGAAACGTCAGATAGCAAGATAAGGACTACAGCAGACCATAGTCTCGGGCACGCTAGCTAGCGGTCTGGTGTTATCTCAGATATACATGGACTGCGCGGTGCATCACGGTCAGTACTGGCAGGGTGCATCCGTCGACAGCGGGCTAGTTTGGACGACCGTCCTGTGACCATCCGTGGGTTATCATGCCGGCGGACTGGCTCGTGAATTATCGCAATTCTGTGTCAGCAGTCGCAAGTATCTTTCCACTTCCTGACGAGAATTCGACAGGTATCTTCGATAACGAGCGGCCACGATGCTTGAGATGGCCCCAGCGACATGTCAGTTGTGACGGTCCCACCCCCGCCATTATCGACGGTAGAAGGTACCGAGTACATTTCATAGAGAAAGATTCTTCATCCCACGAACAACGTACGGCCTTCCGCCATACATTGTACACTCCGTCCGCGGTCCCCAATAAATGCGGCCTATCCAAACTCAGCACCAAACGATTTGCTTCCGCTCGGCTCAATACCTGTTGGACAGCTCATCCTCCCGCCCCCGCCGCCTTCCATCGCTCTCCCAGTCAAACGCTCTATGGCATTCGGCATCTGGCATTAGCTGTTCAGTACTCAATTAACCAGCGGACTCGAGACCGCCTCAGCTTCAGCCCTCAGCCACATCCGCTCCCCGAAATGCGGGGAAAGGCGTCAGCACGCACTGTGTCCCAGTCCATGGAACGCCGTGGAAGGCGTCGATCCTCGCTCGATCGTTTGTCACGACTCATGGATATCATCGACATGGTCAGGGCCATTCTGCGTTTATCACACTCGAAATGGACAAGTCGTTCTGGGCTTGCACTTCTGAGTCTACGGTGGGTGGTCACGTAAGGACCGTGACGTGCGCACGCCGACGCGAGGCTCTGTAGCGCAGCAGGGTATTGGGGAGGGTGCAAGCCAAGGATGCACACTCGAATCGCTTGAGGACCGTGCGGGTCGCCGGTCTCGACAGGAAGTGCGGATTGCGACTGCGACTACAATTGTAAAACAAGAACGAGGGTACCTCTATCGTGTCTGGTGGTCGCGTCCTGTATAGTCCCCATCCCTTGTCACAGAATACAAACAAAAAATGGGGAACAAAAGAAGATATTTGGCGGCGTACTGCGAGCGCGTGACGGGGCGCGGCCTGAAAAGGCAACGTCCCGCCCCCCAGCTGGACCCCACCGCCTCCCTTCGCCACGCATAATACAGAGCAACAGCGGACGGTGCCCGCTTGCCAATGCTCCAGGCGCGCCGCCCCATTTTCGCGGCGGCGCATGACCACACACGTGCGTGGCGGGACGCGTCTGCCGACTACTAACCGAGCAGTCTGGGGGCGGCGCGGGTGATGGATGACGAACCGAGGACGAGGGACGGGGGCCAAGGGCCTCTGGTCCTGGGCTTCGAAGCGGGCGCGCCGATCTGTGGGACCTGGATAGGGGCGTGCGCACTTGGGGACTGGGGGAGCGCTCGGCATCGTGCGGTCACGGTGTATCACACATTCTGCGGGCGGTGGGCCGAGTGGACCAGGACGATGCGGACGGTGCAGCGCACATGTCTGGCGCACGCATGCGCACCGCAGGACGCACTGTATCAGTGGTCGAGTTCACTTCAAGGACTTTGTGCTCGTGTGCTGCAACTGCGGGTCAGTAGAATGGAAGTGCAGTCCGTAGCCGGCGACTTACCAACCAATCCGGGATCTCCATGCGCAAATCTCTGCAGCTCTGCTCACGAGTGCGCATGCTCGGTGCGACGACATTGTGCTACACTGCGCAATGTGTACGCTTGCACCGTCTGGCTGACAGCGAGACACGTTCCACGACCACGGACCCTCGAATGACGAAGACGTCTACAAATACAACCCTCTCTGTCTGCAGCCAAGAGACGCACTGAGCGCAGCCAAGCGTCCAAGACGCACCAGTACCCTCCAATGTTCACGGCCACAAAGCGTCAGCTGCAGTAGTCTATAGACTAAGACCGGCGCAGTACGCACCGTCGAACGTGAATTTGTCGATATTCGATATCCGCCGCTGCACCTCGACCGTCGAATTCTGAATTCGACTCCACGCCACCTCGTACCCCGCATGTCATCGCACGCCCCGTGTGCGCGCACATCATGCGCCCCCAGTCCTGCCGAGCGCGGGCCGCCGCATTGCTCGAGTCGGCACGCACGGCGAGCGGGACCACAAAAGGCAAGGCGCCGCTGAGCTCAATGCTGACCCGACCGCGGATTGCGGACGCACGCGCCGACTGGGCAGTCACGTAGAATATTCCGTCATATGGGCGTGCATTTATCGAATTACCAGAGTCATTTGGCAATGGCACAGCAGTATGCCGCAGCGCAGTGAAGTCGAGGGCTGGGGTGTGACAGGGCGCCTATGAATTTATTCGTGAATTAATTTCGCTCGAGCGCCCGCGTCCCGCCCGCCGCGTGACGTGACGGTCCGTGACGGCGGGCGCGCCGACGTGACAATGAATATATCTGTCACGAGAGGCGCGAGGATTATTCAGGGCAGCCGAGGAGGTCCGGGCAATTTTTTGTCAGCTGCAGACGGCTTGTCTTGGGTTTGTCACTGTGAGCAAGGTTGACTCAAGCTCAAGCCGCCGTCACCGTCTCGCGAGTGCTGGTGTGCATTGCGCGTGCGTGTGTGCGTGCGCCGGGAGGACCTTCACCTCAATCGCGTCGCTCCCAAGGTGTCCGAGTGTGCCCAGAGTGCAGTAAAAACCGTGCTTGGCGCGTCGCGTATGCGTACTGTATACGCGCGTATGCCCCCCGAGGGCAGCGAGGATCCAGGAAAAGCGGGAAATAAACGACGATAAATGCAGGAACGCGAGCACAGGCGGGCGCGGACCGCGTGCGCGCCGCGCCGCGTCGCGCAACGCGACTGGCCGGTGACGCGATGATTGCTCGCCGCGCGAATGTGTCATGTCATCACTGTGATCTGTGTGCGCGATGAGGGGACTCGATCTTATCAGATATTCCGAGACCCATCCCGAGCTCATTCATCCAGATCCGTTGACCGCACGCGTGGGCCGTTCCGTCCGAGAGGATTTTATTGAACGGAGCTTGCGCTGGGACGGTGCTGCACAAAGCTGAGAAAAATTGAAGTGACTGGTCGTGACTCGTTTCCTCGCATCCGTTTGTCCGCCTCTGCATGCAGCACACTGACCGTGGAACATCGAGAGGATCTCAATGGTAAAGTTGTCGGACGTGCGTCGGGTGCAAGCAGCACAGGAAAAATCCTCGTAAAAACCTAGTCCATGTCCGCGACCGCCGTCGGGCGACGGGCGTCGGTGACGCGCATGATGCGTTGACGCGCCGCGACAGGCGGATTGGGTACAGCCTGCACGGAGTCGACCTCGGGTCCAGCCTCCGAACGGACACTGCGCGTGCGGATGAGGGTGAGGAATAAGTGCACCAGTGGGTGAGTGAAGAGGCGGGCGTGACGACCGGTGTGCGCCGCTGCGAGCCAGGTCCCGTCGGTGTGCCCACGTTACCTGGTGACGGTCTCTCGTGATACGGTTGAGACGTTGGCGGCGCGAGTGTCGCGACACAGAGGCGGTCCCGACCACGCTCGTTGTGGTCCACAGTTCCATCATCCGAGGGGCACGCGGCACGCCGACGCGCTATATGGACCCAATGATGCACGTCTCTACGCATCCTGTCCCCGTTCGAAGCATCCCCAACGCACCCCAGTGCTAGGAAACATCGAGGAAACATCACATTATTTCTGTGATTGAGGTGAAAAATATAAGTAGGGTGCGAAGACGATGACATCACCGCCTGAAAACTGGGCGGGGATCTCGGGCGAGGCGGCGCGTCGCGTTCTGCACCCCAAAGCGCGTCCATGTGGCGAGATTGTGTCTGCACGCGTAGGTACGACGGTCGCCGCCGCGAAGGTTCCAGTAGGTCTGACAAAGAGTGGTGCGGGAACAGATACTGACGGACGGGTAGATGGACAGAGACGGATGCTGCCCTCGAGCGTCATCGATCTGCAAGCGAGCGCGATGACGTCGGTCGACGCACCCATGTTCGCATGCAGTGATAAAGACGTCCCTCGGTGACGCATTCGTTCACGGTGACGACGTTGCGAACATGGCTCTAAATTCTTATTGAAACACTTCGTGTGCCGATGGCGAATGGGAGCACCGACGATCAGCGTCATGGTCACGATGTGATAGGCCACATAGGATTGGTGACGCCACAAGCTTCAGTGCGTCGCACGACGGGAATGACGCGTGCGGCGTGTAGTGAAGCAGCGGCAAGGCGGCGAAGATATGTCGGCGGTGGGCGACGCGGGGTTAGAAGCTTCCCGCGCCATCCAGGTGAAATATATCGCAGGAAATATCGTCTTCACTGCCCGACAAACACCGGGAATGATGCGTACGTCTTCGAGCTGGCGTGCTTCCAGGCTGATATTAAACAAAGCAGGCAGGCGAGTAACTTGCAGAAGACGCACCAGTGATTGCGCCCCCCTCGATCCTGATGACGATCAGTGCCTCGACGCAGAAGCCACGCCATCTTCAGACAACCCCGCCACTCTCGCGCCACCTCGCATCCAGATATATCGATATCCTTTGGAGCTGGGCTTCCTTGACCGGTGGACATGGCACTATGGGCGGAGATCAGACGTGGTTCGCCACATCTGTCACCCCCACTCCATGCAGCCTTTGCGCCTGTCGTGTGCCCGCGTTACAAGGAGATGAGAAGTGAGTGAAAATAATATATCATGTCGTGATGGGGAGCCAACTCGATCTGTGATCAGTGCGTGAAATGAGTGGATGAGGACGTGGAAGAACTCATTGATCCCGAGGACGGCGCTTTGCACGCGATCGCCACTGCTCGTGCTCTCAACGCGAACTGAACCTGCAACATGCATGTCAAATGTCGTCAAATTCACCATCGCGATCCCGTTATACCCACCTCTCTTCGCTGTGATATCTACAACACTTCCTGGCCGCTTTAGGCCCGTGCGTTACACGAGTCACGCCCCGCCTTGAATCTCTGGGTTTCCAGCCTGCTTGACCGCATATAGCGAGCCATCGATGTGTCGGAGTTCATAACGGGACCGTATACCGCACATGCCTAGGATCTGCGATGGACAAGAAGCCCAAGCTTCCACGCGCACTGGCAGTGACGTCCATTTCCGTACCGTGCTAAGTTTATACTCCCTTCGCCGACGACGTCCTAAAACGGTCGAGCTCAATTGCAACGGGCTTGTCGGCGTCTCCGGCGAGTATGAGGACGTGTCACGGGCAGGCTGAGGAAAACGCTTCCGTGTGCTGGGGTGCGCAAGTGGGGAGCAGCGAAGGCTTCTTGCGCCGCTCTATCGGAGGAGCACCGTGCGCGAGTCTCTCGTCTCTCATGCACATGATGGACATATGATGGTGCTGACAATTCCGAGATCAGCATGTAGGGCGTACAGAGGACGGCCCTGTGTGCCAGGCTGATGCAGCTGCTCGTAAGCCTGCTTCCTCCTGATACGCAGGACAGACATGCACTTGCAGGCAGACAGGCGGACGGACAGACAGAAGTCCACTGAAACCCCGGGCTGTCTTCCTTCATACAAAATCTGACCGCCTTGCTGCTCCGAAGACCGTCATGAAAAGCTTCGTGTCCCCAGAGTAACGAAGGAGTAAGCTTCCGAGCTCCTTGGATCATGATCAACTTTCATTTGAGTCCTAGGAAGATCCGTCTTGGTGTTGATGTACATGTCAGAGGGATTGTGCACGGTGGACTGTGACAGGTTACGTCGCTGTCTCTATATGTGCTGAAAGGAGGAAGATGGCGTATGACGTGGTAATGATATTCGGATCCGGGGGGTTCAGAAGTGTCTTTGAAGCTTGATGCATATACGCCGATGGCGCGGAGGCGGAAAGGGGAAGGGGAGAAGCCTGTTAGCCAGGCAGCGAGCGAGGGCCAGGGACGTTAGCATCGGAAGCCTCGATACGACGGTGGCAGACGTACGTACGATGGACCGATACGCGACCCACGCATCGAAGCTCGCGCCTGCAGGCCTTATCAAGCACGAGCTGGCACTATCAGCAAGTGCCATGGCCCGCCCATAATGAAAGAGACCGATCCTGGCTATCCACTACAGAAGCCGAACAGAAAGCGGAAGGTTCCAAGATGGCAAGGCGGCAGACAAGCGTCGGTTCGAGCCCGATAGCGAGAGTAGGTTCGCTCCGCGTACGAGTATGGCAGCCAGCTGGAAGGCAATCAGTGCGAGTTGCGCCTGGGATGAGATCCGTTCGTACCTGTAGATCGTCGTCAGCTGACCACGGCGCTCGCAGTCATCAACGTGAACTCGCCTGTCAGTGTCGAGCCAGCGAGCCATACACACGTCAACGTCTTGGTCTGAGCGCGCAAGCCGCGACAGACAGTATCTGAACGCGCCTCGTCGTCTGAATAGTGACACGAGCTGTAAGCGACAGACATTGCAGCCCAAGCGCGGCCTAGCGGTGGCGTCGGCGGGCGTTCAGGGCGTTTGGGTTCCGAGACCGCAGGAGCCCGGCACGGTACCTCCCTGCCTAACTCGTCCGCCCAAAGGCCTGCGCGGGTGTGCCCCAGCGTCCAACACCCAGAGAGGGCCAGTGGCTGCTGCAGAGTCCGAGGCCGGACTTATGTGATCTGAGGTCCGAGGGAGCCTGACGACGTCGGCCATATCTCTGGCTCCCGGATCTTGGAATTGGGACTGAGAGGGGATTTGAGTTCAAATGACGAGCGGGCGAGGGAAGGTATTGAGTTGGGATCGCGGGAGGCGTCGTGACCACGGGCGAATCGCTCGCAGCCTGCAGGAGGGACGCTGACCGCTGGCCTCGGACTCTCGAAGTCGAACGCCGTCGATCAGCGTCCGTTACCTACGTGCTGTAAGACTGCCGAGCGCGCACGGGGATGCATGTGTTTGCCTGGTGTGCTGCAAAGCGTTCAATCAGCGAATACAACACACAATATCGCGGCGTGTGGCGCGCATACGCACACGGTGTTCAACAGCTCACCGGTATCGTATCGTCAAAGACGGCTGTACTAGCTGGCGTCCTCCTGAGATTAGTTGTCTGCGTTCTCCAAGGATCCGCGAATACAGGTGCTGCGCAGGATAGAACAGCAGCCAGAGATGCCCGGCCACACGGGCGTTCCGCCGTGCTGTACCGCACGGCACTGGACACAATGACATCCTAGGAGCGTAGAAGCAGAAGACCTGAAAACGAAGACAAGTACCCGCTCGGCGCAGCATGGAGTATGAGCGCACAGAACACGGAATCCAGCGCATGCGAGGACGAAGAGATAGAATACGTACGTACACCGGATCCAGGATCGCCTCGTGTTTTCCTGAACCGCAGACACAAAGCTGACGGCACCTGTGAGATCCTGGCGATTTCGTTGAGTGCGACGGAGGATAGGATAAGGAGGGAAGCAAGGCCCACACCGTGCGCCGATGTGTGCGATGCCTCAAGCCCATATACACGTTGGTGGAGAGCACCGACGTCTCTGCTTCCGCCTTCGCGTGTTCGTTCCCCGTTGATGACATCCTGCAACCTTCATCCGGGGCAGTCAGCGTTTGACTCAGATAGCCACTCTCGATGCCCAACCTATTTCAGAGCTCTGATCAGCACACAGAAAGAACCCCGCCCAAACAAGGCAAGAAAACAAGCTACTGACTAATGTTACGTGCACACAGCCCTTTTGGGACGCTAAGCAGCGCAGCGGGCGCGAGATGAGCCTATCGCCCCCAGTGCCTGATGGTGAGAATGAGAACTGCTGTGGAAGTCTGACCGGCGTTGGGCTTCGTGCCTCGCAGCCTCAAGGCTTGGGCCCTGAAGCGTGATGCGTGAAGCTTGAAGCCTGCTAGAGGCGCGCTATAGCCTATATCCAACGGTTCGATTTCGAGTTGCTGTATTTCACGGATCGCGGTCACGCACTCGGATCGCGATTCTGTGATCTCGTACAGCGAAATGGTGATCCCGTGGTGATCTTCTGACATACATCGAGTAAAAAGGGCGTGTGGGTGACGGTGTCAGCACGGGATACGACTTATAATGATGTCCCTCTACTCACCGCTTAGCCGTGCGTGTCACGGCGAAGCCAGCGTGCGGGCGAAGCTTTAAAGTGTGGTCAAAAGCGCCGGCGCTTGTGGCGGCGCTAGACGTCTAGACGAAGGAGGGAGGGCGTGATGCACGTGTGCGGTGGCACTGTGCGTGCGTGAATGCGAGTGTGAATGTGAGAGCGTGGGTATGTCACGACTTGTGGATCGCGAATCGTGGATCGGGTATTCAAGATACGGCACCGTGTTCGTGGCTAGGCTGAAATCTGAAATTTGCGAGGATGCAGCCCGCGCTGTGCTTCCGAAGTACTGCATCGATTTCCCGTCGATGGCGCGCCGCGCGAAGCAGTGCGGATGGCGGGGTTCCTAGGATTGAGAGAATTTTGCAGGATAGAGCTCAGGGAAGGCCTAGGTCCTAGGGATGGCCTGTGCAAAGCGTGGTTGTCTATAAGTGCCTGCAGTTCGTGGAAGTGGGAGCGGAGGTGTGGGATGTGAGATAGGGAAACGCGGAGGCGGGCAGAAGCAGAGAAAGGCTCTAGAGCGCACGCTACAGTCCAAAAGCCAGCGTACACTTGATCCACGCGTCCTGGATTCCTTGTCGGTGGTCCTGGCCATGACTGCGCGACGTGGGCCCCCGTGTGGACCGTCCGGTCTCGGGGGCTCATCAAGGTTGGTCAAAAAGCGAACAGTACCTGGTCAGACCGGAGAACAATGGTCAGGGCAAGCGCAATGCCAGCGCTATCGCAGTCCGGGCAGTCGTGACTGGAATGATAGGGACGAGCAGCGTTGAAGAAGGCCGGTGATAGCATGACATGACTGTACCTACTTGAGTGTGGTAGTAGGCACGGTGATAGGCACGGTCCTCCCGATGCGATGGCGCGTAAAATCATATTTCCAAGTAACGAGCGACGCGACTGTTGGGGTCCGTCGAGCTGCGAGCTGCGTGTTATTGTCGGAAGCGTCTTCGTTGACTGTTCTGTTATTGTAGCGATGGTTGCAACCTGCAGTTGGGATCTATATCAAGAATACCGTAAGTACGCGTAAGCGAGGCGATTGTGCACAGAATCAGGAAAAAAACACGTCTTGGGAATGGGGAAACAGAAAAGATGGACTTGCAGTACAGCTGGACCAGACGGAGGCGGGCGTCACGGAACCGCGTCAACGCGTACGCACGATCGTAAGTTGAATGAGCGTGGGCACTGATGCGAGGCGATCCCTTTGTCCATTGTCCACCGTTGGCGGCATACGATCTAGAACGGCAGAACATGCGTGACTACTAACCAGCGATAATAGTTTTAGGAAGGTGTGCACCGGGGCGAGGTTGAGGGGCCGCGGAGATCGTGTTCGACATGTAATATTCGATATTCGAAGATACTGGACTGGAATAATAAGAACAGACGGTAAAGTGACATAGCGCGCGAGACGCGTATTTTTGTGATCGTGACACGGTGCTGATGCTATGGCCCCGGTGCTCGAGGGTCGAGAGAGGGTCCGGGGTGAGGTGGGCGTGACGGTGACGGTGACCGGGAAGGTGCCGCGTGACAGGGCGGCGGCGGGTCACAGTGACGGCGATGCTCACGACCATGCTGAAATTCGGGTGGCAATGAAGACAAAAAGTGACAAAAGATGTGGCATGGGAAGGTACTTGAAAGCACGGTCCCGGGTCGCCAGTCAAGTCATCATTGGGTGACCGGGCGGGTAGGGTGAAAACTGGTAAACGAGCTCGAGGGAATAACGCCATGGCGCGCCATTTTGGTCACTGGCAGCATGGTCATGAATGTGGCGATGACTGGTCCGAGGTCATAGTCAGTATTCAGAAAGCAGTGTGTGGTCAATATGCAAGTTGGGAATGTCGCGGCTTAGAGTCATATGTCCATATCAAAGCACATCACAGAACCTCGACGAACAAGAGCGGTACATACCCCATTCGGCGGCGCGGATGACCCACGAGCTCGAGCTCGCGCACACGAGTTCTTGCGTGACTTCTGCATTTGTATGATATATGTGCTGTATTCAACTGCTGATTTGTATGGCATGATGCGGCCCATACAGTACCCCAGATCGTCGCCTTCGTCGCACCTGTGCCGCACTATGGCGCGAAGGAGGGTCGATGTATTGCCCACCATTGCACATTGCACATTCGATTGCACGGCACTGATACGCACCGCTTCCATGGGAGATGTATGCGCATTCTGCATATGGTGCTCGCCAACGTCACGAAATGTCCTCGCGATCCTAATATACGCTAACGCTAACAGTCAGATCACGAAGGCAATCAACCGCAAGCAATAGACATATCCTATAACAGCGCACCTGAGAAAAGAAGCCCCGCGCCGCCTGCCGCCGGACCAGACCTGGAAAGCCAAAATGGAGGAAGCCACGCTGGCGGCTGGGCGCACCATCATCGTCCAGAATGAGCGAGAAGTCCGTATATGATGCAGGCGTCCGAGTCTGCGCCGCCGTCACGCTGGGTGTGCCAGATGGGGACGTCAAAATTAAAATATCAAACGACACAATAGGAAATGAATATTGCGAAGAGATGGGAAACGCGAAGGCAGTGGTGGAAGGGGACGTGGAAGGGGAAAACGGGGATGTCCGCGGTTTGGCTCGGACTGGGGATGCTGTATGTATAGGGCTATCGTCCGTGCAGAGGCTAGTCTAGGGTCGCTCCACTGCGAAGCTTCAGACTCACGCCTGCACTTCTGGTGGACGGTTCGCCGCTCGCAGGGGCAGGCTGCGTTCGCAGCAGCCGGCTCGCGTGGGGAGCCTGTGCTTGTGGCGTGGGGACCGCGAAGCCCCTCGAACCTCGCATGCAGAATGCAGACCAGACGAACTGGGCGGGTTCGAGGTTCGCTGTCACGCCGGATACGCCTGAATTCCTCCGCCGTTCGTATTCCCCTGTGGCTGGATATTGAGTCGGGGGATTGGGAACTGGTCGCTGGGCCGGACTTCGGTGCGGGAGCGGTGTCCTCGCGTGAGGCGGCATCTGGCTACAGGGGCGCGTGCAATGTTACTGTACTTACGGGGTGGATACGGGAGATGTCACGCCCTCGCCCTCGTCTAGCCGGCCGACGCGAAGCAGAAGCTGGCGCACCTGTCTCGGAGCGGCCGTCGGGACGAGGCAGAAGGCGGACGGCACGGCGAGCGGCGAATAATGTAGGGATCGCTCGCGTGCTTGTGACGGCGCGAAGGTGGGCACCCCTGTCGGTGCGACTGTGCGAATGCACACGCGCAGGGCCCTGGACGCGACTGCAGCGTGCGTGCGTGCCGCCGTGCATGTGTGATGGTCCATCATCACGCCCCCGCCTGAGAGTGGGTGCAGTTGCGAGGCGTTCTAGCTCGCAGCCCACAGTGACAAAGGAAGCCGGAAAATGAACGAGGGGGTGATCGTCTGAGGCGCTGCGTCTGCGAGGCGATCTCGCATCGGGCGTGGGGATCGTGGATCGCAGACGTGCATCGAGATCGGGCATGCGCGAGGTGAGGCAATGGGGAGGGCGCAGGGAGAATGATGGCGCGTATCGTCGTCAGCACGCTGGGTTACTACAAGAGCTGCGCGAGTCATAACATAGGGACTAGAAGCCGTAGATACAGGACAGACGATAGCGGATACGAGGGCGGGTCAGGAGCGGGGCGGATAAGGCGATACGCCCGCGGCGGCACGGTGCCGATAGGGCAGAGCTCGGGACGGAGTACGGGCCAGGAAGGCGGAGAGGAAGCAGAAGCTGGCAGAAGGGGTCGATAGACGATAGGACAAAGCCCGGCAGACGATAGATGATACCGTTTAGTGCAGCGATAGTACTAATAGCACGCAAGAAGCGTCATCCGGCGCGTGGGCGATAGCGGGCGTGATAGGACAGCTCAGAATGCCTCCGCCGACGGACACCGACGCAGGCGAGTAGGAGAACGAGCGACGTCGGACGAGTGCAGCGTCGGCGAAGCAGCGACTGGCGAGGAGAAAGAACGCGTTCCGTGGCCGTGAACCAGGGTGCGAAGCGGAGTCGAGGCGATCGCGCGAGCCGCCGGAATTCGCAGCGCAGCGGTCGAGAAGTTTGCGTGCGAGAGGGGTCCGTCGAGGGCAGCCCCCGGCAGCACGTTGGAAATGCTCAGGCGGGTCGCTGTCGCCATCCCCCAATCGAATCGCACGAGCGGCGGAGTGCGCGTATGATATTCGCCTGGTGTTCGCATGGGCTTCGCATGATATTCGTGCATGATATTCGTGAAATGGCGACGACTGTCTGGCGACGGTGGGGATACGACGCGGTCTAGGCGGGCGAGCCAACACGTTCGCAGCGTCGCAGCGACACCGCACAGTCATCCCTGCCGAGCGAAGAAAAAAACGTGCGTTATCTGACAAAGGCGATAAGATAAGATAAGATCCTCCTTCCCATCGCAGGAGGTATGCAGCGTGACTGTCACGCCCCGTCGCTTATTTTGGGGTATTTTGGTGTATAAACGGCAACTCCGACGACCCACGTGCTCCGCGTCTATGAATATAAAGTTGCGAGCGCCTGTTTGTGTGTGTCTTGTAGCGCCCGTCCGGCGAGACCGAGTCAGGGTTTCCTTTCCTGGACGCTCGACAAGACCCTCTCAGTCACGGCGACCAACTATAAAACAATCTTCCCCTTCGAGCAAACCCGCCCTGTTTTCCCCCCAACCGCCTTCCTGCCCTCGTCCCCGCCGTCCACGACGACGACGAGCACCCCGCCCTCGACTTCCAGCACGCGGTCACCCGCACCGACCACCCGCCCCTATGTTCGAAGAAACTCAAGTATGCATGACCTGTGGCAGACCAGTTGATGGGTACGTCCTCCTCGCCTTTCCCTCGAGGCCGCCCTCCCCTCCATGACCACATCTTTACGCATTCCCCATCTCCCTATATGCGCCTATATGCGCTATCTCTCCCCACGCCTGCCCCCGCCGCCGATCTGGGACACCACGCTGATCTCGCGCGCTTCACAGTCTCATTTATTGCTCGGACGAGTGCGAGAGCGTCGACAGCACCTCGCCCTCCCTCTCCTCCGCACCCAGCAGCGCGTACCCGTCGCCCTACCTCCCCTCCATGCACTCGACCAACCTCGACGTCCCCGCGCTTGTCCCCTCCGCGCTCGGTCACCGTCCACAACTCTCGATATCCTCCTCGTCCTCCGGCTGGTCCGCAGTCGTCACCGACGAAGAAGAGGGCGACCCGTACGCCTACGCCGCCTCCGACTACAACTCCGAGATGATCTCACTCGACCTCCCGAGCTCGAAGCCCTCGAGCCACATCCAGTCGGGGCTCTCGTACACCCGCCGGCCATCCGCGACCAACCACCGCGCGACAGTCCCGCTTCTGCACCGGAACCACTCGTCTGCGACATCATCGTCTGCCTCGAGCGTCGCCGGCATACCCCACAGTCTCCCCTCGCCCTTCTACGTCGAGGACGACGCCTCCTCGCTCTGCCCCTCGGAGGACCCCAACGAGGACTGCGAGCGGGAAAGCACACTCAGCGTGGCCGTCAGCCAGCGCAAGCGCAACCGTGTAAGCCTGCCTGCTTACTTCTCCCTTCTGCAAGGATCGACGGCTTCGCCCTCGTCATCCCCCCGCTTGCCGAAGCGAGTCCCCTCGGCACTGCAAGCGCTGTCGCGCTCTCTGCACGCGTCCCCCACCACACCCAAGGTCGCACACGCCGCGGTCTTCCCCACACTCGCCGACACCAAACGTGACGACGAGACCCTGGCATCGTCGCCCCGCGGACGTGGACGCAGGCGCGAACGGGACCCTGACGCCCGCTCGGCCTCTAGCCGCCGTGACATTGCTCGCTCGCCCCCTCGCCACGCTTCCCGCGCAACCCTCACCGCTTCGGAGCGCGCACGCATCGACAGCGTAGAGAAGGTCGCCGAGTGGGTCTCGAGCAGCCCGGTCATTTCCCCCTTCCAGCACGCCCGCACCAAGTACGCGGTCCGTCTTCCGGAAGCGCATCCCCAGCGCCGCAACAGCAGCCCGCGCCCCACGAAGCCCCGCTACGAGTTCGCCGAGGCTCTCGCGATGAGCCTCCGAGGATGCGCCATCGTGGACGACGATGATGAGGAGGAGGACGTTGAGCGGCGGAGGAGGGCACAGGAGGAGAGGCGCGGGCGGAGGCGAGTGGACGAGTTGGACGAGCCGCAGAGGGGAGAGGCGCCGGGGATCGGCAACGGCAGGAGCGGATTGCGCGCACGGGAGCGTGGGCGGGCGGGCGCGGTGCGGGCTTTGGCTCAGCACTGATCACACCGGCTCAACCTGGCTCTCGTCGCTGGCCGCTCTCTGCGCGCCGCCTGCCTGAACTCGTGACGAGGACGACACGCGACGGACGACGAGCACAAAAGCACCACCACTATCACCACCACCATCATGACCGCGCAGCGCGCGCACGTCAGCTACGCAACGCATTCATCTGCACGCATCATCGGCACCACTATCTATTCCACGCACGCATCCGCATATCCTATAGACTGTCGCATACCTGCCTACCTTATTCGCCCGCGACGCGCGCCCGTCGTCGTACACCGCACCCGCACACTGCACTGTCCAACCAGTCGTCTCGCCCCGCATCGCATCGTCCACACATCGCACACTCGCTCTCGTCGTCTCTGGTCTCGTTCGTCCTGGTCTCTGGTTCCCTGGTTCCCCGGTCTTCCAAGTGTCTGTATGTATATACATCAAAAGCGCCCACGGACTCTCGTCTTTCGCACCAAAATTTTTCTTTCGTTTTTTTCATCAATCTCCATCTTCGTTGCTGATGCTCTCTGTTACATTTACGCCATCTAAGACTTCCACGCATAGCAATAGCATAGCCCTGGCCCGCATCCCAATCCCACTCATACATCATACACCATAGCATACTCCCACTTCACACCAAAATCACTACGCTCTACGCTTACGCCCACGCCTCCCTCCTTCGTCTTTCGTCTTTTGTTTTCCGTCATATCATGAAGCTTATCGTCTGTCTTCCCGCGGGGGGCAAAATACCTAGCTACGGTTCGAATACTCACTTGCTCATCGCATGGTCTGTACTTAGCATTTTTCACCACACATACATCGCATTGTCCCACCGTTATGTCCGCTGTCGCCGTTGCATCGTTCGTCATCATTCCATGGGCTACAGTTACACGTTAGAAGTTAGAACGTAGAAGTTCCTTCGATGCACGCTAGCCGTTTCACGTTTGTTCTTGTCCTGTTCGTGCTCGCTGTCGTCTTTTCCGCCTGCATTTCGCACACGTTCGCATTTTCATTGCACACAAACGCACGTTGATGATGTATCTATGGGCTTGGTAGAATACTGTGTAGGCCGCGAATAGCATCGCACAGGAATACATGTTGCGTTATACTTTGTCATCTGGGATATCTGCGCTGCCACTGTCCGAGTCGCCTTCGCATTCGAATTCATTCACCGACGGAGCCCAAGATGACGCGATGGGTCTGGGGCGTTGCACCATCCGCTGTGGACCGGCGACCGAGCCTCTGGCCCGCGGACAAGCCGGACAAAGAGGCGTTGTGTACACAATAATAGTGAATTCAAGCGATCTCGTAGCTGATAGATATATCATTCACACGTATAACGGGGTCGAGCTTCGTCTGCCTCTCCCACCACGAGACATGTTTAGCTAAGGCCTCGAAAGATCGCTGATTGAAACAGAGTTCGCGTTTATTGTAGGACAAGCCTGCTGGAACCGCGGACCTTCCACGGACGGTCGCCCCAGCCGCCACGTACCGCGTACCGCCTCTACATATAACGACCGCCCTCATGCCTGCATATATACCGTCGCGTCGCGTCCCCAGCCCCGATCCACGCGCTTCGCGACGAGGCCACGATCGGCGGGCCGCGAACGCGTCGCTGGCCTGTTTTCTGGGGGCGGGCGTGCGGGTGTATGGTTCAGTATGGGGGCGCGCGGGCGTGCGGGGGCCTGGCTGGTGAGGGCCCTGGCTGGACCGCGGGTATTGGCGTTGTGTGTTGGGCGTTGGTGCCCGCCGGCGGCGACGGTGTATAAACTGGAGACGGTCGTCTGCTGGCCGGACGCTTGTGAGGCGGGTGGAACGTTCGAAGATGGGGTTGGTGATGCGTCTGTGTTTGCAGTGAGAGTTGCAGACTCAGCTGAGCTGGTCGTGCAGCTAGAGAAAGTTCAGCTGCTGGTTGTCGTGTCGAACGCAAATCCTACCGTATGTCACGTCACGGCTCTCACGCGCCGCTGCGTCATATCTTACTGATCCTCTCGGACTGACTCTCTCGGTCCTCGGACTCAGCGCAGGCTTTTCTTGCGTCCGCCGGATGCCAGTGGGAAGCGTCGGACGACGGCGCGTCCCGCCCGGTGGCATAATCGTCGAAAAAACACACAGGGCGCAGGCTGGCTACTAGATATTGCATGGGCTTCGTAGCGCGACGGTGCGAGTGGGCTCGAGGCTCGACGGCGGCGTAATTCGCGCTTTGGGTGTTGTAAGCTTGCTGTCGCGGTATATACGCGTACGGGGCCGGATGCCCACAAGCGGATTGTCCTGCTGCTATTTTCCTTGCTTCAACCAGGACTTGCCGGGGCTGAAATTCGCGTGCGCCCACGCTTGTCACGCAGCGTATTTTTGCCCGCCGACCTTGTGCATCTTCGAGAACGCGATGCAATGCAGCGTACCGCGCTGGAATGCAATAATGTCACGGAGAGATCGTGTCCACGGCGCGTGTCGCTGCGCGGTGGGGCGTGCCGCGCCAACACGCGGTGGAGACCCAGCGTGGGGCCGCGCGTGGCGCGTGCCTGGTGCCCGCGCGAGGGCGTACACATGCGCCGTCAAACTTTCTCAGCACCACCCCGCACGAGCTCACGGTGGCGCGTCCGCATCAGGCCGTCGCAGGCAAACGCAAACATCTCTGGCGGACGCAGGAGCGCAATGAAAGTACCCACTGACGCAGCGACGAGCTGATCCGGGGGCGGGGCGGTCACAGGACGCGTGCTCGGATATACTCGCCTGCTCTTGTGACCTCCAGTCGATGCGCTGCGTTCTCAGCACAAGCTCGCAGCGCACGCACCGGCAGGCGATGCGAGGGCTCGTGGGGACGCGCACCAGATCTAGCTTCAAGCTCGCTGATAAACCCGCTGATCAAGGCGTGTCAATGCGGCTAGGCGATTGCAGCAACCCTGATCAGGCCCGCGCATTTCATCTTCTCGTCTGCAGGCATGGTAGGCTGCACGGCTGGAAACCGTTAGTGATTTAGCCGTGTCCGTGTGTAATCGCTGGCCCCTGCTCTTGCTTAAGCTTAAGCGTACTCTACTGGCCACACGCGGTCAAGTGCCTCCAGTGTGACGGCCGTCCTTCCCTGTCCAGTTTCACTCCTGAACACCGAGTTCCTGAACCCCTGGTCCCCCGGTGCTCGCAGTCGCTCAGGGTGCTTGGTCCGGAGTGGTTTGGGGAAGGCGCAACTTTGGGCCGCTGGCCATTAGCAGCTGTGCGCGTGGGCTCGTGACCCAAACGCGTCACGGGCGGTCTGCTTTGGGACGTTTACATCGTCTGTCTGTCGTCCGTCGACTGAGGAACATCGACAATTGGTCCGCCGGCTAGTTTGTGCGCGTTGGGGACCGGTGGCTTCTCGTTCGACAAAGGGAATATCGTGTGAGACCAGTGCGGGACGAGCGCTGCGGTGCATCAGCCCATCAGGGATGGGAGGTCACCGGGCACCGGCCGTCGTCGGTGGCTGAGCGCAGAGGAGCCGGAGGGGTAGGATGCCTAGTGGACGACGTGACAAGTTTGCGTCGTCTGTTTTGCGCTTTGCTGACAAGGAGGAGCTAGGCTTTATCGGCCCTAGAGGTAGCCGCTGTGTTCGTCTTGATGTTGCGCCCATGGCTGCTCGAGTATTCGCCATGACCGATGTCAAGAAGTGTATGATATTCCTGGATAGCCCCGTTCGATGAATTATGGCTAAGGGCATCACAGTATGAGCGTGACTGTTTCTATACCAGGCGAGCAACGATGGTTTTGGCTGGAGCTGATGCTAATGCGTGGCTGAACATTCTGATACATGGATAACCTCCGGTACCATTATGCAGACGGGTTTCGATAGTGCTGATGGTGGTACCCCCTAGCATATCGGACGATATAGAGCGGCGTGCTAGGCACTGAGTACCACGTACAAAGCGAGTCTTAGGAACTTGGCAGGCCGGGCGCGGACCGATGCTGTGACGAGCCGCCTCGAAGAGTGCTTAGACGCGTCGCTAGTCGTGGCGAACGTTGAGCCTGATCAGGAAATATGTATGAGGACCGTTATGGCGATTGAAGCACGAAAACGTCACGGTACATACCTCGAGCGTCGGCGTGTTTGTGATCAAGCCACAGGGGCGGAAAGTGTGACACGAGCAGGCTTGATATTGGACGACATGCGACGCACAGACTGAGTGAAGCCCAAACAACTGAGGAGCACGCGGGGCTTGTGTGTACACTCCTGGTATGTGTTTCATACTCCGCGGCGGACGGTATTGGCATGTTACAGAGCCCGATGATGTGCGCCAATCGAAAAGCACCGGGTCGGAAGTCCACAAGATGACGATGATGAATACGCTGGGAAATACGAGCCAAGAAATCGTTCTGGTTCGTCATCTGTGCATGATGGAAAAACAGCGCGATCCTGTAGTGTCGGTGTCGGTGGTATTGTCAGCGTGCCTTGGACGTCGCACATTCGGAGCGGAACCGGATCTTGGTTCGGGAGGTTTGAGCGCTTTGAACCTGAGCGCGTCATAGCAAGCAAGTCGCAACTTTCGTGACTGTCTGTCAACTTCTTGATGTGTTGAAAGCAATCGGTAATCCACGGTCGAGGAAACAAGAAGGTATATTGGGGAGCGGAGCCGGATCTTGAAGCGCGTTGCAGCTCAGCGCGCCACGACGCTGTGGAGCCTTGCAGCCATAGAGTTGGGAGTGAACAGGATCGTCCTGTAGACACGCGTTGGCTCCTCAGTGTCGATGGAAGGTCGGAAGGTTCGAGGCCTGGAACCTGCTCTCGTTCCATGCCTGAAGCGTGCATTCCTGTGAGGGTGCCCGTAGTCGTCGAGGCTGACATCCTCTATATTCCCATGGCGTGTTTCGGCGTCGGCGAAATAACGAGTGTGCGCGCCCCGAACGCGTCAGGACGCCATGACAATCGATAGGGCGCGCGCACATAAATCATGTTGATATTGTCCACATGCAAAGGGCCCGGGGTACGCTGCCGCCACAGTGTGACATTCGAACGGCGCTGCACGGCGTAGTGCACGGTCAGCAGGTTCTGTGCAGGAGGCGCGTGAGGTGTGGAGCGGGTGTGGCGTGGGAAGGGCTGGCGCGGGGGCTGTAGGACGCGTTCGACGTGTCTCGCGGGCTTTGTGCGCATTATTCCCAGCGCGGTGTAGTACAGTGCGAATCGTGGATGCTGCTACAGCTCGATTGAGACCGAAGTGTGTACCGGCGGGTCAGAGTCGAGATGACAACCGCGAGACCGCAGTAGACGAGCGGTAGGGAATATGTTGTGGGGAAGTGACGTCCTCGATGACGCTCTATGTGTTGGTCGTGTGCAGGCTGAGATGAGAACAGAGTCCATGCGTGTGTCCCGGTTCATGTGGGCAGCCCGAGGGATCGGTAGTAGGGTAAGATCCTGCAGCGGGGCGCGGGTGACGCTTGCAAGAGCGCGGATGGGGTGGGCGAGCAAGATCCGGGGACAGTCCGGCGGATGCTCCGGAATACTGGGTGAAGCGCGAGTGTGTGGCTTTCCGGAGTATTGTCACATCCGGGCTGGTCACGGAAGCTCAGTGTCAACGGGGTACCGTATCGCCTTGCGAAGGAGTTCAGTACCCAGCGTCCACGAAGAACCCATGCCCAATCGGGGTTTGGGTTCTGAATGATGGTCGGGACCCGTGCGTACGCTGCGGGTGGTCAGAGAGATCTGGCTGAACACCTCTGCGCACCCATAGCGCGTCATATACACGTTGTTCGTATGGTCATATGTGTTGTGGTGAAGGTAAGGGAGCGAATTTCGCTGCGTTTGTTGGGGTTTGTAGCGGTGTGACCGTGACATGGGTGAGGAATGCGGACCTTTGGATCCTCATCTTGTGCACCAGACGACGCGCAGTATTGGTATGTGGGTGGCGGAGGTCGGGATAGGATGATCCCTGATTTTGCAGGAGGTTTTCCGGCCCGCGCTTCATTCAAGCAACGCGTAAAGATACAAAAACAAGCGGAACCCGCTCCTTCGCACTCGAGGCAACAAAGCCGAAGAGAAACTGATCTTAGCCTATCGTGGCTTGACTCGAACGCGTATTAGAGAACTTACCACTTAGATGTTCCTTCAGAAAGGTTTTCGCGGCCTCGAAAGACTTTCCTGACAACGGAGGCTGTTATCGTCCAAAGATCGAGACGATGTTGGCAGTGGTCATCTACCGCGCGGACTGGTGAACAACAGCATTAGTGCTAAAAACAGGAGCCAAGACGGATGTGCGGCGTGGGTTTGATCATCTTAAAGTCCACGCGAAGCAGGTTTGCTTTTAGTTCATTGTGGCGGGTAATGCAAGTCCCTACGAGGCTTCGTCCAGAGCCGAGTTTGACCGGGGTATATGCGCGGCGAAAGATTGGGCGGTAGGTTGTAGAGCCATGTCGAGGGTACTATATCTGACGGTAGCCGCTGTTTGCGAGTCGTCGTGCTAGTGAGCAACGTGCTATCTCTGAGATATGAGCTGGTATGCGTCGATGGTACTATACGATTGGCAGCATAGATGCACGCGCCATACGAGGGGTAACAGATTACCCTTCTGTAACACACACAGATTCAGTTATACGACTAACTCTCGAAATTGATACACGTACCGTTTATTATCTGTTATGCCATTTGATATTACGTCTCGACGAGACCTGCGAAAAGACGGTCGAACCATGGCATAGAGCTACGCTATGTGCGAGGGTCGATCGAGGACGAAATGTTATTGCTATATAGTTTTTATTGGAATGAAGTCACCAACGTACACCGGGCCTCGAGCGAGCGTAAGTTTCACTGTCGCCTTATGAGAAGCTGGAAGTGTACCGTCCACATGCATATAGCCAACTAAGTGGAGAGTAGAAGCAGAGAGGAGCTTCATACGTGCGCCATTTAGAGCTATAAAGGTATTGCAAGCACGTCATCGTATCGAAGGATACTGTTGTTTGGACGTCGCGTAAGTGGTATATGGGGTTCGCAAGCGACGAGCACGAAAGCGTACGCGATTCAAGCTCCTGTATAGGGCATTTCAGTAAGACCGCTTGGTCACTGGAAGTGGAAAGGATGATACTCGCCGCTGATCGGTGTCAATTGATTCGCTCTGGGCTCAGAGTTGTGTTCTGTCATTTGGAACGTCAAGTTACGCGGTCTTGAGAGTATATGACACGGCCTCTCGAACCGTAGCGGCCAACTATTACGGGAGATCGCATAAATAAACAGAGAAAGAGGTACCATAGCTGATGTCTAAATGGTGGCCATATAGTGTAGTGGTTATCACTTGGGATTTTGAAATGATATTCCCAAAACCCAGGTTCGAACCCTGGTATGGCCTTAGCCAATGAGCCTAGATTTATTTTTTACAGCGATCAGTAAGAGGGAGATGAACTGGAATTTTGAACCATTTTGAATTCCGGATTCTAAAATATATAAATTCGAGATAGCATTTCAGCCTTTTTGACTCGAGATATGTGGCTGGAATGCAAAAGGTTCTGTATGACTTAAACATTCCAGAGAGTATACATAAAGGGTATCCGAAAACAGAGTGCTATCCCAGCATCCGGTATGCGAAGAGTCATCCTGTATTGCTCATACTCGCTTGCACTGCGTCCATCGGGAAGGAGCCCAATGGCAGAGGGACAGAGCTCACTTGGGGTTGATATGATGATGAGCATGATTCAAGGTGCACGGGAAAATCTGAACCTGTGCGTATAACATTGCGACAAGGAATACAAACTTGTACAAAAGGGTACCATAACCTAATGAATATTGCCAAGCTTGCGTTCCCACTCCACTACTGTACAGACCGTCACACAAAGACTCGCGGGATCGATCCACTATTACCGTCTTCCTTCGCGTTCGGCCGTCTGTCTGATATCCGCCAGCAAGTCGAGCTCGCGCTCACAGTACGCACGAGGAACAGCGGGTACCCCACACGCGAGCCATCCGACACTCTTCGCCATGTGCCGCACTTTGTGCGCGAGGCGAGAGAATGAGTAGGGCGAGTGCTTCAGGATGAGACGAGAGCGGTGCTTGTGCCAGGAAATTACGCGGCGTGCGGCGGCAAATCGGGCGACTACGGTGTCCATATCTGGCCGTGCGCTCGGGTCGGTGTTGACCATGTCCTCAACGAGAGGCTGGAGCCAATCGAAGCCTTCGTAGCACTGGGGAAAATCATGAAAAGACGAGACAAAGTTGCAAGCCAAGTACATCGAAGGATGTAGAACGTGGTACGAGGAGGAAACATCGTTTAGAAGGGGAAAATGCTATGGAAAAGAAAACGTACATGTAGAAATTCGGTCTTGAAGAAATGACCAAGGTTGAACACATCGTTCGCGAATGGGAACGGTTCTGTCGGGATGCTCTTGACATTTTGCATCTCGAGGCCTCTGCTACCTTCGTCACACGGTAGGCGGGAGTCACCCACGGTACCCTTCGGTGACAACTCATGGAAGGACTGTGCCTTCGAGAAGTCACAAAGGTAATATTTTGGCGGGTCTAGCGTACGGGAGCGACCGTATTTAGGGCCAGTACGCCATAGAATGTGAGTCGGACCATAGAGCGTCGATCGAGTGAGTTTCGCACTGCATAAATTGTGAGTAAGGGGAAATGAAGGATATCCCAGGATGGACGTACTTGTATGCGGTGTTATGTCGGTGCATATATCGCAAACCCTAGTTCCGCAGACCATGATCAGCATCTATACATACACCCTGAACCCTGTGAAAAATACCATGGACTTACCTCTGCGAGCTGCGCAAACATGGCCACTGCCTCGCCCACCGTCTGAAGCGGTGTCTCGTTCCATACGCGCAAAAGCGGCGTGACGAGGAATACAGCGTCGCCGTCCATCGCCCGCGGGCCTTTCTCGCGCGGCAGATGGAGGACGTCGTACATTCGGATGCAGTGGTTGTCTGGGTCGTTCACTCGCCGAACGTCGTTAAGCTGCTGCACGTAGCCTATATGGCGAATATTTTCTACGTGCTTCAGGACGACCTTTACGCCGTCGGCACGGCGAGTTGCATTGATGAGGCTGGGGTGCTAGATACCGTGTAAGCGGCTTTTCGACGTTAAATGTAACGTGGCGATGACATACTGATATACTAAGGATGTCGTCCTCTGCATTGGCATTCGAGCCATTTGCGTGGGGAACATAACCCGCTCTGTACCGGTATGGAAGGTCATACCCGCATGATTCGATGAAAGGGCGGTACTGTAACCATTTGAGCTGATGCTGGGTTAGGTCTGTCCTGTCCTTGCGCGCATCCACCAAGGGGCTTTCTACGTTATTATTCTCATCAGCCCGCGATGTGTCTGGGACGCTGTGTTCACAGTTAAGGTCGCTAGAGGCGCTTGCTTCGGGGTGCGCGGAGAAGGGGGAGGGTTCATTGCCGGTCAACACTGCCTTGCGCGCAAATGGGTCGTCGGTATCGCTATCCTCCGTGATCACGGTAATCCCAGTGCTTGTACTAGGTTTCCGACCACCGCGAAATGTGGAATCGCCATCACTGTGCTCGCCGGAGTGTGAGCTGCTGCAAGATGCTTCGGAGTCGGAGCTGCAATCGCTATCGTTACGAAGCGGATATTTGGCTCCGTCCACAGAAGGCCTCCCTAATTGCGGGCTGTATGCGTTGGTTGTCGCCGCGTCGGACATGGATTGAGGTACCTAGCGTAGACAGCGCTAGTCGTGGCTGTGGTATGAGTGGCATGCGCAGGGGAATAAGGGCATTTCAATACCAGACCACGTTAATGCCGAAGCTGCTGTGCCGCTGGGCGTGCACATCATGGAAGTTCGGAACGAAGAAGCGGCTGATAGCGAACACATTGAGTCCTCCGCGGACGATACAAGTCGTTGCAGGAGTAAAGCATGTTTTCGACGATAAGTCGCTGACAAGGGGGCTTATCGGGGGTTATCAACGACGCCGGTGGTAACGCTGGCGGGATTGACGGCAACCTGGTTTGGGAGCGAGTGCGCTTCCCACGTAACGGTCTGTCGTCTTCCTCTTCCTGCTTTCTTAGTTTTTGGCAAGGTGCGCATCGTCTGCCGCGTCGAACACGCCGTGCTGTACGCTGACCAGCTGGTGTTGCTCGCTGTACGCCTTCCCGACGACCGCGCGCCGCGTTGATTTCCGTCGGACAGATCTCGCGCACCCCGGTCTAGAATCGCGCGCATCCTTTTTTCCTCCCTTCCAACCTCTTCGCCGCCAACCCCCATCGCCAAGTGCCTCGTCCCGAGCACCCGTCCCGGCGACAGCGACAGTATTCACGATAACGTCTGCGTACACTGCCGCTGCTCCTCCCTGAATCTTATTCAGCATTTCATCTTTCCATTCGTGCTCGCCGCGCTCGTTTAAGCTTTGCAAGCCGCCTTCGTTCGTTTCCTCGCTTGCCACTGTACACCATGAGCAGCCCACGCCCACACAAGCAGAGCATGTCTGAGCTCAAGCTTCGCCGTCTCGTCGAACATAACCAGCGACTCATGGAGGATCTTTCACGGCCACGGATCAATGTCAGCGAGGCTAGTGCAAGGTGCGTTGTCAGATTTTATGTGTTGTACTGTGCCTTACACTGCTCTTGGCACTGTGTTTGGCAACTAGTCTGATTCGCTACTGCAAGACGACGAAAGACCACCTGGTATGTCTATTCAAATTTGATGTAGAGCAATGGGCTGTTGGAAGGGCGGACAGGACTGCATCGCGCCACGCTGCGAATGTCGTTACGATGTTGACGGCGTCGGACACAGGTCCTTCATTAAGTTGCCTGAGAAGGACTGATTGCTGCCATGAAAGTCTCGTAGAGAGTTGGTAGCGTCGCCTTGGTAGAGGTGCCTGCGCTGATCGACTTTTATGGTGGAAGGAATGACAGTGCCTCTCCCTGATCATCGCAGTCGACGTCGAACTGCTGTAATGTTGCCCTTTGATATGATGCCACCTTGTATTCCTTATCGCAGCTCAGGACCATTGGTCTCGTTGCTGCTTTCTCACGTTTTCCCAAACTGATGCTGATCCATGTTTTGTTCTTTGTTCCTCCTAGATCCCGTCTGTATGGGGGCCAGTGAACAAGGCGGAGGACCCGTACGCGCCGCCAGCGCAAGGGTGCCAATGTATAGTGATGTGATCGCATCACTATGGGTCCTCACTTCTGCCACCTTCTCCATTTCTCGTCTACGCAGGGAGTGGGAGGAGCGAAGCCAAAACGAAGAAAGATGTACAGAAGAGTCATCGAAGCGACATTCGCCGGCTGTTGCATGTGCACATGCCGAGCAAGCAGGTGTCGCAGGTGCGCGCGCGCCTGCACACCGTTCACCCATCCCCGCCACCGTTATCGTCTCTTGTGCTCCCGTATCTCGACCAAACCCACACGCTCGTTTGACACCACGCTCGTCAGCACTTACTGTTACACATCGTCCATTAGTCCAGTTGCCTACGCAGTCACGCATCGGAATTCTGTTTTCACGGGTCTCGTACATCACCATCCACATTACCGCCACCGTCCACCTTCTAGCCTTGCTGTTGCTTTCGGTTTCCCAGCGCATGCTTTTCTTGATACCTGGCACCTGGATGCAGAGATCTGCGCTTCGACGGTGCAAGCCTAGGTTTCGTGTTTATTATTACTTACGGATTTTCTTTCGAATGTAATTATTCGACGCTCTTGTTTGGAGAATCATTCAGGACACTTTGGTCTGCGGCAGTGCCTGTTGCGCTTGAGTGATGGTTTGGCGCCTATGACCACGTGGACGGTGTCTGATGCATCAATATCGCCCGGGACGACGACGCTGCCTCGTCCATCGCCCAAGCTCTCTCTGCCACCGCCATCTTCCTCACTGCCATCGCCCCGTAAGTACCGTCTCCGTCCTCCCCATCCTGCGCCCACGCCTGCACGACGACCGCAACCCCATAGCCTGCTCGATTTGATACTGTTGACCGTTGGGACGCTGACAGCTTGATTGCCCTCTGACACAGCGAGGGAAAAAAGGGCCAGGGAGCGGGACGTTCGTTTCTCATCTTCCTACCCCGACCTCCCTTTCCTTGACCACCACCTCACGCCCCCTCCGGAGTCGCCTCTGGAGTGTCCTGTGGGTGTATTTGTGAGATCGTCCCTAGGTGTAGTTGTAGGATCGCTGTAGGTGCGTTCCGCCTACGCTTTTGGCTTGAAGCTTCTTGTTCCTGATTGACTGGCGCCCATCCTGCAAATTCTTGTCCTCAAAACGTCGCCTTCACCTCGTCGTTGTCGTTGTCGTCGCCTCTGGTCAACCCGTTACTCGGCGTATCTCTCCTGCGGGCCACCTCACGTGCATAGACACATCCAGACCTACATCCCGACTTCACTCATTCGCCACTCATCCTTCGACTCGCCTCTTATCGCCTCCTCGGCCAGTCACATCTCCTTATCCTGCCTCGTCGTCGCACTCTTGTCCGTGTGACATTAGGGACCAGCCAACATGAACAGCCGCCCACACAAACAGTCAATGTCTGAACTCAAGCTGCGCCGTCTGACGGAGCACAACCAACGATTACGCGAGGATCTCGCGCGGCCACGGATACGAGTCAGCGAAGCCAGTGCTAGGTGCGTATGCTCGCTCATTCGGGGCGCCTGGTATTGACTACTATCCTCTTACTCATCTCACTCATCGTATTATTGCCATAATCGAACCGTAAATCATGTATCATGGAATCGTGATACCCATCTATCGTATTCGCAACGCTGGTGCCGTGGTTGTTGCGACTATCTGGGATGGATGACTATCGCCTCACCGTGGTTCGACTCCTGCCGAACCGTGGGATGTGTGGGAATAGTTTGATACGGTACTGCAAAACGACGAAGGATCCATTGGTGAGGCGCAGCTCTTTTCTCTCCCTTGCGCAATTCGCACTGCAACTCCCCCGTCGTATTTTCTTACTCTACCAACCGACAATCGTCGTTGACATATGTCGCATGCTCCAAGTCATTGTACAGCGTGTACTAATTGTCCCCTTTATAGGTACCATCAGTATGGGGACCTGTAGCGAAAAATGAAGATCCATACGGACCGCAAGGAGGCACCGGCGGATGTTGTGTCGTACAATGATTGCCACGCTGTACGAATGTATTTCTCTCGCTCTCGGTGTTTCCCCTCTACGTACAACAGCTGCTCCCTCCCCACCCGTTCTCCTCTCCCTGTGCTTCCCCTTCTGCTTCCCGTCCACCTGCATTTTATACCAACCGCTCTTTTTATATCACTCGGTATCCGTATCGACGACTCAGTTCTGTTTATGTCCTAAATTCAATTTCTTTCCTTGCCCTTACCTTTCTGTTAGTAAAGCTCCTTCCGTGGTTCCTGGTTTTCTCTATTATCGGTGTCAGATAAATTACTATCACTGTGCGTCTCGGAGCCAGATCTCCAGTATATTCACAACTTACTATATCTCCTTTCACTGCATTATTGCCGACTTTTTTCCTAGGAGAGATTGTGTATCACGACTCTGCGAGCGACCATCAGATGTATGCAAGTCTTGTCTGAGGCTCGTTCCGTCTTGTTCAGCCATTGCGAATCCAATACGATGCTCCTCGGCTGATGTCTTAGATGGAGTCGCAGTTGAGTCGCAGTTTCAAGTGGCGCAGCGGCGCTCAAGTGGTTCGTGCTAAACACTATGTATAAACAGAGTCTGTCACCATTCTCCGAGCAGCTGAACCCATCTCTGACATCGACTTCATTAGGTATCAACCATTTACCTCGTCTCGCAGACCAATGGAGAAACCAAAACCGCCATCACCCACCGAGGTAGGCTTGTTTCATATTTGTCCATTCAGCGGTATCGACGGCTGATATCAACTCTCGTCCTACCATCGACTCCAGGTTGAGGATACAATTGAAGCAGAAAGTCAACTGAAGAACACGTCTTCGTCCAAGGACGGTCGTCTCCACACAGCCAAGCAGAAGTCGAGACGAGCTCCGGTCTTTTTGAAACCCATTCCCGCCACATCGACAGAGCCAGTGCGTCGTATGTTTATGCTGCCTGCCATATTCTAACCCCGTCATGAAGACCTCTATTGTAGACGGCGCTCGTTTTTGGGCTCTGTTGATCGGGATTAACGACTACTATGCAGATGAATCGCTGCAGCTCCGCGGCGCATGCGCAGATGCTCTAGCTGTGTACGAGTACCTCACTGACAACCTCCATGTCCCCTCTGGGAACATCAACCTTTTTCTGACCGAATCCAGACGCAGTAAAACTGCAGAAGCGGTAGAGAATGCCCAATCCAACACCACCCACCCCACACGCGAGACTATCTTGAATGCTCTCTACGACCTCCGCGACAATCCGGACATTCGGCGAAGCGACAATATATTGTTATATTTTGCTGGGCGCGGCTCTCGCTATCATGCATCGCCGCTGGGCGTCGAAGCTTTATCCCCTGCGGATCGTGGATGCACGCCAGCCGGGTCGAGTGACCTTGTACATGATATCAGCGACCGGGAGCTATCGACCATTTTCCAGGAAATCAGGGAGGCGAAAGGTGACTGCATCACCGTTATCACCGACTCGTGCCACACAGCCGGCGGCGAACATGGGAAGGGTCTGCGGAACGTACGACACGTTATGCCTCTTGCCGGTGTCGATGCAGACCTGTTACTTAGCGTGTCGCATTCGCGAAAACGCTCAGCCGGGTCATACGCTTCTCCGACGTGGGACTGGGACACATCCTCCTGCGTGCCACTCTCTGCGACTCTCACGTCCGGGTGGGCGAAGGAGGCTAAGTTTGATGATTCGTATCACGGCTATTTCACCCGTGCACTACTGGCGCTGCTCAAGCACAAAGCCCACAGCTCGTATTACGATCTGTGCCAGGACATGCGGGAGTATATGCCAAAATCACGGACAAGTTCCCGGCCATTGCAAGTTCCTTCAGCTGTTGGCGACAGAAGACATTGTGCACCGTGGTTTATCGACCGTACGCAAACGTGAGCATGCCCAACCTTGACAACCCGCTGAATACGAATATAACAAACTACCCAGCAAGAGCTAAGAACCACAAAGTTGACCAACGTGGCATTGTGGGCGGCGCTTTTGTTGTGTCATGTCCCATTACTGACTACACGGACATCGTTTAGTATTATGGACATCGTGGGCATCTAAATATGCAAAGTATGCTATCAATGTAATATCGTGCACTTAAATAACATGATCATGTTGAATCAGATATTGTGCGATGCTTTCAACCACAACAGAGCGAAGGCAAAAAGGACAAGGAATACAGAGGCGCAAACGAGCAAACGCACTGGAAGCGGCTCGTGTTGTCCAGGCTTTTCGAGCTCGTAGCTGTCTTCATGTCGACAGCGTAGAGCAAACCAAGGTTTAAACCCGGCGCTCTCTAACCTATCCGGGGGTCCAAGGAACATAGGATTCTGAACATAGAAACCCAGATATTGTGGCATATAGTCGTAAACAACCTTCTGCAGCTCGGCAAAGCTCTCGAGAGTGTCGTGTTGGAGAGCCGCCAGAAGGCTCGACGTAAACCGGCCGCGCATCGTGCCACCTACATCTACCTCTGATGCGGTCTCAGAGGGTATGCAAGCAGCAAGAAGAACACAGCACTCGATGTCCCAATCCCAGTCCACGGCAGCAGGATCCTTCTTGGACTTCTTGCGTGGATGGTTTGCTGCTTGCAGAATATTATGGGCGGTCAGATTGCGGATGCGCGAGGTTGCCCGAGCGCGTGCATGTCTCTCCGGGAGCTCGCGCGTGATGCCGCCGGAGTGGCAGCAGTCCATGATGACGACGATGTGGTCGCCTTTGGCCGCGCGTAGCTCCTCGAGGAGGATGGCAAACTCCCTATCGGTGATGTCTGGGATTATGCGGCCTTCGCTATCCCGACAGCCACGATCGGCGGGGCACAGCGTTTCGATGTGCTGTCCTTCCGTGGCGAGGTCCCAACGAGCACCATGTCCTGCGAAGTAAATGACGATGCTATCGTTGCGAGAGATGTTAGGGTTATCGCGGATGTCGTAGAGTGTGTTCAGGATATTTCCCCGTGTCGCACGCAGTGTGGACTTGGCTGTACATCGCTCCTCGCGTAGATCATCATCGAGCTGTTGATGCCTGCTGCTGCCGAAGCGTCTGTAGATCCCTGAAAGGCTGCCATGAGATGGGTTTCTGACCGACATATCGCTCTTGGTCTCGGGATGACTTTCCTCTGTGCCGATACCTCTTCGTACTAACGTCCAAAATGAAAAGATGTAGTCGACTAACATGCTGGCGCATTAAATTAAATACTCACTGTTATCCGTATTATCTGTAGAGATGACCTCAACATTCTCTATAGTGTAGCTGACTGGATCGAGTGACGAACAGTGACCGAAGCTTTCATTTGCCGGGGCCGCTTCGGAAAGAAGGAGAGATATTTGCGTAGATGGGACGGCCAAGCCACGAATGTACTCCCACATCTTCCGAGCATCGGCGCATGCACCTGACAAATCAAGGGTATCCGGGTCGTTGTATACGTCCACGCCAATAATCACCCCCCAGAGTCTCGCTGAGGTCATGTCGGACAGGCTCTGTTTTGTATCGTCAGCGACACGAGACATAAAAGGGATATTGCCATACGCGTTTCCGGGTGAGTTGCATGCCGTCCAGTGGTGTCGTGATGTTGAAGTCGTCCTCCTCAATTGTTGCATGCATTTGAGCGAGAGCTTCCCTGACCCGGTCGAGACGTTGAAGTTTAGCATAATACTCCTGTAGCTCTCCGTGTCCCTCATCATCGATTTTTCGACGAAGGATTTGGAGGACTCGTGTGCTATCAGCTTTCTCACCATCCTTGGCGTTCCGATGTGCGTCCCATATTTCACGTTCGAGTCTTTCGAGCTCATGACGCTCCCGCTGTAGTCGCGCGTAACGACTGTGTACTTTCTTCGCCATCCAAGCTGTTGATGAAATGGATGTTGGTAACGGGCACAAATAACGGGCACAGTAAATAGACAGCTTACACAAAGGCCAATATCTCTTGCTAAATTACGAACACGATTCAGTGGGCTAGTAATCAGCGAGTAGGCATGTCGTATAATATATGACTACACCTAGTCCTCATGCAAGTCTCGTGCTGGTTACATCCTCACACCTAGGCTTAGGACGTAGTCTGAAATCTAGCTCTCATTTGAACGAGTCTTAGTGCGGTCTGTATATTGCCTCGAGGTTTTCACTTTGTACACCTGGATCGCAGACATTTATGAAGCCTATTTGTTTCAATACCTGATGATATGTTATGAATTACGATTCATGAAAGAGTACGGGAACGTGAATACCGACCTGAGAAGGTGAGGATTGAGAGATAAGTACGTCTGTTCGACTGCACGGCACCACCCAATTCGGCGTTTTTATGAATGGCGAGAGAACATCGCATTGTGACGAAGCTTCGGAAGATGAATTCTGTTCGGAACACGATGAAAACGGCTAGCTGGTGGACGACGGCTTCGGATGGACGATGGGTCCTGCAGAAAACGAACGTCGTGACCGCCGACAGATACCACGGGCGTAAATGATTGTAGGGCTTCATGAGGACGTCAATTTGACACTATGGAGATAGTATAAGAAATCCAAGCTAGACAGTATTCACGTGCAGTATGTAAATGATATAACGATAAGGACACGAGGGGGCGTAACGTAGAGGCTAGCAACATGAGGACGAGGACACGGGGCTACGGGATGCAAGGCAGCAGAGCTATAGGATTAGAAACACGAAGCATCGAATCGACAACGTTGACGATGTAGAGAGGCGAGGTGATGTAGCGATGACGAGGCGTGTAGCCGGGCAAAGGGGATGCAAGGCAGCGCAGTAATGAGACTGCATGGCGGCACAACAACGGAGACGCCAGAAGACAAGTTGGCGACGCTGGCGACGGGGGCCATGTATAACGATGGGCAATAGTAGTGCGAGGCAGCGCGTGATGAGGCAGTAAGGGCAAGGCGGCGGGACGGCAGGGGCGCAAGGCAGCAACGGCCAACGCGGGTACGACGCGACGGGGCGGCGCGGGTACGAGGAGGTGCGGGTACGGCACGGCGCATCGGATAGATATACCTCGGCACCGTCGAGGACGACGAGTAAGAGAGAGAGGACGGTGAGAAGCGAGAGGAAGCGCTCAAGCTCAATTGCGCTCCGAGAAACCGAGCGGAGTCTGCCGGAAGTGCAAATCAAGCGCCTTAAATTCGCGTCAGTCAAGGCTTTATGCTCGAGTGCTCACTGCTTACTATAAACGCATAGCGGTGGAACGGCTTCGCGTTCCACCATCACCCGCTACCACGGGGCTTTCTCTGGCAAGGATTGCCCACATCATGGACAGTGCAGCGTGCTACGTTCGTGTTGAGCATGTAACGGCCTGCGCCAGTACTCAGCTACCTTCCGCGATATGTACATGTACACGCGGACTTTGTTCTGTTCATTCAGATGTAGAAAGTCGGACCTCTGCATGTTGTTCTCATCCATTACCGCTAATTCGAGATGCAAAATCACCGTAGGTGGCTTTATGAAGGTGGGCAAGCTGGCTCACAACTCAGACTCCGAGCTGGCCTGTTGAGCGTGGGAACGAGCGATTACTTAATCGAACCACCAAGCGCTCAAAAACGAGGATGGATGGCGGACTTACGCCGCGACTAAAACCCTTTACCAAACAAGTTTGGTAGCGGGAATCATCAGCAGGTTATCGTGCAGACAAATTAGAAGCTAATATGGGTGGCAAGGTGATCTGTGCTACTTTCGAGAAAGTTCTGATTTATAAGCAATGGGAATGCTTGCAATGCCATGCACTCGCCTTAGGTGGTTGGATATGTGGCGCGCATGCTGGAGTCGGATAATCGCGCAATTCTTCCAAGTAGAAGGCCACACATGCGATACCCCTCGAATGGATCACTTGGCGTCATCTGCTTCAATTGACGACCCGTTCTTCCACCGACTAGTGCGGTCGCTCGGTCATGCCACTGCCGACAGCAGGTCGTCATAAGCTACAAGGATGGTTTACACACGTGCGTCTCTGTCAGGGCAATTTTGTGAGATTGAAGTTCATGGCAGGTCTACGGCGGTTACTTCCACGAGTGGCGAAGACAGTGCATAGTGGTCCAATTCTCGTCGCCCAAACCCACCAGCTGGCTCATCCCAAGATTAACTGGGCCCGAATTGATTCCTTCGCACCATGGAATTGAATTCTATCAAGCAGCATGGTGGAGGGTGCCTATTGACAGCTGGTAGCACTTCATCATTGCAACTGATGATAAACCGTATGGCTGAGCTTACGTTGAATATTTGTGTTCAGTGAAAGAAGACGCTCGGACTTGGGCCGCAAATCCGTACACATAATGCATTGCATGCATGGATGCCAGCGTCTCCGGTATTCTCCATTGTCACGGGGCAGGATGCACGAACCTTGGAGAGTAACTTCCCACCTTGAAGGCAACAGAAACGGCAAGAAGCGATGTGAAATCGGGACTACTGCCGTTCGTGTGTACTTCGGCACTATTGCGGGACTTGCACTTACGTTACTGCGTACGGCTCACGATGCGAGGGTGCTCAGTCACGCTCTACTAGTAGAGTGGAAACGCTTGACTTAGCATCCCTCATCCTCTGTACAAGATGCAGTCTAAGGTTCATGAAGATGGCCAGACACGCACCATACAGTGCGTATTCACGACGAGATTGCGATCGTGCACTCATAGGATTTCTATCCAGGGACCATCGTCTGTCCGATTGCTAGCTTTTCCACCGTTGTGTCCAACCTTATCCATGGTGGCGCCTTCAGACTGAGGCTGCGAAAGTCTCCTTGAACTTTCTGTTACTTCACGCACAGACGTGGACCCTTGATGAGCAGAATTTGGGTCGGAGCACGCGGCGGTTTGCGGCTCCATAAAAGTGCTACTGACCGCATCGTTGTCACCCCAGTTCTCCCCACGGAACGACATACTTCCCATTGTATTTGAGGTTCACAAAGCGACCTCCGTCATCACAACTTCAATGCAATCCAATGGCGCCGCGAATGCTCGTGGATTTGGATCATCGTCCGAGCGACAGGTCCGTAGATCAAATTCTCTCACATAATTTTCGACTCAAACCCTGCAGGAAATTGTGGATGGCCTCAAATACAGCCTGACAAACGAACTCAACGAACTGTCGCTCGCCGTGAAGAAGGGGGCTGCGCTCGAAGAAGAATGGTGGCCAATAATGTGCCCTAACGATGGTCCGACAGTTGAGAGTACCATGCTGCTTGACAAGCTGAAGGCCTCCAACGATAAGGCTCATATCTCGGTTCGAGAGGAGCTCAAAGAGCTAGATAAGACGAGGCAAGAGTTAGTCAAAGTCCAGGATCAGCTTAAGGCTATGGATCATATTGGGCAGATGGGTGCGCATGAAGCACAAAAGCAGGAAGAAGATCGACCCCCGCGCGTGAGTAAATATTATGCCTCAAATTTGAGTCATTTATGAGGCCATTGAACAGACGGTCAGCAATGCGCAATCAGAAGGAATCTGGGCGGTAATTATCGGAATAAACTCTTATGACCACCCAGACGTCAAGAAGTCCAACTTGTCGGGTGCATGCTTCGATGCCATAGCGATGTCTCAATATCTCCTCGGCGACCTAGCAGTCCCTCGTTCTCGAATCGCTCTCCTTCTATCTGACACAGGGATATCCTCACAGAATTCCGCTCAGCAACTCTCTAGTGTCCATGGACAAGCTACAGACGATAGGATAACTGTTGTTCACGGAGACTTGGTCGATAGTAGTGTTGCATCAGGTGAGTAACCTATTTCCCCTGATCCGTCGACACGTACAACTGACCATTCAACCGCCAGCTCCAAGTATGATGCACAGTGTGGCTGGAGCTGGCGATTTGGAGGGAATATGTGTAGAGATGGAGGCCAAGATCAGGGATATCAAAGTTCCTATAGCAATGTCGGAAGAAAGGATCGACTGCCTGGGACCCGATGGGATGCATGTAAGTCACTAGCTTATCCTTTTCAACAAAGTTGATTCATCCCACTGACGACATCCACAAATCAAGAAGGGTACGACAAACCTCACCGCAACGCGGGAAAATATTCTCGGAGCTCTCTATGATATCCGTGACAACCGCGACATCAATCGTGACGACATAATCATCATCTTCTTCGCTGGTCACGGTGCTCGATGGGATTTCCCTGGAGAGAAAGAACGGCACATTGAAACCCTATGTCCCTCAGATCGCGGCATGGAGGACGCCACGGGTAATATAGTTCCGGACATCACTGATAGAGAGCTTTGCATCCTTTTAGAAGAGCTACGTGACGCGAAGGGCGATCACATTGTTGTCATTATGGACTGTTGCCATGCCGGCGGTATGACCCGCCTGGTCCCTGCAATTGGCACTGTGACGAGTCGGGCAGTTTCATGCATCCCGGGCTTAAACACATATGATCTTCTACGCACCGCCAGCCACTCTCGCAAACGGTCAAACAAGGATCCTGCTGCGGACGGCTGGACCGGGGACTGGACAACATGTGTACTTCTTGCGGCATGCCAACCTCACGAACATGCCATAGAGCTCTCACTGCCCAACTGGGATGGTAGTGTGCGTGGTCGATTCACCGCATGTCTTTTGTCGAGACTCCGACAGGGGCCTTTCAAAGACTATGCAGAATTGCTGCAGGCGATCATCAGGGACATGCCGAAGGTGGACGAGATTTCTCTTCAGAACCCTATGTTTCTCAACAGTACCAACAAGGCGTACGGGCCCTGGTTTTCTCCCCCGCCATGCAAGCCTGAGCCGGCTCACAGCGTTGACAACCTTGAGCCGACTCAAAGCGCTGACGCTTCGCAATGCAAGCCTGAGCCGGCTCACAGCGTTGACAACCCTGAACCGACTCAAAGCGTTGACAACCCTGAGTCGACTCAAAGCGTTGACGCTCCGCAATGCAAGCCTGAGCCGGCTCACAGCGTTGACAACCCTGAACCGACTCAAATCGTTGACGCTCCGCAATGCAAGCCTGAGCCGACTCGAGGCGTTTACGCTGAGATACTACCGTTGGCATCGATCTTGCTAGTACGTATGCTCTATCACGAATGACTTGAGGCTGGGAATTAATTATTTCACAGATGGCTCTCATATACGAGATGTATCGTCGCAGTTCGTAGAGTCGGCTCACACGGTACCAAACTATATTGGGTGTACACTGAGGAAACCAAGGGCGCTGGCACTATGAATGCGAACCCTAGCTACTTGAGTCTACCTTCTCTCACACTGTCTCAATCTCCTCTTGGCTGTCACCGAGATGATGTTTATGACGATAGGTGCTGACCTGTGTGCTGTCCTGCCTTGTAAAACACGGATTTAACCCATGACCGGGCATTAAGTAGTGCTAGCGTGCTGTGCCGACGCTCTACATCTTGTATATTCCCTGTTCATGATGCAGGCCTGCGAAGCTCGTGACCGTCGTCAGATACCCCTCCGCGCAGGCCTCGAACAAACCATGGCAGGAAGTCCTGTCCGTTGAGTCTATCGTCGGGGCCGAGTAGTAAGGGATTTTGAATACAATGGTTCCTATATTGTGGCATGTGATCACTGACCATCCTGCGCAGATCGGAAAGGTTTTTGGGCGAGTTGTATCGGAGGACATGTAGTAGACTGTAAGTGAAGAAGCCTCGTACTAGTCCAGCTAGACAGACCTCGTTCGCGACTTGACTTGGCAGGCAGGCAGCGAGAAGAACGCAAGAGGCCGGGTCCCAACACTCGCCCGCTGCGGGGTCTTTCTCAGATCGCTTCCTCGGATGGGTGGCTGTACGCAGAAGAGCATCCGCAGTCATGTTGCTAATGCGTGGACTGCATCGTATGCGTACGCCACCGCCGAGCGCGTCTCGGGTAACGCCGCCAGAGTGACAGCAATCCGCGATGACGATGATGTGATCGCCTTTGGCAGCGTGCAACTCGTCCAGTATGATAGAGAATTCTCTATCAGTGATGTCCGGTATTGTTTTCCCCTTATTATCCCGACAGCCACGGTCGGCGGGACACAGGGTTTCAATGGACTGATTAGAATTATGAAGGTCCCAGCGAGCGCCGTGACCAGCGAAGTAGAGGATAATGGTATCATTGTAACGTATTCTTGGGTTGTCGCGGACATCGTAATAAGCATTGAGTATATGTTCTCGCGTGGCAGGCAAACTAGGCCAATGTGAGTGTGACTTCCCAGGAGCGCCGTCCTGATATTGAGCTGCACTTGGTGGCTCGGTTCGCACTGTCTCTGTAGTGAAGCAAACTCTTTAGTCTGTCCAATGGATAAGTAGGTAGAGATGTGCTCACCCGAAGGGACATTATACAAGATTCCGGGTGCTGAAATGATGGAAGTACTCGCTGCGCTTTGGTCTGCGATTCCACCGCTCGCACCAGATGACTGGAGGGTGGAATCTTCCGAAGCTACGCTGTCTTCGGAAAGAAGGAAAGTGATATGTGTAGGAGAGACCTTCAAATCACGGATGAGATGGTTGCGCATCGCTTTGGCATCGGCGCATGCACCGGACAAATTGGGCGTATTTGGATCCCGATAGGCATCTACTCCAACGACCACCGCCCAGATTCGCTCCGAGTTTGTAGTTGTGAATGTCTGATTGACATGTCAGTAATGCGAATTGCGGAATTGTGATATCAACTCACACGCCGGGTCGATGTCTGTGCAGATGACGTTCCTGTCGATCCATCGTGTCCTAGCGTTTTCGACCTATGTTGGGTAATGCTGTGTTTAGCTGAACCAGAACGCTGAAGTCGTCCACCGCCGTCTGTATGACGGCGTTGCCTGTTGTGCTCGACTAATTCCTCGTCTTGCACGCCGCATTCTCTCCACATATTCCTCTCAAAATATCCGGGGATCTCATATGTATGAGGCGAGTCTGTATGGTACACTTCATCACTATGTTGCAATCCCGTTTTTCCGGTAAGAGACTATGTAAAAGTTATATCAACATGGGGCTCATCGCGAAAACTGGGACTATACGCGCTAGAGTACCCGATCCTGGAAAATAGTCCTGTTTTGGGCTAGCACCGATTTCCCCAGTATGTGGATCGTCCCGTTCAACCGTCATTTGTGGTACACTTTGTGATGGGCACCCGAGGACAGCCTGAACGAGCTATACGGGTCGATGCACTGGGGAAGGGGCCAAGGAGGCTGTGTATCACTGTGTGCTCGCGCTTATGAGGCCGGCTGCACCGGTCCAGGATGTTGATGCTGGGTAGGTAGCATTTGAGCCGGTCGGAGACCGAGATAAGTAGCTCGCCGATCCTCCGGTCGATGTGGATCAAGCAAGCAGCAGCCTTTTTCCTACGTAAATTCATTGCGTTTTGGTATCATTTTCGTATCGACGTCTCCGCTCGGCCTCAAAATTGGCGATCCAGAAGTTCTAGAAATTCTACTGTAGAGAGCATAAGCACATAGAAAATGAAGCGTGTTGTCAGCTCGACGAAGATAGCTCATACTGCGGATGTTATGGCAAAATTGTCGGAAGCACAAGGTAAACGCGTTGTGGCAATGCGATAAGAATAGATATGACCGCTTAATGATCCCAGAGAACGGAAGACAATAATGCCACGCACAGACGGAAGGCAGCTGTGGTGTGTGGTGGAGCACTCGCAGTCTTTGGACAATGCGTTGAACTTCCATGTAAAATACTTGCATCGCCTACATTGTTAGGAGAGCACAACAGATCACAATTACGGAGGTTTCAGGAGGTCGACCGCGTACCCAATATCAGGATTGCTGCATTCACTATACATGATGTGCATATTATCCTTAGGCAAGAAGAAGCTCTTTTGCAGCTCTCGGGTATACACCACAAGCTGTAGTACAGGTATCACCGAAGCTTACGATGCATGACACATCACAGCGACTTCAGGAAGTTGCGGACGCTAGCCTCGGGCATCGCCCCGACAAATTTACCGAGGGGTTTACCATCCCGGAATGCGATGACCGTTGGCAAAGCGGCGACCTATAGGGACACATGTGTAATGTCGAACACTAGGAACACACGTATCGTGTATACATGAAGCGGTAGACGCACCTTGAAATTCTGGGCAAGAGCCTGCTCTACGTCGGCATCCACGGTGACCAGGTCTAAAGCGGCACCGCTGCCCGTCTTGACATCGCTGTCTGTCTCAGCGAGGCGTTTCAAAACTGGCGATAGTTGCCTGCAGGGTCCGCACCAGCTGGAGACGGCTTTAGGGACGCTTTCATTCAATTATGGCAAGATGACTTACTCAGCGTAAAAGTCGACGAGGACGACTTTGTCCTTGTTCGCGACGGCCTTGGAAAACACCTACACCGGCAGGTGGAGGTGTGCGTGATGAAGGCGGGGTAAGTTGTCAATGTATCACAACCATGTCCATGATGAGACGTTCGTTATCGTGTGTCGGGCAATAGGAATGTGATTGTGATGGAAGCAGAAATGCAAAAGGCAGAGCAATCATCGCAATCGACCGAAGACTGGAAGGTGAGCGTGTGGACTGTACCTCTTGGTTCGCGTCGGCAAATATGTCGTTCCTCCTCGAAGAGACGTGGAACGACCGGGTAGCCGTCGCGAGCGTGCGCGTTGTCGAGAGCGTCGTGCGAGCGAGCGTGCGAGAGAGCGACATGGTGGCGGATGTGCAGGAAGCGTGGGACGGCGCCTATCATTCGCGACGCGCGGCGGAATCCTCCGGGCCGGACCGGGTTCCTGTGTGTAGCCGCCCCGCATCCCAGCGCACGAGCATTGTTCTCTCTGCTCCGCCATGGACAACGCACGCATTGTCGAGGTTCCACCCTTGTTGCCTTCACAATGCACGGCATGGCATACACGAGTCTGTGAGGAGCTCTGAGGTCGCCTGAGGGGCTGCTTCGCGTTTCCATCGCTTGCCAACAACGCCTGATACGCTTGCAATATTGCCTCATCAAGCCCGCTCCGTCCCGCTGATTGGTCGAAACTGCCTCTGATGGTAGCAGCAATTGATTTCCTCCAGTTGCCAGGTCGACTGGATGGTTGCTCAGCAGCGTATAAAAGAGCGCACATCGCTGTGTCGGCGTCCCTCACCTTCGTCCCTTCCCTCCTTCTGGTCAATCTTCTTTCAACAACGAGCAGGGTGAGTCGACCTCATCCTGATAATCATCTGTCATAGTTATGCTCATTTGTCTCTTTGCAGGCTCGTCTCGGTACATTTTCTTCGTCGACAAGCAGCTCTGCTCCTTTGATTCACCAAGGATCCACGATCTTTTCTCCTGATCATCCAGTCTCTGTGTAATTCATCTTCATCTTATTCTCACACTCAAGATGCGTTTCTCCGCCGTCCTCGCTACTCTCCTCCCTGTTGGTGCCGCCCTCGCCCAGCAAACGTTCCAGATCGTTGTCGGTAACAACAGCGAGCTCACGTTCTCGCCATCTTCCATCTCGAACGCTGCCACTGGCGACACCATCCAGTTCATCTTGTAAGTCGCAAACCCTCACGATGCGCAAACCTTAGCTGATTTGATTATGCAGCGCTACGAAGAACCACACTGCGACGCAGTCGTCGTTCGCTGCCCCGTGCTCGGAGCTCGCGCCTCCAGCTGGTCAGCAACCCATCGACTCAGGCTTCATGCCCGTCGCCGCTGGTACCACCTCCAACTTCCCCACGTACACCGTGCAGCTTACGAACGTCACCGGCCCTCTCTGGTTCTACTGCAAGCAGACCAAGTAAGCCCTATCTCGGATCAGTGCGCGCCTGATTCTCACACATCTTTCTCTCACAGCCCTGCGAACCACTGCCAAGCAGGCATGGTCTTCGCTGTGAACCCGACCGCTGACAAGAGCTTCGATGCTTTCCAGGCGGCTGCTAAGGCTTTGGCCTCTACCGCTTCGAACAGCACGAGCAGCTCAGCTGCAGCGCCAGCGGGTTCGTCGTCTGCTGCTGCCTCTGCCACTGGCCTCACCATCCCTGCAGCAGGTAGCGCGTCCGCCGGATCGCCCGCTGCCACCGACTCTGCCGCCGCTGCTGCCAGCTCTGGTGCATCCTCGCCTGCAGCGAGCGGCTCGACAACGAACACGAGCGCAACCGATGCCCCAGCAGCGACGAACAGCAGTCCCGCAGATAAGCTCCACATCGGCGCTGCGAGCGCGCTGGTCGGTGGCCTCGGCTTCCTCGCCCTCGCTCTTTGAGCTCGGGCTTGAAGGCGATGTCTGTTACCGATTCACGATCATGGGGTTCTGAGAGGGAAAACCGCACTTTTGTATGACGTGAAGTTACACTTGCTGGACTTTGGACACTCTACGCTGCTGTGCATGCATACGTTCCGTGTTTGGCTGCTTCGTCGACGGACTGTGTACCGTATTCTCACATTGTTGTTTGAAGAACGTTCCTTTTGACCGGGCTTGTTTTTCTGTGGGTGTCGTGTGTCGATGGCGGCTGGAAGTTAATGATGAGTGCTTCATGCAACCGTGGATGAGCGTAGAGACTCGAAAGGCTGAGAGGATGTGATCGGTAGGGTCTCGGTTGGTGTGCTCTTTATGTGCATCGTTCGATGTTTTGAGTGTCGCGCTGGCTCTTGAGCACGACAGCGCTCATCTGGCAGTAACACTCCCATCTGGTCGTCGCTGTCCTCGGATGTTGCTTCGATGTTTAACAAAGTTGCCGGGTTCGTCGCTGTTGCGACTACGATGAGGCGCCATGCTGATTGGCGGCCCGCCTTGCCCGCTTGATGCGCATCAGTGATGCGAACTTTCTTCGTTGCTGGACGTCGTTTGCCCGACGACACCGTCTCCATCTCTTCCAAAACCTTCGAGGACATCGCCCCGTGCACCGCCGGAACATCGATGGATATCCCAAACTTATGATTCTCTGTTTTCTCGTGTTCGTTAAGCATCTGGGGCAGTGAAGAACTAACAGTGTTATCTTAGTTGTTGTGGTCGGGAGTTTGGAGGTTCCTAACCTGTGGCTCCGGAGATTGTTCATATGTCTCAGTATTCATTGTTTGGACTCTGCCACCTTGCGAAGGCTATGCTCCGAGTAGGAACTCACGATGGGGAAATGCCTCAAACGGCCCCCGAGTCTAGGTCGTATCTGTCAGGGAGCCCAGGAACCACGTTGTCTTCGGGTTTCGACTGGGTCCCAGTAAGTCGGTACGTTATCCCACTCTTCCTTTTCTCAGCGTTGCGCTGCTTTATTCGGGCACGCGTTGGTCTAATCTCGTTACAGTTAAGGTTGCGGGCGGTGCGCCTTGCGGTGTATTCTTTGTTCAGCGCGAGGACTGCGGCGTTGCACCCCTGTCGAGGTCGGGATGCCCGCGGCCATAGCAAGCAGCATTCACGTACACCGAGCCCCCCCGCCCGCTTTCGACGGAGGCTTTCCTTTGTCTTCGAAGGAGAAACCGATCGCACGATTATCCCACAATACTGCTACGCGATCGCGGGGTGCGGAAATGCCTCAAACGACGTTCGAAGATGCGGGCGGCAGCGCAATCTTCCATCTATCATTCCTCAACAGCAACTGACACGGCCTGTTTGCAATTGCATTAATGCCTCATCATACGTACAGGCCCGCCGCGCTGATTGGTCTGATCAACTGCACATTCATCACGGGCTGATCCCGTGCGCACATTCCAGTTGCTAGGTCGACCCACTTTGGCAACTCTGGTGGTACAAAAGGGCGGTGGGGGGGCGTTGGGAATGGGCATCCTTACTTACTCTCTACCCCTGCAACACCGAGCAGTGTGAGTGCCGACTTCCTCGTTGCTGTCGCTGCGCTGCAGCGTTGTGAAGGTTTGACTGACATGTGCTGCAGGCTCGACCTGTTTAATACTCGCTGAGCCACTAGCCTCCGTGTACGACCCTTCGTTTCGTTCACTCGATACCAAGATGCACTTCTCCACCATCCTCGCTTCCCTTGCTGCTGTCGGTGTTGCCGCCGCACAGACAACGGTTCACAACATCACCGTTGGTGACGGTGGGAATCTGACCTTCACTCCCAACAGTATCACTGCCTCCGAAAATGATGTGGTCATGTTCACCTTGTACGTCTTTTCATACCTGTTAGTCACTACGACGTCGATGTCTGAACTCTACTTTCAGCGTGACCAAGAACCACACTGCGACGCAATCGACCTTTACAGACCCTTGCACTCCCGTCGCTAATGGAACCGATTCTGATTTCCAGTTTGTCGCGACGAACGATACGACCGGTCCATTCCCCACGTTCAACTATACGGTCACAAACGCCAGCGCTCCCCTCTGGTTCTTCTGTAGGCAGACCAAGTGAGTTTTGAGTTTTTCCTCGGACGCTAGAAAGTTATTGATCGATGTTCGTCGTAGCCCTGTCGACCACTGTCAGAAGGGCATGGTGTTTGCCATCAATGCCCCTGACTCGGGGAACAAAACCTTCGGCGCGTTCCAGCAGGCTGCGATGGCCACTAATGCTACCTCGTCTTCCAACTCGACCGGCAACTCGACCAGCACAGGGTCCAGCAGCAGCACCTCTGCCTCTGGAACCACGCCGCCCGCGCCCTCGAACAGCAGCCCCGCCGGTGCTCTCCGTGTCGGCGCCACTGGTGCTCTTCTCGGCGGTGTTGGCCTTCTTGCGCTCGCCTTCTAAATGTCGTCTGCTGGATCTTGTTTCGCTTTCTGTTCTTTCGATACCGTACTTTTTACGAAGGCAGAGAGTATCCTCTTGCCTGTGATGTTTTGACGAAGGAAAGCGCACGACCGAACGATGAAGTAGATGGTACTGTGCATGCATTTCGTAATTCGCATTCTTCGGTGGTTCTTGCTGGTGTATACCTACACGGTTTAGGCTGTGGCTCATGCGTTCGGGTTATTTATTAATACCCCTTGCCTAATTCGAAAAATTGAGGCTGTATTTTTTGTGTGCTGACGCGTATTCGGGCGTGACCCTTCAATATTCAATAGTTCGATGCAACCCGCGGATCTCCGAGGGGCTCATGTGGCGTCGTTTCGGGCGCTTATACAGTTTCTCACGTCGTCTTGAACTTCCATATTGTCCGTACTTCGTACTACACGCTTGAGCTAGTGCGTTCGTTTTTCTTCAACCACACTCCCGGAGTCTCCTCTCAACATAGGGGAACGAACGAGGCAAATTTAACAATAAGGCTCTAACAAGACGTGGCAGTATCAGGAGTTCAACTTCGATGGAGTCAATCTAAACCTGGAAAAAACCTCCTGCCGTTCGCATCGAGCTGTGCTACGCCACATTTCTGGGTTGTGCTAGTATGGCGCCACCCCTGGGATTGGACAAAACGGGCCTTCTACTCGTATAATGTCAGCATGAACAGTTCCTTTGTTGAACAGCTGAGCGGCGTACCTACTCGAAACCTGTTGGCTCGCAGTAATGGGTGCTGGTGAGTAGATTCTCCTGGTCCTGCGTATCAATGATAATGTTCCTGCTTGTACAGCCCTTGGCTCTACCATGGAATTTTAAGGGCTGGAAGCGGCGCTATTGCCCCACTGAGGGCATCTATACTCCCCTACCGCAGCGCCGCTTGATACGGCCCTGTCAAGCCCGCGCTTTTTCATGTCAAGGTCTATACGTCTTCCCTCCATGCTGTCTGTAAAGTGATGCTATCTGCGCTCTGCAGTTACCGGGCGCATTGGTCTCAGTAGCGAGCATACCTACTGGGGCATTACTAGCTAGAGCAATCCCTTGCTAGCCAAAATTGTTGAACAGCTTGGCGGTGCGACTTCCTTTTCGAACCCTGTGCATCCATAATTGTAGGTAAGTCCGACGTTCTTGGTCTGCGGTATCATTGTGATCGCTTAATCCAGCTGTTGTTGCTCTTGCAAGCGAATATGTTGGACAAACAATAACATCGCCTCGTGCAGCTCTCAGCTCTATTGCAGCGCAATGGCCTCGCAAGCACTTGTTCAACCATCTACTAATACACCGCATAGTGCATTCCCTAACAAATTCGGACTGATTCATATTGAGGTCGATGCGCCCGCCCGCCATGTTGTCTACAGACTGATTTAATCTGTTCTTTGCAGTTACTGGGCGCATCGATCACAGCAGCTCCAGAGTGCATATATAGCCTCGAAGTCGTACGGTGGAATCTCACTATTCTTCATTCTTTCACATACCCACCTTCGAACACTGGTGTCAGTAGCATTTGGCGCTTCTGTAATGCTTTTCTGCTGACATTTTTCCTCGTGATAGGTTCGGCTTTCTCAATAACTTAATTTCTTGGAATACCACTATTCTCTTTGTTTACGAACGATCGCCTGTCTCGCATAGCGCACGATGCGTTTCTCCACCGTCCTCGCTTCCCTCGCTGCTGTCGGTGTTGCCGCCGCACAGACAATAACCCACAGCATCACCGTCGGTTTCAACGGCACCTTGACTTTCACCCCCAACAACATCACAGGCGTGAACGATGGCGATACTCTTCTCTTCACCTTGTATGTTTTTTTCTGCGTTGTGTTCGTCGCTGAGGTACTGATATGTACTTGACTGCAGCGTGTCAAAGAACCACACCGCGACACAGTCGTCCTTCAACAGCCCTTGTAGCCCGCTTGCCGGCGGATTCAACTCTGACTTCCAGGACGTTGCATCTCTTGCGAACGGCTCCACATTGACGTCCAACTTCACGGTTGCCAATGCTAGTGCCCCTCTCTGGTTCTACTGCCAGCAGACTCAGTAAGTCCTAAATTCATTCTCAATCGTTGAGAAGTCGCTGATTCAGGTTCATCGCAGGCCTGCGAACCACTGTCAGCTGGGCATGGTATTCTCCGTCAATGCCCCTGCCACGGGTGACCACAGCTTCGATGCGTTCCAGCAGGCTGCGATGACCCCCGAAAACGCTACCAACGCTACCAGCAGCATCTCTGTCGCGTCGGTGTCGGCGTCAGGCACTTCTTCGTCATCGGATGTCTCGCCTACGCTGTCTGCCACTTCGTCTGCCACGTCCACTGATTCGTCTGCCGCATCCACTGATTCGTCCACTGCACCCCCTGACTCGTCCTCTGCATCCACCGCATCTGACAGTGCCTCTGCGACGTCGACTTCTGCTTCATTGACTCCGTCAAGCAGCAGTCCTGCAAGATTGCTGAGAGCCAACAAGGCCGGCGCATTGCTCGGCGGCGTCGGCCTTCTCGCGTTAGTTATTTGATTTCCGTGTAACGAGCACGAACGGTACATGGGGACAATCAGGTTTGGTCGAGCTTGTTTGTTGGATTATATTTTTATTGTGCACGGTACACGGCAGCTTCTGCCGAGAAGGATGGCTGCGGCATCGGGCAGAACTGACTTTGATCGCCATCAATGTTATGCTGTTGCATCCAAGTTGGGTATGACTGCCTACCACGGTCCACCGTACAAGCTGAAGATCTCAAGCGTGTACCTTACTAACGTCGTAGGACTCACGATTAGGCTTAGGTCTCAGGAGAACAGCCTTGGGTGTCATCTATTCTCTAGCCTGGGTTTCAAATGTTCGAGTGTCGGGAGCATCTGACTCGGGATCCCGGAAGCATTGATCAGTGATCAGTACTAGTCCCTCTTGCACCATCAGTATGAAATCTCTCACATCCATGAGCTGTACTGCCTACAGACATCTTGACGGCTACTAATCTGACATTGCTTGATACCTAGCTACAGCCCGTCCAACATGCCCACCCGCCATGTCCACTCTTGCACAGGTGCGTCGCCTTGGTCCGACCAATCAGCTTCCGTCCCCGTCACTGACTGGTTTCATCCATGGATCACAGTAACTAGGCAGTAATGCTATTTAAGGCCCTTCACGATGGGCAAGGGGCCCAAGGTCTTTGTCTTTTGCACTTTCAGGTTCACTATCGAGCACTGGTGTAAGTGGATCTTTTGCGATATTCGAGGAAGTGCTCGTACTCACCCTCCTGCTTCCTTAGGCTCTGACCATTTTAATTCTTCGACCCTATATCGTCTGCGTGCGGACTCTTCCCCTTTGACCATTCCATCATGCGTTTCTCCACCTCCGTCGCTGTCCTCGCTTCTGCCGGTGCCGTCTTTGGCCAGCAGACCTTCCAGATCGTAGTCGGCAACAACAGCGAGCTCACGTTCTCGCCGAACTCCATCACGGGTGCCCAGACCGGCGACACCCTCCAGTTCATCTTGTACGTTTCCCTGCATCGCAGCGCGAAAGCCCGGCTCTGAACCATTTTGTAGCGCTACCAAGAACCACACTGCCACCCAGTCGTCGTTCACGGATCCCTGCACGGAGCTTGCCCCGCCGCCTGGACAGCAGGCGATCAACTCTGGCTTCATGCCGGTTCCCGCAGGCACGACCACCGGCTTCCCAACCTTCAACGTCCAGCTCACGAATGTGACGGCCCCGCTCTGGTTCTATTGCCAACAGACCATGTGAGTCTCAACGGTCATGATTTCTCGATAGGCTCTCACTCATTGCTACTTTAGCCCTGCGGACCACTGTCAATTGGGCATGGTCTTCGCAGTGAACCCGACCGCGGACAAGACGTTCGCTCTGTTCCAGCAGATGGCCATGGGCTCGGCGGCTGCTACTTCCAACACAACGACCGCTAGCAACTCGACTAGCTCTGCGAGCTCGATATCACTGCCAACCGCTCCCGCTTCGTCTGCGTCTACGGACTCTGCAGTCCCGACGGATTCAACGGATTCGTCCTCTGCGACGGATGCCTCGACCACGTCAGCTGCCAGCTCTGCCTCGGGCGCGGCTGCGTCGTCGACGGACTCGTCGTCGGATAGCGCGTCTGCAACGTCCAGCGACTCCGCGCCAACTTCGTCGGCCAGCAGCCCTGCTGGTGCGCTCCGTGTCGGCACGGCCGGTGCTATGCTTGGAGGTGTTGGTCTCCTTGCGCTTGTACTCTAGGGTACGGCCCCAGGAGAGTTCCTGATCTGCAAGGGACAGTGCGTAATGTTATTGTTGCTGCAGCTTCTTCTGTCGTATATAGCTGTATCACCAGAGACAATTTCTTTTATACATTCCTCACATTTCTACCACTCAATGTGCAGCATCCTCGAAAGATGTATGCGCCTCGAGTCCTAAAACACACTTCGAATATAATCGACGTGATACTCTTACCTGGCGAGGTTTCAGTAGTTTTTTTGCAAGTTAAGACGGTGTGATGATGGATAGAAGCAAAAACAGACAAGCGCCGATAGCGCCCGTAAAGGAAATGATGCGCCCTGGCGTCTCGTAGCAGGTTGCTTCCGGACCACGACCTCCTGTTGCGCGCATCCCAACACGGTGTTGAGCCATGGTACGGCAACACACTCTACTGAGCCAGCGTGCTCTTCCACAGAGCCCCCTTCATCACAAACCCCAAAGACTCAGTATGTACGCTATTGGAACACGAGTATGGAGTGACCGGAACGCTCGTAGATCACAGACCGGTCCAACCGCTGAAGTCCCCGACTGCAGCCAGGACAGCTGCAAGCAAGTTTCATCGGGGCGCACTCCGGGGGAGCCGTCGACCTCAGCGTATACGCCAGACGCTGCCCACCATCGTGGAAGAAGACGAGGAGGAAGAGGATGTGGCGCAGACGCACATCCCGAAACACGACGTGCATCGCGAATTGGACGCGTATATGCGCGAGGACGACGTGGAGATGATGGAGTGGGATGAAGAGACGACATTAGTCGCGCTCTTCCAGGACGAGTACGTCGAACAACAGATTATATGCGCCCCTACCATGACCCTTCATATGTTTATACAGCGCGACTGATGCTGGTGGGGAGGAAGACCTCGCTGCGTTGGCTGAGAAATTGCGTGCACCCATGTCTGCGCGGTCGCAACAGCTGAAGCAATATATGGCTGAGACGGTCGTCCCTGTCATACAGCGCGTCCGGCAGGTGCACGAGACCTTGGACGAAGAAGGTATGTCCGTATACGGCTTCGGTTCTTGGTTGCTGAGCGGTTCCATGGCATTGGTGCAGTGGATATGGCGTTTGGAACAGGTCTTCTTACGTTCGACGAGATGTGCAAACGCGTCGAGGCCATGGCGCTCCGGACGGAAGACGAGACCAAGACGGTGTACTTGGAGTCACAGGTTGCGTACGCGTATGCTTTGTGTGCCTTGTAGGCTGAATATATTTACAGAAGACCATGAGACTGCTGATGGACGAACTGGCCGATGCGTATCGACACCGTGCCCAACTGTGGGTCGATATGGAAGCGAAGCTAGCGGATTGCGGTATATTCCCTCTACTTTCCCGTACGTTTGCTGGCTCACTCAAGGCCCATCTGCCTCAAAGCGACCCGGGCGAAGACTGCTCTGGAAGGGATCCCTGCCGACGTGGAAGAGACGATTGCACGCCTGGAGAAGAAAAGCAAGGACATGGAGAAGAACTCGACCAGCGCCGCGTCGAAGCAGAAGATGCTCAAGGGCTTACTGGAACGCCTGTGATGTTTTATGTCGTGGCTGCGTGCTCTGTAAACCGGACTTGTATCGATAGCGATGTGTATCATACCCCAGAGCTGTATCGAATATGTCGTCTAATTCCTCCATCGAATTTCTGAGCTCGGCAGCCGGAGCCGGCATCAATCCAAGCTCAGGTTGGCAGCTGTCTCCTCCGCTCAGACAGCCCGCTCCGCCTCCTCCTCGCTGTCCCGCCCAGCCTCGTCGTCGCCATGCACGTCGCCGCCGCCTGCCTCGTCGTCGTCCCCAGCGCCGCCGCCGGCCACGCGTCGGTCGTACGACGCGCGTCGCCACCGCGCCGAATTAAATAGCCGCTCGGCCGCAATAGCTGTGCTCTCCCACCGTGTTCCCCACCAAGAGGACGCTCTACCCCAGCCCGCCAGCCTCGCCCCCCACCCGCCGCGAGCCCGTCCGCATCTTCACCAGCGACCACCATGGGCCTCCGCGCCCTCAACGCATACCTCGAGGCCCTCGCTGCGCCCCTCGCCAAGGCGCTCGACCTCCCGCACCTCGCCCCCAACTTTCCGCTGCTCACGTACTCTGCGCTTGGTTTCACTGCTATTCATGTCGGGATCGCGCCGATGCTGAGCAAGTGGCTCGCACCCGAGAGCTATGCGAAGCTCAAAGGCCGCCGTGCAAGGAATAACTGGTGCGTCCGAGCCCTGTTCGCTTTACCCCTGTGCGCCCGCACCGCTCGCGTGCCGCCCGCGTGCGGTCGGCTCACCTTTTCTGCGGCGTACGGTGCCCAAGTTTAACGATGCTCCAGGAACATCCATATCGTGTCTATCGTGAATGCAGTCGCCGTTATCGTGCTCGCCTGCCGTGCGCTCAACCAGCCTGCGCTCGCTGAGGACAAGGTCCACGGTTGGCACGAAACCGCGGAGGTCGCCAATGCTGTCGCCGTCGGGTGAGTCTCGGGCTGTGTGCGGCCTGTATTCCTGAGCATCTGAGCTGCGCACATAGATATTTCCTGTGGGACACTATCGACGCCATAGTGAACTTCACAGACATGGGCTTCGTACTACACGGTATGTCTACAGCTACTCTTATTCCCTCGTTCTAACGACCCTTTTAGGTTTGTCGTGTACAATTGTCTACAGCCTAACCTACGTGAGTCAGCCGTTCCGTCCGCCCCCGTCGTAGTCATCTAACGACTGTCATCACAGCGACCTTTCCTGGAATACTTCTCATGCCGCTTCCTCCTATGGGAATTGTGCGTGCGCGAGTCCTCCTTACAATGTCTCTGCTGAAGAATTAGGCACAGGAGCACACCATTTCTAAACATCCACTGGTTCCTTGACAAGACCGGCCGGACGGGTAGCACGCTCCAGTTGATCAACGGCGCCCTCCTGCTGTTCACATTCTTCTTCGTGCGCATCGTGTACGGGTGGTACACGGTAAGTCCCACGCCGACACAGTATCTTGGGCTTCGGTTTAATTTCGCGTGTTGAACAGAGCATCTCGTTTTGGCGCGTGATGTTCCAAGTGCGACACGAAGTGGCGCCCTTCTGGTGGCTGACCTTCATAATCGCGCACGCCATCCTCACCACGCTCAACCTTATATGGTACGTTGGTTTGGGTCGCATACAGGAGCCAACGCTGACAGAAATATCATTTGTCTTGGTAGGTTGACCAAGATGATCCGCGCGCTGCGAAAGCGATTTGACGGCGACGACAAGCAGCCTCTCATCGCGCCCGTCAACGGACAGCCTCCGCCGCTCAACTACACCGTCGCGGATTCGGATCCCGCGCAGGGCGCACAGTGATCCCATCACCTTAATGCTATCTTACGACCTCACTTGATTATATTTCCTATGACGATTCACACACCCCATCTACCCCACATCCCACCTCTTGGATACGATTAACCCGGAATTGCACTCGGACTCAAGACTAGTTTGGACTGAGGATTGAAGACGGCTCGAGAGAGCCTCGGGAGGGTATAAAAGTAATGTTTTTGAACGAAATGCCACGCCGCGATATGTCTGTACATATTTGTATGGTACAGACGATGTGAGCGGCAGATCCATCCTCGCCGACGATCTGTTTTGTGCTGCATACGCTATATCTATCTATATTTAATCGCTGTATACTTTAATATAGTCGGAAGAGTGACCCACCATGGGGCGTGTCGGCTAGGTTCGTACGTACTTGTGGAACGCGACCTTGACTTCGTTCTGTACACGTCGCTCCCATGCGACCAGGTTGACCCGGCGGGTGACCTCGAAACGTAATACGTTCTCCTTCGAGTGCAGTAAACAGTGCAAGTACGCGAACACGAGCGCGTCAAGCGCAGTTGGCGCACTATCGAAACGTCAATCTCTTCACGTCTGGTTTAGATTCGTGAAAGAACGTACTCGGAGCCAAGGAACCACTTGTCCGTGCCCAGCCGCTCCGATAGCGACGCGATGGCGTCTTTGTACTGCAGCTCGAGAGCGTTGCGGTCCAGGTGTACGCCGTAGGGTGGGATCAGCGACGCAAGCCCGGTTAGCGGCGCGGGCGGGGGGTTTAGCATTGTCTCCACCGGCCGGTGGTTTGTGGAGTACGGCGCAAGAATCGTCCGCAAGGTCACGTCCTTGGGCTGGAAGAACTCCTACACAGCACCATTAGCCTTTTGATACCTATTCGGACAGACAAAGCGTACGAGCGCAGCGTGCACGGGGCCCTCCATGAGCGCGACCCACGCGCGACTCTCGTCCTTTGCAGCGAGGTCCGCATATCCCTCCACCGAGTCCACACTTCCCACCCTTGCATCGACCCACCCGGCAATCAAATGCGGCGCGAGCAGCTCGCCCTCTCCGTCATCCCGCGTCTTCTTCGCATCCGCCTCCGCCGCAAACGCAAGCGGGACGTGCAGCGCGGGGAGGCGTCCGTCCACCCCACCGTCGGGCGCGATGTCCCAGCGCACGGCCACATCGCGCACGCCGCGCAGCGCGAGGTACGCCTGCCACTTGAGGCACTCGACGTCCGCGCTCAGGAGCTCAGTCGGCAGGTCCGTGTCGGCGGGCGCGCGCGGGGGGTGCACCCAGAGCGTCGGCTGGGTGATGCGCGGGGCGGCATAGGGCGTACTGTGGGCGGGGTAGGTGTACAGGGGGAAGAGGGCGAAGAAGGCGCGCAGAGGCGGCGGGAGGGTCAGGAGCGAGGACGCCATGTGGCAGACGCCCGCGGAAGGGGAAGAGGAGAGGAGGAAAGACACGTGCGGGCGCATCATTACCGTCTTTGGGTGATTGCCGACGAGGAATCGAACCCGAACTGAACTCATGCGAGAGATCCAGGAGAAAGCATAAATTGAAACTAGTGATACACAGACGACGCGACAGCAAGCAATAACGAGAGCAACAACCCTAGAACTTGAAGTCCTTCTCCTTCCTGTTGTCCCGCTCCCTCTCCATCTTTTGCTTCTTCTTCGCCATCTCCTTCGCAATCATATCCGAGAAGTCCTCCTTGCCGCCCGCTCCGGGCACGCCAGCAGTACCACGAGAATGCTGGTCGTACCGGCGCCGTAGCTCGTCTTCCGACAAGCCCTCGAGCTCCGACGCGTCGATGGAGATATCCACGCCACCCGCTTTGCGCTAAGAGAATGAAAATCGGCAAGGTCAAACGGAGGTTTGGCATGTAGCATGCAAATTCCAACTCACCTTCGTACCGCGTTCGTCGCCCAGCACCGGAATCGCCGCGCCTGCATTCGCGACGCCGCCCAAGTCGTATCCGCGCTCGCTGCCCATGAGCCCGCGCACGGAGGTTTGTTTCTCTGGCACGACTTGGTATAGCGACCGCGGGCCGGCGTCCTCGTGTGTCGGACGCGGGGCGTTCTTCCTGAGTTCGAGGAAGTCGGGTGTTTCGAGCCCGCCGGCGACGGTCGAGACGACGCTGGTCATGCCCGACGGTGTCTCCATGCCCGATGGCGTCTGCATGCCATCCATTGCCACTGGTTGACTTTCCTCTTCGGACTCTTCCTCGGACTCTTCCTCCTCTTCTGACTCGTCCTCTGAAGGCCGTGTCAGTTTGGTGTCAGAAGTGAACATGAAACGTAGCCCGCACGTACCTTCTTCTGGTTCGAGCTCACCCCATGAATTTCGGTCAACAGGCTCGCCAATCTTGATAGAGCGTCAGTGTTAGAAGTCAAACCGGTGCAAGAATACTCACGTCTGAGTCAGTATTCTTTGGCAGGACACCAAACACATCACCATACAAAGGACGATTATATTCGTCAAGAGGTGGCTTACCCCAGCCACCAGGGTGGAAACCCCATTGTGCGCTTTTGCAAATATATCAGCTAAACAGCGGCATTCAAAAAAAAAATAGGCTCACCCTTCTGGGATTGGGGCATTGAGACCAGGTATCCGCAGTGTTGGATAACTTGGTGGCGGGCCGAATCGTTGCATGCTGATGAGCCATGGAGGAGGTGCTAGCGGAGGGATTGACAATGCTTCTACGAGCTCTGGAGACAAATCACCAGGACGCTTGTGCTTCAGCTGCGTCTCAAATTCCTTGCCTTCATAATACCTAAAATAGAGTTCAGCATGCGCTTGCAACGAAGTCAGATGGGAAACCGAACATTTCGCCAAAGCCAGTGACGTTCGGCTTGGTCATATGTTTGAAGAACGCGTCGTGGAGTTTCTGGTAGTCAATGTCAACCTTGCCCATCTTGGGCTGCACGCGTTCGCGCGTTTTGGCCTTCAGCGACATGTTCGCCTCCTTCTCCTTGATCGCGTCGCGCATGGTGGCGATACCGGTGTCAGCGATGTACGAAGGCAGCTGGAAAGGAGGCTTCTCAATACCGCGCTTGCCCTGGAGATAGTCGCGCTTTGCGCTCCAGTGCGCGGGGATGGGCACGGTGTTGCGGTAGCTTTTGAGGTGGAGGAGGATGCGGGGGTCGGCGGCGGTGACATCTGTCCATTCGACGACTTCGGGCTTCTTGACGAGCTGCTTGAGTTCAGCGACGGTGAGCCTGTTCATCTTGCGGGCCTTCTTCTTGGATAGCGGCTTCTTCTCCTCCGTCTCGGAGTCGCCTTCGGACGCCATGTCGTCGTCGGAATAGATGATTTCGCCCTTGACATTGTCTCGGTCACGTTCCGTCTATACAGCTTGTCAGTAAGCAATTATTGTTCGCGGAATTGATTACACACCGAGGCAGATTCTGGTGGCGGCTGGAAACGTGCAAAGACGTCGGAGAATGCCTCGAGAGCAGCTCCTTTGACTTCCAACTGCTCAGGTACGTACTCGACATTCGATGATCGCTCCACCTCCTCCCGCTTCACCTGTTGATCGCTCTCGCCATTTGCGTCCTGCGTACGCTTATGGGTTATTACGAACGTGTGTCATTGTTTATACACATACTGGTGTCTGGGTCTGCTCGGCTTTCTTCTGTTTTGCCTTGAGTCGCCGAAGCTGGTTTTTGGACTTGACCTTGCCGTTCGCTTTCGCGCCGTTCGTCCCATTCACGCCGTTTGCGACGACCTCAGCTTCTGCGGCCATGAGTACGACGAGTGCGTTGGAGGAGGTGGAGGACGAGAGCAAGGGACGTGTGCTGACATAAGCAATTGCCGTATATGGATGTCTAAATGGCCGAAGCTGAGTCTGAACGCGGTCGGTCGTTGCCGGCGTTGATGCTGGTGCGCTCACGAGAAATTTGCTCAAGACTTTCGACCACCACCAGATCTATCGATCTCGTCGAGCCCGTCCTCCGCCAGACACGCATATAGTCGACGACACCGTCGCCCCCTCACGCACAAAAAAAAACTAACTAGAGCCCGCCAATATGTCTACGTACGCACATCAAGCCTGCCAGGCCCGCTTTTGATGGCTCACGTCCCGTTGCTTTCCAGAGAACAGCTCCAGGATGTCCAGGAGAACGAGATTGAGTCCAACTGGGACCAGGTCGTCGACAAGTGAGCATTGTGTACTCTTCAGCGGTCCCTCTGTGTGCTGATGGAGCTCGATGTGCAGCTTCGACAACATGGAGCTCAAGGCCGAGCTGCTTCGTGGTATCTACGCCTACGGGTACGTGCCCTTCGTCCCTTTGTTCTCCGCCACCGTCGCCCTCACAGCGCGCCCGCAGTTTCGAGCGCCCCTCCGCCATCCAGCAGCGCGCCATCGTCCCCGTCATCAAGGGCCACGACGTGATCGCGCAGGCCCAGTCCGGCACCGGCAAGACGGCGACCTTCTCCATCTCCATCCTCCAAAAGATCGACCCCGCCGTCAAGGGCACCCAGGCACTCATCCTCGCGCCCACCCGTGAGCTCGCCCAGCAGATCCAGAAGGTTGTCGTCGCCCTCGGCGACTACATGAACATCGAGTGCCACGCGTGCGTCGGCGGCACGAACGTCCGCGAGGACATGGCCAAGCTCCAGGAGGGCGTCCAGGTCGTCGTCGGCACGCCCGGCCGTGTATACGATATGATCAACCGTCGTGCCCTTCGCGCCGACTCGATCAAGATTTTCTGTCTCGATGAGGCCGATGAGATGCTTTCTCGTGGTTTCAAGGACCAGATCTACGAGGTCTTCCAGCTCCTGCCCCAGGACACGCAGGTCGTCCTGCTCTCTGCTACCATGCCCGCTGACGTGCTCGAGGTCACCAAGAAGTTCATGCGCGAGCCAGTGCGGATCCTCGTCAAGAGGGACGAACTGACCCTGGAGGGTATCAAGCAGTTCTACATCGCTGTTGAGAAGGAGGAGTGGAAGCTTGACACACTTTGCGATTTGTACGAGACTGTCACTATCACCCAGGCTGTCATCTTCTGCAACACTCGGAGAAAGGTTGACTGGCTCACCGAGAAGATGCACGCTAGGGAGTTCACTGTCTCGGCGATGGTAAGTGAATTGAGATGGGATCTGTCAAATGCCTGTTGAGGTGCTGACTCAACTATCATCAGCACGGTGACATGGAGCAGAAGCAGCGCGAAGTCCTGATGAAGGAGTTCCGTTCAGGATCCTCCCGTGTCCTCATTACGACTGATCTGCTCGCCCGTGGTATCGACGTCCAGCAGGTCTCACTCGTCATCAACTACGACTTGCCCACGAACCGTGAGAACTACATCCACCGTATCGGTCGTGGCGGACGTTTCGGTCGTAAGGGTGTCGCCATCAACTTTGTCACCACGGAGGATGTGCGGATGCTTCGGGATATTGAACGTACGTCGACTCGAGTGACCCGCCGTTGTTCCGCGCACTGACATGCACGATCGCATCCCAGAATTCTACAACACTCAGATTGACGAGATGCCCCTCAACGTTGCGTAAGTGCTCTATATAACCGTCTGGCTGGGAGGGCACTGCTGATGGTTTCATATTGCAGCGACCTGATTTAGACGATATACTCGATACGCCACGCTCACTAGTCTCATTGCGCCCCATCAGCTGTCCAACGAACACACGTCGGGTCCTGCGGATCAGACACTGTCACACCATCGATTCAATTCGCATCTCACTCCCGCACCACGCTGTATATCCTCTCCGCCGGGAACATCACCACGACACCTGTTCTTGCCCTCTCAAGCTTCGGTTCAGTTCTCGTCTTTCGTCTTTCGTCTTTCTATTTCATTGTTTATGCACTTGTCCGTCGTCTCTGCCCGCTGCCTAAAAGTGTAGTGCAGTACCATGTACTCTGAGAACTTGCAGTTTATGCTAATACACTACGGTTTCTCGTCCTGAGGGTGCTGATGCATGGGCAGATTGATGCTTTGCGGTGATGTTGGGGTGGTGCCTTTTTCCAATCTTTGCGATCATGATAACCCGTTGATCCTGCGGCAAAGTGGGAGGCGGTGCGCGGGCGGGACCAGGGCGGTCGGCCGCTCGCGATTCGCTGGGGGTAGTGCCTGTGCCCACGAGGATAGAGTTGTGTTGACCGTTGTGGGTTGACGAGGAGCAGGTTGCGGCCGTGTGGCGACATGTGAAGATCAGGCAGGCTGGAGCGGCTGATGGACTCAGGGATGGTCGGCGTGTGCTGGATGGCATCAACATGCAGAGGTGCAGAGGCTGATGTTTTCACACCAGGAGGCGGTGCGACGGGGCCAGAGGCGGCCGAATGCTGGAGTGCAGGGCACTGCCTGGCGAAAGGCTACGGACAGGATGCATGTCGGATGAAAGACCGCGGCTGCTGGGACGCTGCAATGCCAGTCCCTGCCCCTGCCTCGCCCGTGCAGCATTCCGCCGTTCATTTTCGTCCCTCCTATCCGGCGATTGAACTGACTGAGACAGCCTGCTGACTGGCGTTCGCTAGCCTACAGGAGCCTACAGGTCCCCCGCAGGTCTCGGATGCCTTGCGCACTGCTAAAATTGTAGTGTCGCATTTTCGGCTCGACGACAGGTACGCCGCCCGCGCCCGTTGGATTTGCGGTCTGCCTTGCGTCTGACTATAAGTGCGCTGACTATAAGTGCAGCAGCTCGTGCGCGGACCCCGCAGTGCAGCCTCGCCCTCCCGACGTGTTCTGCCCGTAGCCGGCATGCCCGCGTACTGAACCCGGCAATCTCGTGAGTCGCGCTCTTTGTTCGTACCGTCATGCCATACTCATGCCATCCCTTTCTGTCCGTCACGGCCAGGCGCAGCAGTCTCTCGTCGCCGCACCCATTCGTTATTGTCCCCTTGGCTACCCTTGGCCCCCTTTGAACCGTCGCCCGCCAGGACATCCGTTGCTGCAAGCCACTGACCCCGTTGTAAGCACGGGCCATCCTCCGACGCCGTCCAGTGGCACCGGCTCTTGCGTTCATTGTTATATTTAAGTTATTCATCCGGTGAGCAGCAGCCCCTCCCCCGCCCGCCGCCCCCGCCTGCATCAGAAGCTGACCTCCAAAATGCCAGAAGAATCGTTACTGGCGCGCCGCAGGAAGAGTTCCGTCCTCCAAGTTAACACGGACATGTCGCGTCTTAGCATGGTGCCGCGTATCGACACCGCAAACCCATACCATTCACTGCCATCACCCTCGGGCCACCGACCAAACGCACACGCCTATCATGCCATCCAGCACCCAACAGAGATCGTGAAACGAGTGTACCTCGCCGACCTATCCGCTGCAGAGAACCCCGAGACCCTCTCCCACTTCGGCATCACACACGTCCTCTCCGTCATGCCCGGCAAAGTGAGCCTGCCCCCAAACGTGCCGCTCATAGCGTTCAAGCAAATACCCCTTCGTGACGCACCCTTCGAGGATCTCATCAGCCATCTTCCAGAGGCGACCGCCTTCATCAGGAGCGCACTCTACAACCCAAACGCAAGGGTCCTGGTACATTGTGTACAAGGCATCAGTCGCAGCGCCAGCGTCGTGTGCGCGTTCCTCATCGAAGACTTCAAGTGGTCGCCAGACATGGCTTTAGCACATGTCAAGAAACTGCGTCCGTGCGCGGACCCAAATTTGGGCTTCTTACACCAGCTTAATGAGTACGCAGCCAAGCTGTCTCAGGGCAAAGGGAGACCATGACAGAAAGAGATGCCTCATCTGCACCGTACCGCTTGGACCGCGCTGTTTCGTCTATCCTCCATCCTCGCATTGGCTTCTTCGCATCACGATGACCACAACACGCACGCACATATTGTATCCATCATACTTATTCTTATATTAGGTGTTCGATGCTCTGTCTGTACTATATCACTCACCACGGGCTCAAGATCATTGCATACCTCTGTTCTGTTATCTTGCATTAGTATCGCTGCTACTCCACAATACAAATCACGCTGTTGATGATTACATATGTCGTTATGCTGAGAATAGACCTGATCACTGCAAGTAAATTACAAGTATACATAGGTTCATTGTTACAAGATTAGAAGGGTTTGGCTTGGTATGTTACACAATCTCGTCGTCGAAGGAGCACAACATCACTACAGGGTATCGAAGTAACGTCCTTGATAAATCAGTACACAGATGAACTTCAACAGCATCTTGATTTCGCTGGGGCAGCTTCTGCAGTGAGGCCATCACCTCTTGGCTGAGACAGCTTCACTCCCGGCGACTAGAAAGATGACCCATCAATGGAATTCCGGAAACACGGGGATGATCACGAAGCACTCACTCGCTCATCATCGAACACGCCTCTCCGAATCTTGTCGAGGATATCTCTCGTCGCGCGCTCAAACGCATCTTCAACGTTCAACCCCGACTTCGCGCTTGCTTCCACAAACAGCAAGCCTTCTTCCTGGGCCCAGAGCTCCGCTTCCTCCGTCGACACCTCGCGCTTCCGTTTCGACGTGCTCGACGCGGCTGTTTCTCGGTCGCGCGGCGCCGCCTCCTGTGCACGGTCCGCGTCGTCTTCGGACGACGGGCACAGGTCCACCTTGTTCCCGACGAGGATGCACGTTAGGTGCGGATCCGCATGTTCCCGGACGTCCTTGAGCCAGGAACGCGCGTTGAGGAAGCCTGTGGGCGCGTGCGCGTTATCAGACAAGGTTAAGCTCCACCGAGCCGCGCTGGCCTACTTTGGCGGGATGTGACGTCGTACACGAGCAGGCAGCCTGCTGCCCCCCGGTAGTAGGACCGAGTAATGGATCGGAATGATTCAGTTCCTGCGGTGTCCCAGCCTGACGAGGCGGAGGACAGGGGAATGAAAGGAGGTATGGATGCGTTAGTAACCCGGTCGCTGCGGCGGTTTCTAGGACGGACGCTCACATTGTAGCTTGACGACTTTATTTTCTTCAGGTATGGTGATTAATTTCGAACCAAATTCCACACCTAGCTGGCAGGTATATTACTACGCTCATCGTCCCTAAAGAGTACGGATTTTAGGACGTACTGTTGGATCAGGATTGGCAAGGAAGCGTTGGTCGGTGAGACGCACGAGCAGAGAGGACTTTCCCACTGCAGCGTCACCTGCATCACGGTGAAGTGTCAGAATGCGAATTCTGACGTGTCAATCATAGACACTCACCGGTAATGATGAACTTGAGGACATAGTGCCATGCAACGCCAGACATGTCGGTCGCACGCGCAGTGAGGAGTCGAAGAGTTTGGGAGAAATGCTGAGATCTCAAGCGTATACACTAAAGCGTCAAGCTATTTGGCGTGCGAGTAGATAGATTCTATGGAAGAGAGAGTACAGATACAGCGCAGGTCGAGTCGTACAGTGAGGAGAAAAGTCTTGTCGTTGTGTGCAGCGATGTGGTCGAGTGCAATCCGTGGGCGCTGACTTTCTCGGTCGGCGCGGGTCAGGCGGCGCGAAGGTGCCGCAGAGCCACGTGGCGTGCCGGAGGACCCCGGGCCTCGTCGCTGCCTGCTCTCTCCTCATCGTCTCGCACAACGGCCACCGTCTCTCGCATCCACCATGAGTACCTGGCGCGCAGCATTCACGTACGTATCTCGTCTCAACTATAACCTGCCTTTGCATACGTACTTACTCAAACACGTTTACCCCCCGCCTCTTACAGTTTCAACAAGTACAGCCAAATCACCGCGCGTGCTCTCCGCCAGTCGCTCAAGGAGACCGAGCGTGTCGCGGCTGAGAGGCGGGGTACCACCATCTTGCGTTACCAGGAGTGGAAGGATGGCCAGGGAGGTCAGCAGGTACGTGCGCACTCTCGTCGACTCGCTTTCGCCGGCGCGCTTTGTCGGTGTGTGGCTGGTTCCTTGCGATGTGGACCTCGTTGGGCACTGTGCCTGCCGGTTATACCGTACTGGGTTTGGTTTGTGGAATAAGACTCGAGGCGTCGCGCATCGAAGCCGCGGCCGATTATTTCACGGGCAATTCCCGTTGTAATGTCGCAGCTCAAATGCGCCGATGCTATGCAAGCCGACTTGGGCTGCAGTCGCACTCATTCCGTGCCAGTCGTTTCGGACACCAAGCTACCTCTTACAAAGCCGCACGGTGTGCTACATCCACGTCTATATTCATCATGAATCTCTCATCGCTCGTCTATACTCCCCGAACCGCTCAATCTCACCGCCTTCTCCGTCATCTCAATATCACATTCAACACAACTGACGCATTGCATCTTTAGGTCTACCTGAACACCCCGCCCGAGAAGAGCGAGTCCAAGCCCCCAGTCTAATCATAACCTTGCCATCTGTACCTCATGCGGACTTCATATTAGACTCTCGGAACATCGAAAATTCATCACTTGCATGATTATATCCGACGTCTGCTCGCTGACTCTACGCTTTCGATCCGTTCAATGCTGTGTCTTGACAGTTCGCAATACGCTTAGGCGACTGTGGTCAGCTTTGCAAAACAACAGAGAAGCTTGAGTCAATTGGTCTTGTGAGCCAAACAGTGAACGTTTGTTCTGCGTCAGATCGGTTACAGCTTCCATCTTTCTACCTCTTGGCATCGTTCGGTGCATTCGGGTGTGCCACCTGTACCTGCATCAGAACATAAATCTTACTGCTTCTTGCAACCGAGTTCTCCAGACACAAACTACTAATTGGTATGTACGCACGACAACACTACGGTATAGGGTGAACTCTACGCTCGCGTCTGATCCAGCCAGAGCTCTCAATCAATCTACCGCGACCTAACTCAGCTCCATCTGTTCAATCTCGCTCAACTTGCCCTCTCGCTGCGCCTGCATGATTTCCGATGGCAGCAACGGCTGCGGAGACGACGCCCTGCTCCCTGCCCGACTGCCCGCTCTGCTCCCCGGACGACTGCCCGGCAGGTCCGGGTACACAGGCACGGGCGACAGCGCCCTGACGTCGAGCTCGTCGGAATCTGTCGACATGCGTTGCGGCTCGTCGCTGAGCTCGTTGGTCACGATCGGTGCATTACCGTTACCGTTACCGTTAGGCGCAGGCGAGAGCCCATGCTCTGGTTCGGGTGCCGGTGAGGATGCGGTCGGGGGCGAGGGAACGGGGAGCGCTTTCTCTGGTGTTGGGGGAGCAGGTGTCGGCGTCGTAGACCGATGCAGTCGTAGCGTGTCTGTGCGAGTGAACATGTTTGCGAAACGCGAGTGCGTTGTCGCTGCATGTTGTGGCGCGGGTGGCGTCGGCGGTGGCTTGACCTCAATGCGCTTCTCCTGGACGACAATTTCGAGCATGGCAGTAGGCGCACGTACATTCTTGAGTGCGGAGAGTTTCTCGTGCAAGAAGCGTACGTCGGCGAGTAACCTGTACAGAAATTGACAGATGACATATTAGAACCCTCGTAGCTCATGTGTGACATGAACTAGTGCATGTGGACACACCTCTCCTTAGCCTCTAACGAAGGCAGATCGATGCTTGCGTATTCCTCCGACAGTCGGTGATTTATCGCAGCAAATACTTGCGTCATGACATACTGCATAGCTCACTCATTAGCCTGACGATAAATAAATATGGCTGTTCACGAACCTCCACTACGGATACTGAGAGGTATCTTGACAGGACCTTATGCAAAGTGACGGTTTCTTTGACTAAAAGTTCCATGTAGTCATTGATGCCACCGCCCTCCTTAGGTACGTCCCATCTCACAGCCTGTTGCAATGAAAATTGGATGAGATTTATCGACACTAATTTTTGATTTATCACCGACCTGAAGAGTACGTATATGCGCACTCAAACGGTCTCCCATGATAGCAATGAGTTTCGCATGTATCTCATTTTGATGCTCTTGGTAATCCTGTGGTATCGGTCAGTTAGCAAGTTGTGTTAGAGGAACACGAAGCAACCGCACCCTCTTGAGTTTGTCAAACTCGATCAGCATCACAGCTTGTTTTTGGCTCAGATGGCGACGGAATGTCTCGCGCACATACGGAATGAGTGAGATCATGATCGAAAGCGATTGAGACGCGAGGGCTATAGAAGGGTTTGATGAATTAAAAACACGTAGGGACTAAACGCATCGCCACCAACCTAAATGTTTTGCGGTAATGTTTTTCAGGCCCGCAGAGCGCATTGCACCGGCTCCAAGTACGACTTGGCAAGTTCGCGAGTTGAACGCTTTCAGAAGCTCGATAACACGGCTCATCGTGTCCGTTACAAGTGTGGGCAGATTGATGATCACGCGCAGGTAGTCCGCAAGCAGTGTGAGCACCTCAAGCGTGGCGGACACGGCGAAGAAGTGGCGGTCTTCAATCTTGAGGTGCTTGCCTAGCCCATGTGCGTTCTTCCGCTTACCTTCTGACTGGAGGTGTTTGGGGACGTGAGAGGCTATGGAAGGAGAAGGGACTGGGGAGGATGGCTGGATGGTGGACCCGTTGATGGCGAGCGCTGGTGAAGGGGTGACAGGGCTCGCTGGTGTGTCTGCAGACACCGTGCCAGGCGGAGGGTCGAACATAAACTCGGCCGGGTCATGAATTGACGCATCCACAACAAGGTCAACGATATGTTGGACAGTTGGAGGAACTTCTGCCGGACTCCACTGCTCGTCTTCGACCAGCTTTGCTGATTGGGAAAGTCGTTGTTGGTGGAAGGCTTGTAAGAAAGTTTTTGCCTGATTACAACGTTATGGCAGTATCTAACACATTTGAGCATGGTTGCTTACCTGACTAACAACGACTCCTCGCAGCCCAACAATCATTCGTCGACATATGACTTCCGACTTGACCACAAAGTCCCACGAAACATTGAACAGTGTCCAGAAGCTTTGTAGATCCAGAGCCGTATGTTGTTCGGTCCGCACAGTGATCACCTTCGCAGCGCGTGCATTAGCTAGCTCTCCCGCGGAGGATAATATATCGGAGAGATCTTCCCGGAGAGCAACCAGATCCACAGAAGACTTTGATTGTCTCAACGTGAGAATGGCACAACATTAGCATATTGTGACATATCCCAGAAGCAAATTGCATACCGGATGCCCTCAATCACTTCGACGACGGTGGTATTCTGGGTTTGAAGACCTTCCAAGCAATTCAGGTAGTTCTTATACATGACCTGTGCTAGATCCACAAATGCGGATTGATCCAATGAGCGTACCTCCTGGGCTGCAGGAGATGCTTTTGGACTATTCGAGTCGTCGTCCTCGAGAGCAAATGCAGGTATATGCTAGAATGATGTAAGTATGCTGCGGCGTCCAAGTTTGCACAACATACCCTCTTGAGTGTACTTCGTACTTCGAGAAGGACGACTTCTCTCCAGGACAATATAGCTTCCCGAATGCTTCCTGTGCGGACCAGAGATTGGAGTAGAGGCCGCAAGCGGTCCTTCAGCGACATCTGGGAGCCGTTGCTGGAGCTGCCTCCATGAACATCAATACGTTCAATAAGGTCCGCACGGAGGATATTGACAATCTCAGAAGACAACGACGATGCGATTTCGAGTGTCAGTGAACGAAGATGGTCGGGCAACTCTGAGAAAGCCCTGAGTGATGAGATTGGTACAGGGGATGAATCCGGTTTCCGTGGGTGCACTGGAGAAGGGCTGTCAGGTGGTGACTCTGGCACGGAAGGCAAGGACGTGAATTGTCCATCTTTACTCGGTAATGGAGGTGGTGCCGCGGAAAGCTGGAGGGCATCGGGCGGGTGCTCGATCCCGGCGTCCCATAACGCGTGCAGCTCGTCTACTACGTCCAGGGCTTCTCCCCACTGTCCAGCTGTGACAAGATTTCGTGCCACGCCCGTCATGTCAATGACACTGCCAATGACCTTCACGCCTTCCTTGACCGAATCTAGGTTGCGCAGCCGACTTTCCCGCCGGACGAGTTCCAATCCCTTCTTCGCGCCCTTCTCGTCCACATCCTTGAGGAGGGTCCGCAAGCGCGCTATTCGGTCAAGGCAGCGCTCAGACTCGGTCTGCAGGTCTTGAAGATTCGAAAGCGCAGCAAAGAAGGATGTAGAGCGGACAGAGATCTCACGCACAAGGTGTTGCTCAATGGTGTCTGCGTGCATAGACAGGCGGTCAATAATGGGTTGCGCATATGCAAAGGATGCCGGCCCATCGAGTAAGAATCCGCCTTGCTGGTCGCGGTGTTCAGTCACAGCATTGAACGTGCGCGGGTCGCCTAAATTGAACTTAGGGTCGAAATAGAGCTCGGGTACAGACTCTAGGGGTGGAAGGGGTCTCCCTTGCGGCGGTTTAGGTGTACGTGGCGTTTGTGGTGTGTCGGTGTCGGTAGAGAGTGAAGTGGATGAGTCCGACGTAGAAGGACCGCTAATTTGTGCTACACCTTCACGGCCGAGCTCAACATTCTTCTCGAAGCGTTCCCATTCCGGACCAACGGATTTAAGGTAGGCATCAAAGTCTTTCCTGCGAACACGGGGAAGGTCCGCGGGTGGGACTGTAGGGAGTGATGAATGTGCTTTCGGAGGTGCTTGCTTCTTGTGCGGATTATTGAGTACGGTAGATATCGCTGACATGTCAGCATATCAGTGAGCTGAGAGCATAATAAATGACATGAAGACGCACCATGAAATCCATGAACAGCGCTACTCCAGTACGGAGGGACCGCACCTAGCGGAAGATTGGCTATGGACAGCAAGTCCACCGTGCTAGTTTGACCATAGTAGTCTCCACGGCCTTCTGTAGTTTCGGACACGCTTCCAGGTCCAGGCCTCCGCGTACCCGAGTCCCATGCGAACCTAAACTGCTTAGCGGTGGTAATGTTTGGAAGCTCGCCGACTGGAGAAGCCGGACGAGACGAACTGGAGGCGTAGTCCTCCGACATGGTAAGTGCCAAGGCTGTAGGAACTAATGCCGGGCTATAGGCGTCGGAATGAGAGAGTTATAGACATCCAATCTCCAATGCTGTTGTCGTCGTTGTCGCGTTCGCTGTCGTCGTCTCGGTCGAGGCGGGCGGTGTCACTGTCACGGTGTGAAAGTAAGCGTCTAATAGCTGCCGACGATGAAGAAAAGGGAAATGATGCGCCCTCCACGTGGAAGGAATAACATTGTCAACGTCCGAGGCGGGCGAGTCGGTCTTCGGAATTTCGATTTATCGATCGTTACAGCTCTTCAGCAACAACGAACAGTATAAATTGACGTGTTCTCGGTACGATGTATTCTCGCGCTTTTCTCGAAGTTATTACGACATCAATAAGAAACATGGGCAAGAAAATCATAACAGTACGAATCACTGTCGCAATTTATCAAGCTAGACAATATCATACGGAAAGCAGTGCCACACGAAGGACAGTCCTTCATCTGATAGACTAAGATCTGCAGGTAAGATGACAATGGTGAACTGTCTCAAGCGTGAGCGAGCGGCGCCGCGACTCGCGAGTAACTTTGACTGGAACCACGATCACTACCGCGTCGAGCTCTACTATCTCACTCCGCTATCGACACGCTGTATCACTCAGGCCTTTTCTCTCTTCTACCACTACTAATCTCCTATCTTATTCTGCGACATCACTCGGCTCGTCAAGATATTGGCTGGTTACTCAATGCAACGTTCCGGGAGACGACTTCACTTTCGTTAAACTATCCGGCCTTCAATACCCTGCGGATCTATGCGGTGTGCGATCGATGCCATCGAAACTTGCTATCTAGCCTAGGAAGTAGGAAAAATCGACTCGGACAGCGGCAATAGTTGTACGTTGCGGATAGCGAGTAGCGGGACACTCAATTCTCTAAGCAGGTGCAGCCTGGACTCGTTCACATGACTTCAGTCGATGCCAGAGGCATAGTTTACTGCCTGTGTGATGTAGTGGTTGCATGTTTCTGAACCCTGCTACCTTAGCCGTACAGATATCGTGCTTGAGGAGCGCGACGTCTCTACGACTACGATAGCGGTTGAAAATCTTGCAGTTATGACATGCATACATATCATCTTGCCTACGCCGAAATGCAGGAGCCAGGATACTGGTCGATTGTCCTGCACTCATCTTGTGGCTGCACGAGGCTCCTAAAGTCCTCGCACGCATCAAACTTCAGAGGTATGTGGCTTATTGTCTTCCCCACTGCGTCTGGTAGTTTGCATTGTCTTGCGTTGAATCTGGTGCGATTGCCAACATGTTTCGATGCATAGCACAGAGCGTGGCCTCAAGATCGAGGCTGCGCTTCCCTGCTTGTCTCTTATCGAAATCAAGTGTTGTACTTTTGTGGTACAATGCGGTCTTTTACCGTCGCAGACTCGCAGTCTTTGCGCACGCAAAAGCTATACGGACGAGTCCTCTGTTTCGGGGTAGATGCCTAGGGCGATTCGACTCTGTCCGCTGCTCTCTTCGCTTTGATGGAATCAGGTTCTCACGCAGACCGCTGGTGGAGCGCGTCCCGGCAAGATGAGTACCACGAGTAGAAGTGAGCAGAGGGGCATCGGGCAGAAGGGCGGGTCTTGCATCGGTCTCTGAAGTCTGCCTGTAGTCATGGAAGAGGCACCAGGAGAGTATAAAGCAATGTCTTCCATCCCTTTTGGTGCATTGTTCTTTCTGGGATACGCTTATCCTGAGGCGGTGCACTTTAAAGCACTTATCGTATTCTTTCTTCATTATACAGATATTCTCAGGTCATTTGAAGATGAGCACTGACAAGCATATATCGTGAAGGACATATAACTTAGCAGTACTTCCCGCGATACGGTTGGTGCCTCTGTCGTTTGCATTGCTTAATGCCTTGTTTTGGGAATGATCGAATTCAGTCGCTCACATCTTCCTTCACCCCAGCTGACAATGCTATCACACACACTCTCTCTCGTTACAAGGGCTCTCCTTACCCAATGGCCTCATACGGCGGCAAACACGATTCGCAAGATCGCAGAACACGCGCGCCCTACAGCTCTCGAGACCTCGGTCCGTTCCCATACTGCCCAATGCAGAAACCACTAAAGGAGACAACCTATCAGGGCATATCTGACTCGCACATGTTCATTCTAGGACACATACATCACCATCAGCATTTACCCCTCGAATTTCAGTTTGCGCCTCGAGGTCCAGACGATATAAGGACCGGCTCACGCTTCGCATGGGGCTACTTTGTTCTCTCCCACCCACCCACTCCTTCATATCGCGTACTGCAACTCCGACATTCCTTTTTATTCTGATGGCCTTTCAGCAAAAGCATACATACTCTTCTCATGACTTCTTCGACGACGGCCTCCCGCTGTACGGCCGTCGTACACCTAAGTCTACTTTCCCAAGCGATGTCGCATGCCAAACTCCGCCGCCACCTTACGAGGATGTGGGGCTCATGGTATGTTCGCCAATTAATCATGTGCGGACCTTGTTGACGATCCACCTGATACAATAGCGAACCATCGACCGCCGCCGCCACTTCTATGAAGCCGCGGAGCAGTGTCCCAAGTACACTCGCTCGAGCTTTGCGCTGGTACGTGTCTATGTCCTTCATGCAGGTTAACAAAATTGCTTATTTGTCTCTTAAACTAGTCGGATATCTTCGAAGCTGACGAGGGCGACATTGAGATCGAGATACTGGAGGTGATCCCTCCAGCGTCTTTGCCTTCAGCGTCGTCCTCACCAGCAAGGTCGACCTCATTGTCATCCCCCTTGTCTGTGTTAGTGTCTAGCAAGAAGATTTTGCGACGCGCGACTAGCTTCGCGAGCACTTCGTCTGACCAGTCCCAGGCATCAAATGGTTCGGTGAGTATGAATCTTCCGTGATCAACGTTTGGTCTGTTGAACTACATCCGCGGTCATGTATAGACGGGAATCTTTGGTCGTCTGATGGCCAAGCTCAAGCGAGCCGGCCCACACAAGGTCAGCAATGACGGCAACAAGAATGGGCTGGATCTTTTCGCGTGTTAGAGAGGTTCAGCTCACTTTTCGTAGCTTGACATAGGTAAACGCTCTTCAGCCAGCGCGTAGAATGCGCTTTGCAGCTTGGTCTTCGCATAAGCTTTGTATAATCGTTCGCTCGCGGTTCTTCTTGCCTTCACTCCTTGTCTCAAATCCCTCATATGCATCTTGCTTATATACACTGTCGCTCCATTGCTGAACCGCTCCTTGCCGTCTCGTTGTATTTGTACTCTTTAGGGCTTTCTGTGTACTTTTAGTCGTATGCGCTGGTAGGAAAACCAGCTTCGCCGGATCCGGCACCTCAGTCGTGTCAATCGTATACATACCGTCGTAATTCTCGTAACACCATACGTCTCAAACTTGCATGGACGGTGTCCATATAGACAATTTGTTGTCAAAGAGGTTAAGGCCGTCGATCAGAAGCGAATATCAAGCAAAGACTATGTCCGAGAAAGTTATTTGAGGAAGGCCAAATATATATATCCATCGAAATGCAACTGTACTAGGACGAACAACGAGGGACGAAACGTTGACGGGTACATAGGTCTAATCTACCAACGGGCAGTCTCGTTGAACTGCGCCTGGAACACCGCAGGGTAATCGTACTCGCTTTCCACATAATGGAGAAGACCCCTCGCGGAGAGCCTGTCCCAAAAGCTATTAATCTGCGCTTGGGCCTTGGGTCCGACACCCTTATGGCGATAACCCTTTTCAAATGTAAGCTGCACAGACTCCAGATGTGGTAGACGCAGAAGTAGATCTTCGATATCTCGTCCAAGGATGTAACCTGCAGTGATATCGTAGATCGGTTTCTGGCCTTCATCGGTAACGACTTCGAGCCTGAGAACGCGGAGAGGCGAAGTTCCGTGACGGTCGAGCCCCTGCAGTAGAAGATATACGTCTTGCCATGCACTGAAATTGAACCCATCTGGTTCAGTGAACTGGAGCTTGAGATACTGAAGTTGCGAGCAGGTGGACAGAAGGCTAGAAACAAGACCCCCAGCCGGATCTGTAGCTATCAAAAAAAATGAGGGTAGTTCGAATACGATAAAAACAGTCTCACCCACCGGGTATCGGCGCATACGAAGTGTACTCCGGGTCAAAGCTCAGCGAAAGTCGTTTTAGAGTAGAAGACGTCTGTTCAAGGATAGGCTTGAGCAATATCCACGATAACGGCTGGATCGGTCCCAGATGCAGCATTTGCAGTTGGTTCGCCTTCACTGCGCGACTGACCACGAGTCTGGATAGGAAGCTTTGCAGTGCCTTGTCTTGAATAACGATTGACTTGGGTTTGCAACTTATCGGCCAATTATTGAGCGTGTCCGGACAATCTACAAGGCTCCGCTTCAGGATGACCTGCTGGACATCAGATAATGCGTCCAGCACGGCGAGCGCCTTGGTGGGGGGAAGACGCGGAGCATCACAGTCGTGATCGACTGAGAGCAGTCGTAATGGGGGAAAAGTAGGTGTGCTATTACGGGTGTCGAGCCAGATACGCGAGAGATGGAGGTCCTGAAGGTGGGGTAGTCTGCGCACAATATCGAACAATTCTTGCGACTGCATACGACCGAGCACTTCGCGCATATCCAAGGGGTCAAGCGGCGCGAGCGTCAAAGAGCGGACGTGGCGAGCCACATCGCTGTGTTCTTGAAAGAAAGACACGATCTCGGCCTTCGTGACCTCGCGCGTGTAGATTGCTTTCTGAGAGCGAATATACTGAAGAAATTCTGGGTCATCGTCCTCGTCGAATTGGTCGTTCCCGTCGTCGCTGAGGAAGTGGATGGAAATGTTACGCCACTGAAGCGGCTGAACGAGCTCTCTCCAGGTGCGCGAGACAAGCGCGCAAGCGGACATCGCGCGCCGGGCTTGATCTTGCTGGGGCGCCGCGGCAACAAAATGCAAGATTTCTAAGACGAGCTCCAGAGGAGTGTAAGTCGACGGAGACATTGTGAGTGGCGATATCTAGGCAGATAGGAGAGACGAGAGGGTAATTTTTTGTGTTGTTGAGGACCTTTGAGGGCGGTATATATACCTGCTGCCCGCACGCCGCGCGCCGCTTTTTGGCCAAAGGACAGTGGCCCGTCGCTTGCTGATGTGAGTATACAAAATGAAAACGAGCAATGCACATGCGATACTCACCTGTCGACCATTGTGTATTGAATACCTGTCCCTTCGTATTAATGAATCGTGCTTCAGATTGCCACTTACTGGCCATTCACCTGTCCGTCACGGTAGGCCAACGCTTAATTCAATGAGAATACTTGTCCATCCATCTAGGTCCATACGCAAGGAATAGATACATCGTTTTACATGTCAAGCGGGTCACAATCTCGACAGATCACGTCCCCAAATACCCCTAGAGCAAGCTCAGCAACTGACTGGGGGTGATAGGCCAAAGACTCACCGAACGACCCAGTCTATCATCAACAGCGCACGCGTCCGCGAGCTCACCTGTTCGCTCCAATACACACTCCGCCACGCATACATCGCAGCGAGGCCCCCCATAAAGCTGAACTTTCCCAGATCGAATACAGCTGCGTTGCCAATGTAACTACGATCGTCGAATCCCGAAATCAAAGATGTCAACACTCAAGCAAACATGGGACAGCTGGATACGTACGCAAGTGACCCCAAGTGCATGTACCTGAACGGGGCGGACACGGCCTCGTCAGCACCGGCACCAAGGAGCTCGTTCGCGGCCAACACGTCGCGCTGGCGTGCGATCTTGGCCAACTTCCGGCCGAGGTATTTGCCTTGTTGCGACGCGACCTGCGCCGTCGCAGGCAGAGCGGTAATCTTGTTACCGATCTCCTGAAGAAGAACAGCGAGCTCGTTGAGGCTTAACGTGTTGTCCGAGTCCGAGTCGTAAAGGTCAAAGAGTTCCCGCACCCGCGATAGGTGGTCCTCGGACATCGGGATGCGTTTCTTAATTTCATTTACTACGACGCATGGACCCAATCAGCATCGGCAACACAATCAACGGCCAGTCAAGCGCATATACATACCCATAACCTGCCATTCGTCAAAGTCAATCTTCCCGTCTTTGTTCTTGTCAGCTTGGTCGACCAGCTCCAGCAAGTGGCTGACAATTGATGTCTCAATCTAATTTTCGATGTAATCAGTAGCAGTCCTGAGACGGAATATTGGGCAATGTACGGACCGTGCTCGAGTCGCCGATAGCATATACCTCCCCGACCGGCGCACCCTTGACACGAAGATGCGCATCAACCTCAATTGCCTTCTTATGGACCTGGTTAGGGCTGTATGGCCATTAGCAGTGGTCCAACGAGGGTGTAGCAGACCATCACGTACAGTAGACTGGAGACACGCGCCGTGAACGGATTCATAGCAATACCAGTGCTCCAAAGCACGAAATTGGTAGGAATCGTGTGGGTTTCCGTCTTGCCATCCTTGGTACGAGTTGTATACACGACTGAATCCGGAGTTACGGCCGAGACACGGGCGTTCGTAATTAGAGTCACGCCGTCATGAAGGAACTTGTTTTCAGCGTATTTAGAAATAGCTTCGGAGTACTGTGCCACTATGTATCAGCCAAGGTTGACAATCGCGGGTTATGAAGACTTACCGTGTTCAGAATGTGTTCTCTGCTTTGAATGACGCTGATAGAAACATCCTGCCGACAAAGTTTGGGGTACTGAACGAAGTAATGAGTATCTATACGCTTCATTGTCAGCATACATACGTATTTCATGATATCCTCCTGGCACAAGTCGTAGATTTCTGCCGCCGTTTCAACGCCAGTTGGTCCGCCACCGCATACGATGAAGCTGAGCAAGCGTTTGCGCTCTTCTGGGCTGGTCGTTGGAAGTGAAGCAACTTCGAAGTTATCTAAAGCGCATATATGAGTAGATTCGAGGGTCGTTCGACACAGTAGTAACTCACCGATGACTCGCTGTCTGATCTTCTGGGCATCACCAATGGTCTTCAACTGATAGCAATTCTCCAATCCTGGGACACCGTGTGTGGACGACGTAGAACCGACCGCAATGATGAGCTTATCGTAACTATCGAGCGAACGTATTCAGCCTTTGATACCATAAGATATCAACAAGTGGGCCTTACGGAACGTAAAGATGTGTTTTTTGGCCATCTGATGATATAGTTTCGACCTCAAGAAGACGTTCCGACATAACCAGATCCACAGCCTGAAGCTGCTCTTAATGAGGCAGCAAGCGGTAAATCACGTATTGCACACCTTAGCATTGAGTAAATGACCGTGTAGTCGAGCAATCAGCTTTCTGAGCGGTTCAACCAAAGACCGTATTTGTACGGTACCGACGGCAGCAGCTGTGAACCTTGGTTAACGAGGGAACGCTTGAACGGTGGAAGGTGACTTACAGGGAAGGAGTGGTGTAAATGTGGTGTAGGTTTCGGGAGAAATAACCGTAACATGGTAATCACCAGGTTTCAACGTGTTCAGGATACCAACAGCCTACGTCAGCAGTGCGATTAGTCTACCACAAGCAAGGTGTTAGAGACTAGCTACGTACTCCCCATCCACCGCCGACGATAACGAGATGAGGCTTCTGGGCAAGCTCAAAGTTCTCCGTATTTTCAAGGTCAGAGAGATAAGCGTGGACGACCGGCAGGTTCTTAGGTCCTCCACGGTCCGGATGAAGCGCAAGGGGGGCAACAGGTACGCCATCGACGTGCTATTCATGACAGATCTGTTTAGCGACTATGCCCATGAGGAGGAAAGAGGGGACATGACACGCTAGGAGTTTATGTGGGACGTGAAGGAAGGATCGTTAACAGAGCGAGGGAACATACCATTTCATTATAAGTGAACGCGTCGTGCAAAAAGATAGCACCAGTGATCACGAAGCATCCTACGACCGTCGATCCAACGAGAAAGGCACCATATTTCAAGACTGTCCTCAAACGAGGAAATCTGCGCGTAGACCCTTGATTAGATGCGGCATCCCATTTCGCTTGAGTGGCTGAAAACGTCCTCTTGGGGAGCACGTGAGCGACATTCAAGGAGTTTTGAGGACGTGACGCGTTGTAGATAGGACGCGACAAGCGTTCCAAATGGATTTGTCGTAGACCAAGGGCTCTATTTGCCATACAGGTGGCTGGGATCCGCCCTGCTGCTGCTGCTGCTACGAGCATGGCGCGTGCACGCGACAGTGCGCTGATACCAGGCTTTGATAGGACGTGATGCAAGGGGTATCAGGTCGTGTACGTCGAGCAGAATGTCCTCGGTCGCCGCCCTGGGGGACTTGCTCGACGGGGAGGGTGGGATGGTGAGTGTAGGAGACAGAGATGATTGGGAGCCGTGGACGGCGAGGAGCTAGCAAAAATAGGTGGTCGCTTGCCCTCCATACCGCCCGTCGATGGCCGCAGACGTCATTTCCTACATCTCGCGCCCTGCAAACGCGGTCCGGGATTTGCCGGTCTCTCCTCCCATTCGTCCTTCGGGTCGACGGCGTCGGACTTGTCTGACCTCTTCTTCAAACTTTGCATCGCCCGTCGCAGCCGCGGCAGTTTGGAAAACTGTGCAGCAGGTCAAAGGCCAATTATCGGGTCTTTGACCGAGCGAGATTCGGGTAGAGTCCTGCTAACCCAAAGGAACAAGCAGTAGGGCCCAAAAATATGCTCTCCTTGATCATATCGATATTCGCGTAAATGCATTCGATATAGACGAGCAGGCTACCTTGAGTGTGTATACTTGCAACTGTAAAGCTACAGCCAGAACGTACGAATCCACAAAATTCGAGCGGACCGTGTGTGCCACGTGGATGTTTGATGCGCCATCAATAGACGAAGCGCCGAGCACCGAGGGCCAAAGCGCAAGATGCCGCTGAGTAGCAACTTTCGTGTCCGCTCCTATGTAGTCCAGCCAACGAAACTGCCAGAAGTGCCCTCAGCCATGTCTAACCAAGTATCTGCCTACACCTACGATGTGAATATTCGTGCGGTGTGCAGACTCCGGATCAACGCCCGACTTGGTTTTTTCCTCCTACGCAAGCCTGTATCCTAATGGCCCACCGAAAATAGGTACGTTTCCCCTCGCTGTATCAATGCTATCGGCTAATAGATCTATCGCATAGGATCCGCTCATTTTCACGTCGTCTCTCTGTCTGGCAGTGCCAAACAGGCTAATACAGACGTCAAGGGCTCCGGCAGCCTCAAAATCTCAATCAACATAACCTCGTCATGCGCCAAAGAGTCGACGCAGCAGGTCACAGAGAACCTGGAATCCGATACTAGTAGCAGCGACGACGCCTCAAGCATGGACCAGATCAACCCTGAATCCGATCACGATTCAACAGAATCAGCATTCATGAACCCCACTTCCCCGACCCTCGATACCACGTTCGGTCAGCTGCATATCAGTCCAGGTCCCGCAAGAGACAACGATCCCAGCGCGCCACCCCCGCAGTCCTCTGAGGAGAATGTTCACCCCACACTCGAACTTTCCGAGGTGGACGATACTCTCTCGCATGCTTCCGACGCTCTAGCCCGCATGCACAGTCCAGCTTTGCTGACCTCGTCTCAGCATCCCGATTTAGACGTTAGTAAGCTTAGCGACGCGAAAGATCTCGCAGTCTCGCTGTTGAGCAAGCTAGAAGGGTTCGCGAAGCTCATGGATTACGTGTCCGAGGTCAGTACGGACATACAAACCCTCTTCATTGAGTCTCACAATTACTACAGATTCATCCATATGCGAAGGCAGCGTGGGGTATTCTGAATCTTGCTCGAGAAGTAAGGACCGTATTGTTTACAGTATCTCCCTTCACGGCCTCATCTGCCTCTGTAGGAAGATTCAAGTACAGGAAGATCACGACATACGTGATCTATTCCAACATGCAGTTACCCTCTACGAGCGAGCTCAAGAAGTTGTCCATGGTGTAGAAGGTGGACCACCCCAATTGCACCTACGTCATCGGAAAATCCTGTCCCGTATTGCGCGTCAAACGAACGAGTGCGCCTACTTCATTGCTGACTATTGCAAGGATGAGAAATTCCGTATGTCCCTCTCATACCCGGTCAGTAGAATACTCTAAACTTCTTAATGCAAGAAAGCGAGTCATCAAATGCCCCTTTTCCAATCAAGGGAGTCAAGTCAAGGCATACCAGTCTGCCTTTGCGTCTCTCACGACAGAGCTCGACAATGCAGTTCAGGACGGTACACACATGGTTGTCTCTCTCGTATGGGATAGTATAACATCCATCCGTGAGTTGTATACGTCGCAAATAACATGTGTGTCGTCTTTGTTTACACAATGCCATATGTAGTGATGGAATTACATGTGGACAAGCTTACGCTCATCTCTGGGGCATCTCTAGTTGTATCGGAAACCAGTCCAAAGCAATGTCTCCCCGGAACTCGAGTGGCCATTCTGGACGAGATAACAGCTTGGATCAACGGCGTTCGCGAAGGAAGTCTGGATCAACGTATCCTCCTTCTCACCGGGATGGCTGGTACTGGGAAGAGTGCGGTTGCACATACCATTGCAAGTCGTTTCAAGGCCCTGTCCAGACTGGGAGCTTCGTTTGCATTCAGTCGTAACGTCAAGACTCGTCGCGTCAGCCATTTGTTCCCTCACATATACTAATGTACCATACTTATCACTAAGTATGAGAGAGTATAGTTTGACTACGACAATATGTCACGCGTAAGAAGTGCTGCATTATCAAAGTAATGTTTGGAGGCCTAAAAGTCATGAAGATATGCACCTATGCATCGCCGTCCGGAGAAATGAAGGTACTCGCGCGGAAAGGATGAGGTTAAGTGATTTAGTCTGCTCTTAGAAGACAATGAACATGCTAAGAAGCAATCGGTATGTCGCTACTGGCATCATAAATGGTCGGATTCCAGAAAGGCCGCAGTCAGAACTTGAAGTGCAGTAGACGTCACATATGAAGCTGAGCTCTTGATTGACAAGGTATTGCGCTACGTGGAATTAATTAGCGTTATACCCTGAAGACAGAGACCCTGCATGCCACAATTTGTATCCGGAAAATGTACATGTCAAAGTCGGCATTTCGCAGACAATCAATGAAGAATGTACGTACCCACTCAGGTTTACGGCTTCCAAGCAATCAACGTCTACGAATTTTTGTAAACCACTGCAAAACATGTAAGCTGCTTCTATACACCTATAGTCCGCGGCATCCTTCCATACGTCACATCCGATGTGGTATTCTTAACTCCTGAGTCGGTGATACAGATGGCGGCACAGCTTCACACACTGGCGAGCGCGCACCCGGGATGACTGGATGATCTCTATCGAGCGGGCGCAAAAGACAATGCCTACGATGACTGTATCGCAGTGCCATTTTGATGCAATGAAACACACCGACGGAAAATTGAGGACGAGGCGTTGCAATGGTAAGAGCAAAGAATGCGCACCAAATCTGGGCAGCCCGTCGGGGGGGGGAACCTGGGGATCGTCGGCGGTCGCGTGGCAAAGACGCCACCCGAACTCAACTTGGACCTAACCTTCACACCGACAATGCGTGCAGTGCCGGTCTTCCAGCATTGATGCCACCGGGTTCTGTTGCTTGCTGGACATACAGCAGCGTTTTCCGTGGCGGGTTCCGTGCATACAGGGCCGAGAGTCACACCATCGCGAGCCGCACGTCACGGCCCTCAACTCGCAGACTCGTCGCGTTCGACCATCATCTGTTTGGACACAGCTTCGACAGGCGTCCCGGGGAATACCCACTGGGCCGCCGTGTGGTAATGGACAGCCACGTCCTTTCGGTGACTTGTGCCTGCTGTGGCCCTGACCGACGGGGTTGCGATTGGTACGGTGCGCGGTAAAATGCAGGCTTGGTCAGTGTTGGCAGGACGCTGATCCGGACATGGAGGAGGTGGGTTAAAAGGCTGCTTCTGGACAAGGATGGCACATCTTACCATCCATCCTCCCCTCTTTCAGCTTCCTCTCCTCCCGGGCTCGTCTTCTATCTAGTCTCTGTTGACAGAGAAGCGTCATGCCTAGCGCTATACCAGTCGATCTTTCGCATCATCTCTCGTTAGAGACGAGGTCTAGAAAGCCCAATGCCATGAAGGCATTGTGGCGATTAACAAAGCGTAAACCTGACATGATCAGTCTCGGGACTGGTATGTACTTAGTGACATGTATAGACACAGCTTCTAATGCTTTCCGCAGGTGATCCACATTACTCGCTGTACCCGATGAAGAACATTCACTTTGAGGTTGCTTCCACCTCCGAGGACATCGAGGACCCTGTCGCTCTGTGGACAGCCGCAGGCTCCAGCGCACCGACCCAGTTTTTCTCATCGTCACGCGACGAGCCCTCCAGTGTCTCTATCAAGACCGCAATGGCATACAGCTCCGGTGCAGGTCTGCCTGAAGCACAGCGCGCCGTCACCGAGCTCACCAACTACTATCACGCGCCGCCCGATCACATCGCGACGCTGACGGTAGGCAACATGGACGGCGTGTCGAAGTGCTTCCGCCTGCTCGGCAGCCCAGGGGATCATTTCCTTGCGGACGAGTTTTCGTTCAACGCGCTCACGAACGCGCCCCTGGCCCATGGGGTCAGCTGGGTTCCTGTCAAGATCGACAAAGGCGGTTTGATTCCTAGTGACCTGGAGCGCATCATGTCCAGCTGGGACGAGCGGATACATGGTCGCCGTCCGCATGTGCTCTATTCCGTGCCGTATGTTGAAAAGCAGCATCTCCAAGCTCATAAACTAATCTACCATTTAAGATCTGGACAAAATCCCACTGGTTGCACGCTGAGCATCGAGCGTCGCCAACAGATTTATGAACTCGCGCAGCGGTTTGATCTCATGATCATTGAAGATGGTTCGTAGTGACTGAAGTTGACGCAGGCGAAAGACTCATATGTTTCGGACAGATCCGTACTACTTCCTTCAATATAGCGAAGAGCCCTCATCTTCCAACGCTCCGCCCAAGTACATGCCTTCATTCCTTTCCATGGATGTGGACGGGCGTGTGCTGCGCGTAGACAGGTACTTAGCCATATTTCCTGACATCCGGGCTCACAGGATAACCGCTTTTCTATCCTAGTTTCAGCAAAATCATGATGCCAGGCATGCGGCTCGGCTGGATCACAAGCAGCCATCTCTTCCACGAGCACCTAGTTTCGCTCACCGACTCCTCAACCCAACATCCACACGGCTTCGGCCAAATATTCATCACCGAGATGCTCAGCTCGCGGGGCTGGCAGATCGCTGGGTTCGACCGCTGGGCACGCAGCCTGCGCAAGGAGTACCAGCGTCGGCGCGACGGCTTCCTGGAATCGTTTGAACGCGAGGTGGCGAGCACGGGCTACGCGAGCGCCGAGCCGCCCCAGGCGGGGATGTTTGTCTGGATAGACGTGCATGTGCGCCAGCACCCGAGCTATCGCTGCGATATACGGGATTATGAGGGCGCTATTGCGAGAACGAATGTCCCGGAGCTCATGGATGAGCTGTTCGAACGCTGCTTGGATGCTGGCCTCGTCGTCATGCCTGCCAGCGTGTTCGTTGCGCCTGTAGATGCGCAAGCGTCGAAAATCCTCGACCAGGATGATCTTATTGAGGACGTAAGTTTTAGTATTTCAAACTTATGTGAGAACCCGCGGCTGATTGCTTCTGGATACAGCGCATCAACTTCTTGCGTACCACATTCGCTGGAGACGAAGCAATCATGCAACCCGCGCTCGAGATTCTCGGGCGCGTGCTCAAGGAGTTCTTTGAGCAAAAGTGAAGCATACTTCACATTGTCGGAACGCGGAATACCGCGATACGAACCTTCGAATGTCGCGGACATTCGAGACTAACTTAATTCTTATCTAAGTATTAGACACCACATCTAGCCACACGGACATCGACTTTGCATAGATCATACACCTTCGCTCACGTATTCTATGACTTCACTAATTCTGTAGCATCTTCTTATCCGGCACGGACTTGTTAATTAGGGTGCCTACTGTATCTAGTAGCTTGTGTATCATTCGCCTTATTCCCGACGTCGCCTCTTTTGTGACGGTTTGCGCAGCGCAAATGTCGAAACCAGCCACAACATTCACGTAATCGAATTGTAAGCTAGTACGATGAGTCCCTACGTACGTGCACATCCTGTTCCACTGAATTACCAGATATCACTGTCGTACGTGGAACTTTACCGCATCCTCGGCCGTGTGTATCTCTCAGCCAAGGTGATAGTCGTGTTGGAACATCGGTAGACTGTGTGAGCGCACGTTCGCGCGATGAGAAACCGTTCGCGATGGCCGCGGAGGTATTTGCTGGGGTATCGCACGGTGAGCGGGGTCCTGCCGCGACGCTTGCCCGACCTTCCGCGCGCCGCTACGCGAAGCAGATTACGCAGAAAATTCGCATATATCGCCACGGCCTTGCATTATCGAAGAAAATATTTCTGGTGATAGCTTTGTTGTGCAGAATATTAATTTGCAAGATAAAGACCACTTTTGAGGGATGAGCTAGGGTACGTGTATGAGAACGCGCGATGAAGATTGCGTGATAGTGGGTCATGGTGGTCGGGGTCCGCATTCAATAAATTTAAGGCCATTTCGTTTCTCGTTCGATCCCAGTCTCTCACTCACTCCCTCCTCCCGCCCCCACCCTCGCTCGTCGCCATGTCTGCCAACGGTAATGGTCACTCCCACTCCGGCCTCGCGCCAGGCCACTTCCTCTTCACTTCTGAGTCCGTCGGCGAAGGCCACCCCGGTATGCACGCTTTTTTGCGCTTTTCGAACCAGGCTGACTCGCGTTTTATGGAACAGATAAGATCTGTGACCAGGTCTCCGACGCTATCGTAGGTCCTGTTCGTTGAAAGACACGGTTCAAGTGAGCTCACGAATCTGTTTTTGTACAGCTCGATGCTTGCCTGGAGCAGGACCCTTTCTCAAAAGTCGCCTGTGAGACCGCGTCGAAGACCGGCATGATCATGGTCTTTGGTGAAATCACGACCAAGGCCAAGATTGACTATCAGAAGGTCATCCGTGACACCATTAAGCAGATCGGCTACGACGACTCTTCGAAGGGTTTCGACTACAAGACCTGCAACATCCTCGTCGCCATTGAGCAGCAGTCGCCCGACATCGCGCAGGGTCTTGATCACGGCTCGCTCGAGAACATGGGCGCCGGTGACCAGGGCATCATGTTCGGCTACGCGACGGACGAGACGGAGGAGTACATGCCGTTGACCGTCATGCTCGCGCACAAGCTCAACGCCGCGATGGCTGTCGCGCGGCGGACGGGCGCGATGGGCTGGCTCCGCCCTGACTCCAAGACCCAGGTCACGGTCGAGTACAAGTCGGAGAACGGCGCGATGATCCCGCTCCGCGTCGACACTGTTGTCGTGTCCACCCAACACGCTGAGGAGATCTCGACTGAGGAGCTCCGCTCCGAAATTCTCGAGAAGATCGTCAAGAAGGTCATCCCCGCAAACCTCCTCGACGACCGCACCGTCTACCACGTAAGTCCGGTTTTATCCGGCGCTTTGAGCATGATCCTAACCTGTTGTTTAGATTCAACCATCAGGACGCTTCGTCATCGGTGGTCCTCAGGGTGATGCTGGTCTCACCGGCCGTAAGATTATCGTCGACACCTACGGCGGCTGGGGTGCCCACGGTGGAGGTGCCTTCTCCGGCAAGGACTTCTCCAAGGTCGACCGTTCCGCAGCATACACCGCGCGGTGGATCGCCAAGTCCCTCGTCGCTGCTGGTCTCGCGCGCCGTGCGCTCGTCCAGCTCTCATACGCCATCGGTGTTGCTGAGCCGTTGTCGATCTTCGTCGACACTTACGGCACTGGCAAGAAGTCCAACTCCGAGCTCGTTGAAATCATCCGCAACAACTGGGACCTGCGGCCAGGTGTCATCGGTAAGCGCCTGGTTTGATCAGGAGCTTTATAGTGTCTGATCTCCATTTCAGTGCAACAGCTTGACCTCCAAAAGCCCCAGTACCGTCGCACTGCGGCCTACGGTCACTTCGGTACGTGTAGTTCCGCTGACTTGCATGGCAACGGACTCATTTCTCTTTAGGTAACCCCGACTACACCTGGGAGAAGCCCAAGCAGCTCAAGCTCTGAGCTGCGCATACGCTTGTTGGCCTGTGACTCCCTCAGGACTCACTGCCCTTTGCATACTATCACGTCTTGGCTCTACACCATCAACTGGTTGTAATCGCCGCCAACGTCTACCTCACGTCGCACATGTTTTCGCCTCAACACGCCTGTCCATTGCATCGGAAGTTCATCCTTCCGCTTATTTATACGCATTTGAGTTATACATGTTAGACCACGACCTTACCCTACCCCTTCACTCTTCATCCCGCACTCCTCCGCGCGGCCACACGTGGATTCATACTTTCCGCCATACACCATTCCTCGCTCTGGGTCCATCCATCGATGGCCCACAGCCCGCCGCGCATCGACCATGCCGCGAGACCCTACATTTTACATTAACATGGTCGTCACCTGGGACGCTTAGTTAGGGTTTCTGTTTAGCTCAGGATGTTTTAGTACTAGGGCTCTACTAGTAGTTGGATGAATACGATCGCGTTCAACCGCGGTATACGTATTACTGGATGTTCGCTTCTGCGCGACTTGTGCTGTGTGCCGCTATGCTGAAGTTCCAGAGTCAGGTACGTCAGAGGTCGTAATCCCGAGTCATGGTCGAGCACAGAGCCTCGAGGTTGTGCGACGAACGCCCATTTAGCAAGAGTTCACCGCGTGTGCACGCGTCGGCGCGGCCCGCCTCCTGCCACCATCTCCTTCCTGGGGCTTACTACTGCCAACAAGGCATCCCGAAGATCCCTCGGAACCGTGTGTTCATTTGCAAACGCTGCTATCGTGAGAGGAACAGTGCTCGAGTGAGTCGATTAACGCTCTCTATCGGAAGCGGTGAAGACTTTCTGTTAACCCGCATCATGATGCGCAGGCATTGTACCCCGTCTTATTTATCCATATCCTCCCAAACATGGTGTTCTGCGTTCCAATGCTCTAGTGGCATAACGTAAAACACCTCCAGGGCCTACAAGAATTAATTATAAGACGTCCGACGCCTCTCAGGCTTGTCTCCGCACACTGACAACGCCTGCACCGGTAGCCTGCACGTCGTACGACTGGCGCTGCCACTCCCATGCACTGCGAGTTGCCCGTCGAGATCTGGCTCAAGATATGCCGCCTGGCGTGCACGGACGACGGCGCGACGGCGCGCACGCTGTCGGCGGTGTCGCGCCAGATACGCGCGGCGACGGCCGAGCACCACTACCGCGTCGTCGCCGTGTACGGGACCCGCCAGGCCCTCAAACTCTTCCGCGTCCAGCAGCGCCTCCCGCGCGCACGGCGCATCCGCCACTTGTATGTGTACGACCCGCGCAACTATGCGTCGGGGCTCGCTGTGGCGGCGATGCCGCGGACCGCAGACGAGGTCGCCGCGATGCACGGCGTGCTCGAGCACGCGTGCGCGACCGTCGAGACGCTCACCGTCGTCTCGTGCACGACCCGCCACACGTTCGCCGCGGACCACCTCCAGCTCGACGACCTGCACTTTCCGCACCTGGCGGAGCTGACTCTCCGGGGGTGCTACAGTCTCCCGCTCCGACTCAAGTTTGCCCCGAACCTCGTCCGGTTGCATATCGCGTGCGACGTCCTTCACAGCCCATTTGCGCGGCTGCTGCCGAAGTTCTACCCGCGCCTTACTCATCTGCGGATATCCAGACTTGAGTGGTCGCCGCATTTCAACGATGTCCTCGAGACGCTCTGCAGCACCATGGGCCTGCGCGACCGCAATGGCCATATGAAGGACGCCACAGACGCGGCGATCCACACAGATACACCTACTGGTAGTAGTGCGCGGTTCATCCTCATTGAACCGGGCCCAGGCCACTGGATCGGTCCTGAGGGCCGCACGATACTCGCGTCTACGACGGAGCGAGCACTGCTGTACAGGACTCTAAACGACAAGACAGATAGAATTACAGTCCTGCCACAGTGTCCCGGGCATAGTAAAACGAGTGAAGCGGCGCACGCGCGCGCCGATTGGCTTGATCGGATAAACGGAGGACTGGGATGCTGGGTTTCCCTAAATTCAGAGAAAGCGGTCTGTAGGTGAGCCTTGCTCGACTTCGCCACTGATTGTCGAATTGGCGTTTCCCAAGTTGACCTGTTCCTTAGGTGTCTGTCTTCGCCACAGATGTCGCCTTAGCCTTCCGGCCGGCACCACGCCGACCGACTACACATGAAAGATCGTATGATGCCTGATCAGAGTTGTCATAAGACACACCTCCGACGCCCTTATTTTTTAAACGCTGCAAGATACCTACAGTATTCGGGATACCCTGCTGGTCTTTTGTTTGTCTGCGTTCGTATTGTATTGGACAAGAACTTCCCTAGACCGTCCATGCGCTCTGCCAGGTCCGGGCGGAAAAGGCATATCCGGCATATATCCGACGCACGCAAGGGCAGCGAGGTGAGCCACGACACTGATCGTCCCTGGATGTGATGACGGTGCACAAGCTTATCGAGACGCCAATATTGCTGAAACAGCCTTTCCGAATCACTCGGCGGTCAACCTGACATTTGTGGGATATCGGGTTGATCACTGGACGTGCATACTTAAGGGTCCATGTGCCGATTCTGCCTGCCTACTACACCATGCTCTCCATGCTCCCAACCGAAATTTTACTCCGAATATTCGAGCTCGCCTGCCTCGACGACGGGCGCACAGGCCGCTCGCTTAGCGCGGTGTCGCGCGCCATACGCGCCATCGCCGCAGAGCACCGCTACCAATCCCTCGCGCTCGAGATAACCCGCATCCGCCAGACGAAACTCCTTCTGCAGACCCTGAACTCCACCCCCGAGCACCTGCGTCGGATTCGCCATCTCTACATCAACCGCTCGCAACTCCATACCGCGCTGTCCGACCCCTGGTTCGGTGTCGACATACCGACGCGATATAAAAAGGAGAAAGAGACCGGGAGGGACGTCCGCGAAATTCTGCGTCTGGCTGCGCCGACGCTGCAGACCCTCACCCTCATATTCTATGTCGGCGTCAAGCAGTCCCTGGAGAAGGGAGACTTACACCTCGAGGACCTGCACATGCCACTACTACGCGAGCTGACGATCGACTGCCCCTCTGCACAGTTCCGGCGGCTTTCCTCAGGCTTTGCGCCCTCACTGTTGCGGCTCTGCCTCCCCTCCAAGCTGCTCATCGAGCATTTCGGACGGACCGCCGCAGAAACCTTCCCGAAACTCACGCATCTCATGCTGATACCCGCGACATACCTCACCTCGGAGCAGTGGCGGTGCCTGCGCTCGCTAATGTACACCATGCGCCTGCACTCGAGCACGTACTCGCACGGCCCCGACGTGTCGCAGCTCGCAGTAATGCCGAGCCGCCCGCGCCGCTACATTACCGTGCTTCCGTACCACTCGGCGCAGAACGCCAAGGGAGGCATCGACAACAGACAGAACACGCTCTCGGAGTGTCTGAAGAACTGCTCCGCGCGCTCGTTGCGATTTATCGTGCTGCCGAGCAAGTATGAGCAACGAAACAGGTCGCCTGAGGTCGTCCATGCGGAGGAGTGGAAGCAGAACTGGCTGGACAGTGTTGAGGGGAAGCTGGGGATTTGGCACTATCGCAAGATTCGCCAGCCCACCGGTAATGAGCCATGTCAACGTGTGCGTCCATCTGCTCACCGCCTGTTGTACAGGCCATCGTGAAGGTGAATAAGTTACTCCCCGGCGCATGTGAGGGATAATTCGATTGTTTTGCGTGGTTGGCTATTGGTACAAGGGGTTGCATGTCATACATACTATACACGAAACAAGCAACAAACATCGTATAGCATCTAGTCTGCGAAAGCGAATGGAAAGCGAAGGGGGATGCGAAGGTATCAACCCGAATACAAGCGACTGTGGCACATAAATTATTGGATACAACGAAAACTGAAAACAATGACCGTGGCGAGTGGGGAGAACGAGTGGCAGCTATGGATGTTTCCGCAGTATGGTGTCGCGTAAATTGGCGATACTACGAGTCGCTTGTTGCAGTTTGCTCAAGCGATTTTTAGGCTTCGCCGCATGTCTACCGTAGACGAACTTGGTCACCCAATACATTCGCTCACGAAGCGTAGTAATGAGCAGGAAAGTAACTATACAAGGAATATCAGAATGGAGTTATGACAACCTGGAAGAACTGGAACGTACTGATGACTTCCGCAAGTTCGTCGTCGGGAATGTTACCAGTGAGCTCGAGGTAAGGGCGCCCGTATCTTCGTTTTGTAGCAGGCACAAGTTGGTCTTTCAGGTACATGCAGTTGAGATGCAGCATCCCGATAGAGTCCCTGTCATCGTCAAGAAGCTGGCGTGGAGACATGAGTCATGGTTTCTGGAGAAGTGTAACGCAACTTACCTCTAGCTCGTCTGGTGTTAGTCGCCACACGTATTCCATGCGAGTGGGGACAAGTGTTTCATTCGGGCTTGGGCAAAATTTGAGCGTGCGACACTTGAAGCGCTGGACATCGTAACTCACAATACTTGGACGAAATCGACAGCAAAGATCTCGCAGTTGCCTTTCGCCAGCTCCTCCTCCCCTATCCGGATGCGTGCGACCGCCTCGTCCTCCCATGTGATCTCAGCCAGCGACGTGCCATCTGCACCGAACAGGCTCGTTGTCTCTCTCTTGGGCAGGCGTTCGCGCGAACTCGCGTACGAGCTCGCAAAGGAGTAAAGCGAAGAGCCCGAGCGCGTCCGGGCCCGCCGCCCGGTGCCCGAGGTCATGACACGGAAGAGGACGTCGCCCGTCGTGCAGTCGGTGATGGTCGAGTTGAAGAGGTCCGTTGTAGCAAACTTGAGCAGCATCGTGCGAGGACAACTCGATATTCAGACCTTAGGAGGGGTGGACGACTCGGAAGTCAAACTCAGACTGCGCAGACAGGGTGTTTTATGGCGGTGGCCCCCGCCAGACACCTGGTGCGCACTCGCTACCTGGGAAGAGAAGAAGACGTTAGCTGGATGTGCACATAAAGTAGTTACTAACTTTGGACGATCCTTTCAAGGACGATTATTGATTGCGTTCAGCATCAAGCGCGAGAACGGTCCGATGAATGAGCGCGTGGCTTCATTTTGCGCGACCACTGCGGCCTCGAAAGCGAGACTCAAGTCCCGAACAGCCCTGACGTACGAGATCGAGTCGATACGTATATCCTAGATGTCGTCTTTGCGAGGTCAGGGAAAACGGTGGTTTTCCATGCGACAGTAACGTCGGCTCTAATGGCGCTTGGGTCGTGCCTAGAACGGGAAAGTCCAAAGGGCACTTCCAATTTGAGCCATTAGTTAGTCTGTAAGCACTATCATGCGGACGAGAGACTCACGAACGACTCTGTACCTAGAGTACAAGGGGCTGCAGCATACGGAGGCATTGGTAGACACCTCGGCTCATGGAGGAGTATTGTAGGAACGTCGTAGACGTGACGTTCGCCCTGAGATGTTTAGGCTTGGCCTGTTTGGCGAGGCGGAATGGATTGCTCTGATGTCCTCTGATGCGATGTCCTGTTCCCACAGATGTAGCCCACAGGAAGTCCGTGAGCGACCGAGTCCCGGTGCTTGAAGCGCAAGGAGTCGATAAGTCACATAGAGGATATATCAGAGTCACGATAAAGTCCTACCAACATGAGACTAGTGGCCGGTACGGAGACCTTGAGAAAGCGGCGGTGAACATTAGCGAGCCTCGCTACTAAGGAGGTGCAAACTGTTTACCATTTCCATCAAAGCACCCGCAAATTCTGATGGGTCCGCTGCAGCCTTCATGCCTTCATGACGTCTCCGACAGCGAGTTCGAAGACGAATGCAAGTGGTGGCCAACCACAGCGAGGATGCAAAGCTTGATGGAAGTATCGAACGACGCACTCGAGTCCGCGCCCAACAAGCGCGACCGAAGGACCGAACGCCCGTCGCGTCGGCGGCCTAATGACGCTCGGGCCGGGTCAACGCCGGTGGGCCGTTCCCGCTTACCCCGCAATCTACGACTGGATCTTGCCATACCCCGCACTCTCAAAAGCGCAGAGGAGCGAGGACAGACGCGAGTTTCAATCCTTTAAACTTGTCAGAGAACACCAAGGATAACATCACTATACGATACGCACCAGACGATGTCGGGATCTCCAGTCACGAATTTCCAGCCTACCCCAGCAAGTATACCACCTCCTGGTGCGATCAGAGTCGACTTGCGCCTCCCCCCAGGTATTTCTCCGTATACGCAGCCCCTAGTAAGTAGCTTCAATGATGGTCTCGTTCTGGTCATTCGTGCTGATGAGGCTGTAGAACCCGCTATCGTTCCTTCTCCGAGCAGCCCAGATCTACCCAAACAAGCTTGCACTCGCGCATTCTGATGTTAAGCATCCCGTGTTCTACACTTACGCGATCTTGTGAGTGAAAGGGTGTCTTAGAGAATCGAACGCGTCTTGATGATTGATCAGCTCACAGCGCGTGCAAAACCTTGCATACGCACTTGTACAAGCTGGAATCCAGCCGGGAGACAAAGTGGCTGTCATTGCTCCTAATTCGTTAGTATACATTCCTTTACTTGCGTTATGGTGCTGAACTTACATCTTATGTAGACCGGTTATAGCTGGTACCTTTCTCCGGTTGTTTGTGTCTATATCTGGCTACTAATCGTCACCTTATCCAATAGAGGCACACCATGGCATCCTCGCTGCCCGAGCGGTCATTTGCCCCATCAACACGCGTCTTACGGTACCCGAAGTGACATACATCCTCCAACACAGCGGTTCGCGGCTAATTATCGTAGACCATGAGTTCCAGCACCTGGTCAAGGAAGCGACTGTGCCGGTTGTCGTATCTCATGATACTGGACGAGAGGGTTGTCCGTATGAGGCATTCCTAGCGGGTGGTCGGAAGTTCAGTCAAGAATTCGGATGGCCTGGGTTGGATTGGGAGCCCGATGAATACGAAGCGGCTTCGCTGTGCTACACGTGAGTCCATAGAGTACCTGGAAACCAGTCATTTGCTCACATCGTCTTTCTGGTGCAGGTCAGGTACTACAGGGCGTGTGAGTTGGCTGTAGTTAAATTTCAGACCAATACCGACTGACATTAAATCAGCCTAAGGGTGTGATTGCAACACTCCGAGGTGATGAACGTACCTTCTTGTTAATGAAGAAGTTCCTGACGATGTTCTCAGGCTCATATCTTGCTGCAATTGCAAATGCATTTGAGTCGAGGATGACATCGGAGTCGGTATACCTATGGTAAATGTTGAGCTCCCATATTCGCGTTGTGTAGGTACTGAAATGCTGATAGGGTGCTGCCTATGTTCCATGCTTGTGGCTGGACCTTCCCGTGGGCAATCACCGCTTCCTTTGCGACGCAAGTGAGCAATCACGGTTTGAATTTGGGATTCCTAGTACTTACCGTCTCGCACAGATCACTCTTCGGACGGTCGACGTCTCTCGCATTTGGTATCACATCATGAAGTCTGGAGTCACACACTACTGTGGTGCGCCGACTGTCCAGGTATGTTCAAGTGGCACTGATCTACATAATTGACATTGAAGGACTTGCAACTTGGATAGATTGGTCTGCTGAACTCACCCGACGCACAGCGCACGACGCATCCCGTCACAACGATTGTTGCAGGGTCCGCGCCAACCGCTAAGTTGATCGGGGACCTAGAAGATAGGGGCATCCATCCCGTGCACGTATACGGTTTGACGTGAGTTTGTTCCTTGATCTTCGCGACGTGCATAAATCTGATATATGTGTTAGCGAGGTTGGTTCATCCAGGGCCGGGGGTATATGATGGACACTGACACCTTTGATAGACATATGGGCCATTCACCAAAGCGTATCCTCAGCCTCATTGGAATTCCCTCCCGCTGGAGGAGCGGGCAAGGTACCTTGCTCGTCAGGGCTTCGGATTCCTTACATCGGAACCTGTTCGTGTCGTATTTCAGCCGAAGGAAGGAGAAGAGGGTCTTGACAAAGAGTTAGTCGATGTACCAAAAGATGGCAAAACTGTTGGCGAGATTGTCATGAGAGGAAATATTTCTTTGAAGGAGGTGAGCTTAGAACCCCATATCGACGGGTGTAAGCTGAAAATTCCATAGTATTATCGGGAACCCGAGGCGACAAAGAAGGCGCTGCAAGGCGGCTGGTTCCACAGTGGTGACCTAGCGGTGTGGCACCCAGATGGATATATTGCTGTACAAGATCGAAGTAAGGATATCATCATTTCGGGTGGCGAGGTACGCAGTTTTATTGGTATAATACCTTGAAAATATACTGATCGTGCCCTTTCTCAGAACGCATCGAGTCTGGCCATAGAACAAGGTCATTTTGTCTTTGATCCGACATACGAAGAATACTCACAATGCGCGTTCAGAGCTTGCGACCCATCCTGACGTACTTGAGGTGTCTGTTGTGGCACGTCCTCATCCCAGGTGGGGCGAGCGCGCCATGGCGTTCGTGATCCTCCGCGCAGACGCGGCCAAGCGGTGGGCGGGGCGACATGCCGGTTTTGAAGCAGATCTGAAGAAACATGCGCGTACTCGTTTACCTGGATTTGCTTGTCCAGAGTGGGTGCAAGTGGTGGAGGAGCTGCCTGTATGCGCATTTATTTGTATATCTTTCGGGTCTACTTACTGATTTGCTCCTTTAGAAAACCTCAACTGGAAAGATACAGAAGGTGGTGCTTCGTAAGATGGTTGCGAAACTATGACATAGTAGACTACAGATTCATTCAGAATTTCTCTGTTTCGAGGTATGAGCGACTTACTTAGTGCTAACGACCGGTCGAGCTTCATGTCTTTTAGGAATCTAGACTTTATATACCACGCTTTAAGCTCGATTTTTGAACTTTTCTGGGAGCATTGCCTTCGTCTTTGCTGGACTTGAGTAGGGTTCATAGCCCTCTCGTTGCGTCGGTATTTAGCATTGGCCAGACTTGCCGGGCCACGGTCCGGGACCTTCCGTACGGCGCTGCTTACGTGAGTCACGCAGCGTGACAGGCCACGCTGGATTTAGTAGCGCTCACGTGCAAGCGTGACAAGAGAGTGGCTGTTTTGTTTGCTCCTGTTTGTCGTCTGTTCTCTCCTCCCAAAACAACGACGACGACCACAGCAGCGACGAAGACGGCCGAGTCAACGACGTCCAGCGCGAGCACACCGTCGGCAGCGACGACAACATAGGCTTCCTCATTCTCTCTTTGCTTCTGACTCTCTTTTCGTGTCTCTGGCCTCCCCCCTCCCCGGACCACCGGCGCTTTGCACCAAGTTCACTCTTGATGGCACAACAACGACGACCAGCTCATCGAGTCAGCTCAGCAATAGACAATTCCCTCCTTACTCGTCGGAAGTTGCAATCTCGTCGCGGTCCAGCATCGCGTCGGCGCGTTTTCACCATCGCTAATTCATTTCCCCAACCGCCTTCGAGTTCCCACGCTTCTGTCGCGTCCAGCGGGCCCACCTCGACATCGTCCAGGGCTGTCCTCGTCCCTTTGCAGTTCAATCTGCGCCGTCTGCCCTCTCGGCTGATTGTAGAGTCTAAGGACGATATGCGCAATGTAGTCCAAGCGGGCTCAAAGCGCAAACGCGTCGTGAGCGGCACTGAGAATACGCTTGCCAACGGACGCGGTTCGCGTACCGGTCACCGCGTGAAGAGGCGCAGGGCGGTGCAGAATTCTACAGACGAAGATAATTTAAGCTCGATGGACGTTGACGATAGATGGGAAATTCCTGATTCTGAGGACGACGAGGACGGCTCAGATTCTTGTGAGTCTTACTGTTCTCGTCGTCTGTTAGTAGCGCAACTTATCCCGTTACGTGCAACAGCGGATAACCACTTGATCAACGCTGCTGAGCCACGTCAACTTCTGCGCCTCCGGAAAGACGAACTTGTTCGCTTGTATGCTGCAGCCGGACTCACAGAGGATGCAGAGCTCTTGACGAAGCATGAGATTGTCGATTGCATCATGGCCGCGCGAGATGATATTGCTTCACTACCTCCATCATCTCCGCCAGGTGCCGGCGACAGTGGCTCCAGCGACTATTCTTCGGATGGAGGTAACGTGGCTGGAGGCGAGGAAACCGACTTCAGCATAAGATCGAAGCATATATTACGTCGGCGAGTAACCTTGCATGACATTGAACGGCCTACGCGAAGGGGTCTATCAAGCGATAGGTGCTACTCTCTCACTCAGATGGACCATCCTCGTTTCGCTCCAACGTTGCCTACCCTCAAACAGCATCAAACCGCGCCCAAGAGGTTTGTGGCCGATGGAAACAGTTTTGTTACAGTATACTTACACTACGTTTTAGACGAGCAGTCAGCCGAGCAAGCTCTTCACACTCTTCGCCAACAGCGTCCATCACCAACACACAACTTCCTTCGCCCCCCGCAACTCGCTCTCGTTCCAGGAAGCTCTCCAATGGTGTCGTCGTCCCTTCACCAACGACCTCATCTGGACGTAGCAAGGGGAAGGGGAAGCAGGTCGAATTCTGTCAGGAAGTTCGGATGCAACCCTCAGCTGTCGATATCGAACCCGATAGTGATCTTACAGATCTTGACGTGCTCGAAGAACAACTCCGTCATACCTCGCCAAGCCCTCGGCGCTTACGTAGTCAGGGATCTGGAGAGCGCATCAACAGTAGGACTGGCAAAGAAAGGGCGATAGAGGATGTTGATCTCGATGCTACAAGGCGGGTGGTTCCGATGCGCAAAGCAAAACGTCGGGTAGGGTCTCTGAAAGAGGAGTCCACGGAGGACGAGGGTGATGAGCTGGAAGAAAGTGATGCCGAGGAAGAGCAAGTGGACGAGGAGGTCGATGAACTGATACAAACACCATTAGGCACGCCTACACCCAAACGAGTACGGCAGACACCCCTTCGGCGGCGTCTCAGGCCACGGAGATCTCAGTTGTCAGCACCACCTAGTGATGGCGACGACGAAGGGAGCGATGGAGAGAACGCTGATGTGGAGGAAAGTGTCGATGGCGATGAGGGCGAGCGTGACGATGACGAGGAGACGGTACGTGACGAAAGCGAAGAGGAGGAGCCTTTCATTGAACCTCGCATACTTCGCAATGGCAAGGTCGTAGGAGAGCAGGATGAGGCGGAAGATGACGAAGACGCTGAGGGCGATGAAATAGACGTGGAGGACCCTTTCATTGAACCTCGTGTACTTCGCAATGGCAAGGTCGTCGGAGAGCAGGATGAGGCGGAAGATGACGAAGACGCGGAGGGCGATGAGATAGACGTGGAGGTGGATGATGAAGTGGAGGAGATGGATGAAAGTGTGGAAGAGGCGGAAGAGGAGAGCCTAGAACACGAGGAGGCCGAGGACGAGGCGATGGAGGACAGTGACTCACAGATCGATGATGCTGCTAGCATCGATCTTGACGCGGAGGGAGAAGTGGACACCGACGAACCGATGGAGGATGACAGTACGTTCAACTCCATTCTTATCATGCATGAACACGATTGATCTCAGCCAATTTTCTAGTCGATCTGACCATTGCTACCGCAAAGTCGCTTGCCCGGTTACGGCGCGACGATCTCGTGCGGCTTTGTGAGCACCGGGAAATCGAGCCCACGGGTACGAAACCCCAGCTTGCAGAGGCATTGCTGCAATGGCGCGATCGACATTGTAGCGAGACGGCTTCATCGCCTTCCTCTACTGGTACCATCCGCCCACCATCCACCACCCGACCCCGCAACGTTCGGAGGTGCACGCGTAGTCACGACCATGAGAAGACACCTCCTGTTCTTCTACGGTCCGGACGTGTCCATCAAGACGAGCCGCGTACTCCTCCGTTGACAGAAGACAACAGGGAGGCGGAGCCAGAGCTTGAGATCGATCTGGAGAGTTTGGGTCTCGAGGACCGGGAGATCCCGCCAGAGAAGCTCACGAAGCTCGAGAAGATTGGGAGCGGCGGCTTCAAGGACGTCTTCATCGGCAAGTTCAAGGGTCGACGAGTCGCCATTGCCGAGTTCCGGGGACAGCTGAGTGCAAGTGAGTTCAGGGTCTTCATGAACGAAGGATGGTGAAACTGACGCTCAGCGTTTAGTGGACATCAAGGAACTTAAATTGCTGGGAGACTTCGATCACCCTAACATCGTCCGCTTCGTGTGTATAACAGTTATTCGCAAAGTGCAGAATCGTTGAAAATCGTTTTCTAGCTTGGTGTAAGCATACCTCAGAACACGAAGGAAACTCCCGTCATGATCGTGAGCGAACTTTGCTCCAACGGCGATTTGTTCGACTACATCCGTAACGTCGACCCACCCACTCTATATCGCGTCGTACGTATCCAATACCATGAACCATTTGTCGCTGCTGACTGTTCGTACAGCTTTGCATCATGCTCGATGTCGCACGAGGATTAGAGTATCTCCACACTCGCAAACCATCGGTCATCCACCGAGACTGCAAGTCGTCGAACATCTTGATCACCTCAAAAGGTGTCGCCAAGATCACTGACTTCGGCCTGGCCAAAGTGAAACAGTCCACGAGGTCCATGGTACGTAGCTTGGTTGGGACAGTCAACTGGCAAGCCCCGGAACTTTGGCACCCGCATCCGAAATACAACCACAAAGTGGATGTCTTCTCATGCGCTATGGTCTTCTGGGAGACCCTCCAGTGGCACATCCCGAATAAGAAATTCCCTTGGGAGGTGGGTGTCGTGATTCGTACAGAAGGCCATGATGCTCACATCGTACATAGGGAATGAACGAACATGCTATTTATGACGTTGTCGGAGCAAAGCATCAGAGGTATGTATTTCAGTCTCGTTGCGCCGCTCATATATTCAATACGATCAACTAGACCCTCTCTGCATGGACTGCGCACACGCTGGTGCCCAGAAATCGTCAACCTCATTGAAAAGATGTGGGCTCAAGAGCCGTCAGCTCGCCCAACGATGACTGAAGTTGTACAAGAACTAGAAGAAATCGTCCAATACTACCGCTGAACATCACTGATCACTCACTGCAAGCCGTCTGTCTGTTGTCTGCATCATCTCTGTCAAGCATCTCACCTTACTCGTTGTGCGTCGGGACATTGGTTCTATTTTGTTATTGATACAGCATCTATTCTAGAGCGAAGGTGTTATTTCTTTCGCCTTGTACTATTGTAACATGTTCTGTCTGCCCACTTACTGCAATACAACTTTCATCGTGTCATATACAACATTGTGTTCATGTAGCTACAGCATTAAAATCTGTGTATCCTAGTCTGCTATCTGAGTGAGACATAGCGTGCATGCCGTCTGGATCCGCCTCGACTTTTTTTTTCGGACTGACTCTTATCGAGTTGCGCTGACTCGGGCTTGTGCAGCTTCATTTATGCGTCCAATGTCGCCATCGACCCCTGTGTCCCCTCGTCCGCCTCCTCGACGTCCTCGACGTCCTCTTGTCCCTTGGATTTCCTCATCGTCGCTTGCTGCTTGATGCCGCCTCGTTAATTTAAATTTGCAGCATGAGTCATTTCCTATTCTGTGCTCGTAGCGCTGTGCCCAGTCATATTGGCGGTATTGTGACTCGGGGGAAGATCATCCACAACCTCACCGCTTGCTTTGCGACCTCTGTGCATGTAAAGCATCTTTCGGGCTTACCACCACGACCAAACGCCTTCGCCATGCCATGCATGCTGTGCGTACTGTTCTCCGGCCTGTGTGAACAAGGACCCCTAACCGCTCGTCATTGCTTTCAGCGCTGATCCGTCTCAAAAGTACAAGCCGTACACCCCTCTCAACCTTCCCGACAGGCAATGGCCGTCCAAGGTCCAGAGAATCCCACCCATCTGGCTGTCTACCGACTTGCGAGATGGGAACCAGGCCCTGGCCAACCCTATGACCATCGACCAGAAGACCCGCTTCTTCCGTACGCTCATTAAGGTGGGCTTCAAGGAGATCGAGGTCGCATACCCCGCTGCGAGCGACACCGACTTCAACTTCGTTCGTGGGCTCATTGAGCAGGGAGAGGTCCCGGACGATGTCTATGTCCAGGTCAGTGTTGTGCCCATCCCTCCTATGTCCGTGGAGGTGACAGTCGAGCCTACAGGTCCTCACCGCAGCCCGGGAAGACCTCATCCGACGTACCATCGATTCGGTCGCGGGTGCAAAACTCGCCATTATCCACATGTACAACGCGACCTCTTGTCTCTTCCGCGAGGTCGTGTTCCGCAACTCGCCAGAGGAGACCATTGCTCTTGCGGTAAAACACACCAAGCTCGTCCGTCAGCTGACCGACGAGGCTACGGCCAAATACGGTACCAAATTCAAGTTCGAGTACAGCCCAGAGACGTTCACCCAGACGGACCCGGAATTCGCAGTCGAAGTCTGCGAAGCGGTCAAGGCGGCATGGGGAAAAGCAGGTACTGGAGACGATCGCATCATATTCAACTTGCCTGCCACAGTTGAGATCGGTCCACCAAATCACTATGCAGATCAGGTGCGCGCTTACCCATACACAAGAATTTGCAGAATACCGACGATCGTCACAGATTGAGTACTTCTGTCGGCACATCTCCGAACGGGAAAAGATCGTAGTCAGCTTGCATACACACAACGACAGAGGTACGTCTCGCCCAATGCTTCACCCAATGCCGCTCATATGTGTGTACAGGTCAGGGCGTCGCCGCCAGTGAACTCGGTATGCTTGCCGGCGCGGATCGTGTGGAAGGCTGTTTGTTTGGCAATGGCGAGCGGACAGGAAACGTCGACATCGTTAATCTGGCTCTCAACCTGTACACACAAGGCGTAAACCCCCAGCTGGACTTCAGCGACCTCCAGTCCGTCATCGATGTTGTCACATCCTGCAACGACCTCCCTGTTCACCCTCGTCACCCATACGCGGGTGAACTGGTTTACACCGCTTTCTCTGGTTCGCACCAAGATGCTATCAAGAAGGGCTTCGAAGCACAACGCATTCGCCATACTGAGGCTGCTGCTAAGGGAGAGCCACAATACTGGCACATCCCCTACTTGCCCATCGACCCTGCTGACATCGGCTGCACGTACGAGGCGATCATCCGTGTCAACTCACAATCCGGAAAGGGTGGTATCGCGTATCTCATCAAGGAGCACCTTGGTTTGGACATGCCCCGTCGTATGCAAGTCACGTTCTACCAGGTCATCCAGTCGATCGCGGACCGCGAAGCCCGCGAGATGCTCGTGGAAGATATCACCGCCGCATTCCGTAACACTTACCACTTCGGAGGCTCGAAGTACGAGGGCCGCCTTGCTCTCAAGTCGTTCAAGGTGTCCTCCGAACCCCGTTCAGATTCCGCCGTCGATGGCGATGAGCCCGCGGATGAGCGGAGATTGTTCGACGGCACGATCTCTGTTGACGGTGTCCTGCGTGTGATCCGTGGGGACGGAAATGGCCCCTTATCCGCTCTGCTCGACGCCCTCCGCACACACTTGGATCTCGACTTTGCGGTACGCGAATACTCCGAACATTCCATCGGCGAGGGTTCCAACGTGAAGGCGGCTTCCTACGTCGAGCTTGTGCGCGGCGGCCAGGATCCCAAGGAGGCTCGTCGGTCTGGAGAGTCGTGGTGGGGTGTCGGCGTCGACTCCGATATCGCGGGCTCTGGCTTACGCGCTGTGCTAAGCGCAGTCAACGCCGCGATCGGTGACCGCACTCTGCCTGAGCTCAAGCTCAGCGTCGGCTTCAACGCTAAGTCGGGCCAGGCCGATGTCGCATCCGCAATTGTCAACTCTCTCCAGCTCGAGCTTCCGCGCAGACTCCAGGCGTCCTTCTTCGAAGTCGTCCAGCGCGCTGCACGCGATACAAGCGGCGATATCTCCTATACCGACTTAATCGCCCTCTTCCGCAAGACATACAACTACGGCGTACCAACACCCTCTCGTATCTCTCTCAAGAGCTTCAACCTGGAGAACGTCGGTGAAGGTGGGCGCAAGCAGATGACAGCCGACCTCGTTTGGGACGGTGTAGATCACAACCTTCGCGGCGAGGGTAGCGGTGCCTTATCCGCAGTTTTGGCCATGCTGAACTTGCACATCGACGGCACGCTCAGCATCAAGGAGTACGCTGAGCACTCCATCGGTGAGGGCTCTGACGTCCAAGCGGCATCGTACGTCGAGTTAGCGTATGATTCTCAGGGCAAGCGGACGACGGCATGGGGTGTGTCGAGCGACACGGATATCACCGCGTCTGGCTTAAAGGCGGTTTTGCGCGCGGCAAGCGCACTGGAAGATGTTGTCCTGAAGAAGCTGGCTAACGGCCATTAATATACGACCAAGTGTGTACCTTTTGTATTCTTGTAGGTTTTGGATTCTTGAATAACACCTGGATCATTTTCTTGCACGAGACCTTGTTCGTATCTTATCGAAGCTTGATAACACGTCCTCGACGAGTCAACATCATGATAGTCATCATGGGCAGATGTCGGATCATTGTTTGTTAAAAGGCATTCGTTCCACAGATCGTTTCCAGACAACGTCGTGGGTTCTCAGTCCCAACCGTCCACGGGTGACGATCCAGCACTTACAGTCATCAAGGCGGACATGAGTCCGAGATTGTCTGCCCGCGCACCACGGACGAGCGGGAGCTTTTCATTGCAAGCTTCACTGATGTGCACGGTTTGTCTTCACTGTGCACGGTTTCCGTCGGCACGAGATGACGGGCTTCGATGCGGCACGTAATGGGCTCTCTACGGGTGCATTACCCTGCCATTTTCGGTGTCGGCCTCAACCTTACCACGGGAGCGTAGCATATATATATCGGGACAACTGCGAGATGGTATGCCCCTTCCTGGCACCATCTTGCCCACGGCCCATACTCCTTCGACGACCTCGATGCCGAGCAACAGTGAGCAGAGGCCGTCTTCTGCTACAATCACCTTAGAGCCAGGCACTCTAAGCGAGAAAGACGATCACGAAAAGAGCACATCCATTGTGGATAATACATCACCGGATCTGAAAGACGAGACAGACGAACCGCCTATCCCAAAGATACCGAACGGCGGATTAAGAGCATGGATAGTCGTGCTTGCGGCATGTTTATGTCAAATCACGTCTTATCCCACATGCTAAACGCTGTTTTCATAGTCCTCGATGGCCACGTTCACAACGTTTGGGTTCATTAATTCATGGGGGGTGCGTCGTCCTCTCGCAATTGATATAATCCCAGTCGACCTCACATACTATCTTCCAGGTGTTCCAGACATACTATGAGACGACTCTGCTTAAGGATGAATCCCCTTCGACCATGTTAGTCATATCGTCCTGTTTACTTACTCTGCTGTTCACTGATCCGCCATAGAGCATGGATAGGATCTATTCAGGTGCAGTATTATCGTGCACAGTATCAAGAATAAGATGTAATCCTGACCGTTGACAGTACGCCCTCATATTCATGACAGGTCTTCCGGCAGGACGTCTATTCGACAAGGGCTACCTACGACTACCTCTGGGCATCGCCTCGGTGAGCCTTATAGTGGCAACCTTCCTTGTTGCCCAGTGCAAAGTGTATTGGGAGTTTTTGCTATGTCAAGGCCTGGTCATAGGGGTATATCCATTCTACTGGTGTGTTAGTGGATATACTGACCTTTCCTATCAGCTAGCGAGCGGCTTCATTATGATACCCATGGTCAACGTGATCTCGCAATGGTTCACTACGAAGAGCGGTATTGCGTTTGGATATGTGGGCATGGGCTCAAGCTTGGGCGGCGTAGTGTTTCCTGTCGTGGCGAAAAGACTGGTTAGCGAGATCGGGTGAGTGTCTACCCTGTTCCTTCGACCTCAGAGACAAAATTGAAATCGTGCTAGCTTTCCCTGGACAATGCGTGTCATAGGTTTCATCCAGATTTTCTTGACCCTGATCATCAATCTTGGAGCCGGTCGCAATCTTCCCTCGAAGAAATTGCTGCCACCGCTATCACTCAAACCTTTCGGAATACCAGCCTTCACTGCATACTGTGCGGGTGGGCTGACAACATTTCTGGGATTATATACGGTAACGTAACGTATTCTTTGGCTACTCCCCATCCTACTGATGCATGACGTAGGTCTTAACATACGTTGACCTCAGTGCAGAAGCGGCGGGGTTGGACAAGAACTTCTCATTTTACCTCGTCGCCGTAGCGAATGCAGCTTCCACCGTGGGTCGCTTTGCTGGAGGCTACTTTGCCGATCGCATCGGTAAGTCCCGTTATAATACGGTTAAATATGTTTTTCAGTCTTTCAACGACTGTGATGTATCACAGGATCACTGAACATCATCATTCCATCAACGTTGGTTGCATCCATTTTGACGTATGTGTGGCCCTTCTCGTCAAGTGTTGGAGGCTTCACCATCGTTAGCATCATATACGGGTAAGCTCATATTTTGAGTGTGGATCACGGTGATCTCATCATTATGCAGAGCTGCATCCGGCGGTTTCATCGCGCTCTTCGCCGTCCCTCTTCTAGGAATGGGCGACATTCGCGAGCTTGGGACGAGGATGGGATTGTTCTTGAGCGTCATATCGATTGGGGCACTGGCTGGTCCTCCTATCTCGGGCGCCATCAATGAAGCCACCGGCGGGTTTGTCCTTGTTGGAGTGTACGCTGGTAAGTGCCGGGTTGTGTGCTCTCATAAGTGTTGCTCACCAAAGGATCATCCCATCCAGGAACTATCGTACTGGTTTCTGTGGCTCTCTTGACTTTATCGCGCCACTTCTTGGTCCATAAGCTTTGGGCAAAGATCTAAACTTTGCTCTGACCCAGATAGTGATACGCCTACATGTATTTTAGTCTGTATGTGATTTGGAAGGCAATAAGTCGTTGTATAAGTACTCCTAGCGTCCCTGGTTGCTAACGATGCGCCGTATGCTGGTACGGTCTGGGCGTGACATAGAAATATGTTCAGAAAGCGCTCGGTTCTATATTCCCACTTTGGTAAAGGACGAGCTTCGGATCCTAACACGAACAAACAAGAGCCTTGAACCTTGGGTGGCCATCTCCCATCCTCCAGATGTTTTTAAGCGAGTGAAACTGTACAAGGCGGTCACAATCATCAAGTATAACAAGGAAATCCTTGGCAAATTCGGCATGATCGTCGATCTGTGTTGTTTTCTTGGTGGTATACATGAGGAACATACAAACACTACAATCCAGGTAAATTCCGCAGTCGAAAGCTAGTCAACATCGCCACGTTTCGCAGCAATTTCTAGATTATTAGCGCTCTCCATCATATGATTGATTTTCTGCCACTCAGCAGCAATATTCCCACGCTCGTCCAGCCAGGACATGATTCCATCGGCATCTGACAAGTCGTCTGGAGGTTTCTTGCCTCCTGCGTAGGCTATACGCACGAACGCACGAGACTTTCCGTTTTGCTTTGCGCGTAAACTGTCCATCTCTTCAGAGAAAACCTTGAAGAGTGCGTACTGTTGAGCAACGTGAGTTGTATTTCAATTGTTCTGTACTAAAACGACGTACTTCCCAGTGAGTGAATAGGTGGTAGACACGCGTGCGTCTAGCACAGAATCGGCCTAGATGGAACTCTTTCTTCGATCCGTCCTCTTCCTCTTCGTCAGAGTCTTCTGACTCGGACGAGTCGACGTCATGAATAGGCTAGAAGGCGATTATGAGCACGAAGATTTTAACTTGGAGTGAGATCACTCGCCGCAAATGTCCGTCTATCGTAGGGCTCTCCGCTCACTCTGCCTATCAGAGTTGACAAACGCCCGCCCAGATGGCACGCGTCGCACCCTGGTAGAGCGAAGTCCAGCTGCACCACTTCTATGTCTGGATATGTTGCTAATGCTTTCTTGAAGTCTGGTCTCCACACTGACGATGCAACCAAGGAGTCTCGTATACCGTCTAGTTTACGTCGAGTGATCTGGAGAGGTACGGCAAAATATTTGTCTGGCGTTGTCAATTGGTTGGCAGAAGAATATAAGTGATCGCCGCGCCCACCTTTGGAGGAACGTTCCGAGAAGCTGAGGCGATCCCTCGGCTTCTGTACGGCGAGATGTACAAAGTACTGGCAGATGATCTTGAAATGATGGACAAGGTCTTGGTACGTGTTCATGCTGAATTCGGGGGGCAGTTCAGGCGCAACGGCGTCACCGTCGTCTTCGATGAAACCATTCAGTCCTTCATCGTCAACTTCTCTGGTGTCTTCCTCATCTTCCTCATCTTCCTCGTTTTCCTCGTTTTCCGCGTCTTTAGTATGTGGTCTCGCATGCGTAAACGGCGTGACGTCTTCGTCTGGATCGGCTTCTGTTTCTGAAGATTCAGAAGCAACGCTCTCCCCACGTTTCTTTCCTAATGAAGCTCATATTAGTATGTTATATCTTGTCTTACGCGAGGTGTACCAACTTTTCAACTTTTCGAGATTCTGCAGATATGCTGAGCGTTTGCCACGGGTTCGCAGCCGTGTGTCTACAATTTCTGTATCACGTTGTTAGCGAACGGTTCTGTGAGGAACATTCTCACTTACTACTCTCATCAACTTCATCCATCAAATCGCCTTCTGGGGTAGGTGGCCTCACGCCCTTGATCAATTTTCTTCGGGGTCGCAGTTCTTCGTCTGAGTCGCTCTGTACAACCTGACGTTTCCTGGTATCCTTGGCTTTACCTTTACCCTTCCACACGATTGGTATGCCTATTTTCTCATCGTCACTATCAGAGTCTAGCGCAATGATGTCACCCTCCTCATCGCTCTCAACTAATCTTTTACGTTTATTTGCCTGCGAGAGGGTTGGCTTTCGAGGAGAGCTCTTGGCTTCGTCTTCGTCTGTCTCGAACGCGGAAGGTGACCTAGGCTCGAAGCGTATCTTGTCAGGATCACTAGTAGACGCATTCTCATCCGAGTCCGATGTACTAATCTTCCTAGTTCGTTTTGTCTTGCGAACGTCTTGGGCCTTGGGGGCTGCTTTCCTACGCCGGGGTCGTGGTACTTCTGGACTTGGACTGGAAGGAGGTAATGAGGGAGAACTGGGCATGAAGAACGTTTCCAGAGACTCCTGTTTCATCTTTGGGGGAGTCTTGGGTGCCGATTGTTTTGTGCGTCGAGGCATAAGCACTGTATATCGACTATCGTGAATCAATTGTGGTTTAGATCAAGCCAGGTCGGCTATGCCGCGACCAAATCGCGACACACATGATCTCATTTCGAGTTCGCGTGGCCGCCACGTGGATGTGCCGCGGAGGACAGGGCGCTTGGACGCGACCAATGCAAGTTTACCGCAACTGTAGACTGTGTAATGCTCTCCTTCCTGCTCTGACAATCGTGTTCAACTTACCTGGCTCTGATACCCGTAACTATCTGGATTCTCTAGCATTTTTTCCTTATCTTTACATCTATATGCTCTCTTAGACGACAAGATGGCCTACCGCGACTCAGGTCCTAGTCCTAGTCTCCGGGTAGACACTAATCTCGGTGTATCCTACAACTCGCCACTATCGCCGCAAGAACCCATAACTGTGCCGAAATCTCCTCAAAGAGACCGATCTGCGAGTGTCTCTCGTGTACTGCCCTCCTTTCGCCTTCCCAGCAGTAGCGTTGGTCAAGCGGATGTCTCAAGCCGGACGACTGTCCCACCGGGAGCTTCAAGAGCCCGCCATGAGTCTCGCAAGCTTCTAGCGCACGTTTTGAGTCAACTACAACGTAGACCCTTGCCTCCGTCTTCCATGCCTGGGTTATCCGAGCGGTCGTCCAAAGTGGAAAGAGGCATAGGTGCCGTAATGCGCTCTTTCACGGGGATTGCGGGAGCAGGAAACATCGCAGAAAACAGGCAAAGAAAAGCACCGACGCTTGAGGATAGCGATGAAGAGCTCGAAGACCGGTCCACTTTTCACACAGATACCACCTTAGACCTGATGACCCAGCTGAAGGACGTGTTGGCTATATCTATCGCTCAAGGATGGGATATCTTCTACGAGGAGTAAGCATTCATTCAACCCGCAATTGAAAGCTCTTAATTTTGAACCAGTGCAGATGCTGTCAAGAAGCAAGGCCGCCATGTTTCCTTCGACAAACCCAGGCGGAGACGGAGACGGAGTTCTGCCGCTGGACGTTCTCGCTCTCGCTCTCGTTCTGCCTCTCCCACTGGGGAGGCCAATATAGCTGCACCAGAACTTCTATCGCAATGCGTATCCCTACTCGCATCTGTCATTAATGAAGATTGCAGGTACCAGGTCTCCTCGCCTAGCCCAAAGCGACCACCTAACGCACTACAGTCCATTACGTTGGATGTCGCACAAGTTCTTATTTATGCACATCAGCATGAACCTCGGATTGTATCGAATATAGGGTTCTCGGTCCTTCCAGCTTTCCGGACTTTCCGGCCCAACATGCACCCTCGTCTACTTGCTTTCTTCGAAGAACGCGTTTTAGGTGGCATGCTGGATAACCTTCTCAAAATGCAGGGTAAAGATCCTACTCAGCAGACCCCCACAGGTATGCTTCCTTAATACTGCACGAGTATTGAACATCAATCAATCGAGATCCAGACACCACGCTCGAGGAGTCCCATCTACCTCGGCCACCCCCTGTCTCTATTCTAGTAGACGAGGTTCAAGACGAAAGCAAAGATCGCTGGGATCATTGGCAGCGTTGGTCTGACTCGACGGATATTCCTGGCCTACATTCGGCGAGAGCGCCGGAGCAACCAATTGCCATCTATTATCTGTCGTCACTAGTGTCTCCCCTTCTGGCCTCCATTCTGGAATACGTTGAAATGTCTTCTGGCGAAGACCCGACGACCCAGCGTTTTCATCGTTTCTTCCGTGTCCTGATTCAGAGAAAGCCCGACGCCTACCTAGATCTTTTGGAGGCTATTGCCTATCATACTTCCAAGGCTCGTTATACGGGGTTATCAATTCTATCGACATATTGGCCCAAAGCCGTCGGACATGTTACGCTGAGCAAGCCCATAACCCGTGCAGCTATCGAGCCTCGCGACCGGTCATCACGTCGATCTAGCTTTTCTAGGCGTCCTATGGCCGAAGATCATCCTTACGCACATCAATTTATCCCGTGGTGCTTCAGACGTATATCTCGACCATCTCTCTTCGAGGGACTGTCGCCGTACGATTGCCGGGCTTGCTCCCAGAGAGTCGAAGGATTCGGCATACTTTGTCCCTTCTGTATGTGCGCAGTCCACTTTGATTGCTACGATCCTCCCGACGGCAGCTTCTTCACAGAGTATCCAGCCAATGACGATGTCGCTGTCCAGAAAGTCGCTGTCCACCGCTTCAGCCATATACTGTCGAGCACTCGTACGGGGTCATCGGCGTTCCTCGTCAAAGAGCAACATGTGTTCCGAGCCGTCAACATTTTTAGCATGTCCCTCTGCTTTCTATGCCACCAGCCGCTATGGGGTCATATCGCACAAGGACTCAAGTGCAACTCGTGCCGTCAGTTCGTCCACAACTCGTGTCTAAAAGAGGCGAGCAGTGAAAATCTGCCGAGGTGCCGAGATACAACACCTAACCCCGCCTCTATGACAATATCCCACGACGCACTTCGAATTTCATTCACAGAGTACTATCGAGATCTGGCACTCCCCGAAGTTGAGCTACAGCGATGTTCTCATGAAGAGATATCGATCCTTCATGCCATTTTCTGGCTTCAACTACAGATCCTAGAGAGTGGCATCGCTCTGGGTTCCATCGTTGTCCCTGGTACAGACAAAGTCGATGATATCGATGATGAGGACCATAAGATGGAGGAATTCGAGCTTCACCAGCTAGTCCGGTTGTACGAGAAATATCTTTCTCAAGCCAAGCTGACGGTGTCAACTACGCTACAAGATTATTTTTCCGAGAACGATTCTACGCCCCAAGAAAGTCACATCTTCTTTGACTGGAATATTCTGGCCTTCATTGCCAGTTCGTTGAAACTGCCTTCGGCCAATACCGGGCCCGTATCCACAGAATCTGCACAACTTCTCAGTGTCAGCCAGGCGAACAATCAGGACGACGAATCATCCGAGGATGCACATCCTTTCGAGATTGTTACTATAGGCCATCTTCGAGATCAGCTAGGAGACATGCTCAACGTACATTTGGATGTCGCAGCTCGCCATTTCCTCTCATTTCTGCACCACCTTGGTCTATTGCAACGTCTAGATAACGGGGCTGTGCTTTTTGATGGTACTTCGAATCAAGAATCGCTTCAGTGCTGTCTCCCGTTGCCTTTCGGGTTCGACATCTCCGCGGACGTTGAAACACTCGTAGCTTGTATCGAGGCCTGCCTATCGGACATCAATTTGACAGTCAACGAGCTGGGCTTTCTGGCGTTGACTCGTCGTTTCTGGCCAAACGGAATGCTGTCGGACTACACCTATCGCAGACTCACCAAGGCCATACTGGGCTGGATACTGTCGGAAGTAAGTCTCATCTAGTTTGGGATTAATGCCGCCATTTATCACTCCCACAGGATAACAATTTGGCCGTCATCCTACGCTCGTACGTAGCAAGGGGGCGCGAACTGCCTGGCGTCCGCACAGGCGACTTCCTACCATGGCCACCTCAAGCTCAAGACAGGCCGACTGCAACTGGAGCACCTGGGAATGGCGGAGACTATGTAGCAACCAGGCGTTCTCTTCTCAGCCGTTACGTCGCATCCTGGATGCTTGCGCTACATGACCAGAGTATTGTTAACTACGCAACGATGGTGTTCGATCTCGTCACCGAATTTGCGGAAGAACAGGCGTATTGGGATACATCTTTTCTGGGTGAGCGATCAGAGGAGGCGATAATGGTATGTAATGCTCGGCCGAAGTGGCTTCGAACATGGGCTTACAATAACAATACGCAGAAACAAAAGGCCGCTGTTGTTGATCGGATACTGAGATATATCACGAAGTTGTGCCAAGTGAATATCGTGTTTACTGTCTTCGATGACTTGTTTCAGCGCTGGTTGGAACGCGCAGATACGCTGGAAGGAGCGCATGAGGTACGTCCTAGTTGCATCGGCTGTGAGACACGAATTGATCTTTGATAGCCTTTACCTGCGCTACTTCGCTTGTTTTCTCGTGAATCTGATGGTAGTCAGCGACATAGTATTGTGCTTGACGCACGGTTCTCTATGGGCGATCTGTCTTCTTTGGCTAATGTCAACCCTCTCCAAGTCATGACGAATCTCGCTACGACCACCAAGAGCGGCTATCAACGTGGACTTAACTGGCTGAACTTGTTCACGTCTTCTGGAGTCGACGTCCCGGTTCCCATCTTCATGCAATTTGCATCTTTGACGAGTAAATTCAAGCCCAGTTTAGCTGATTGCTCGATACTAGTCGATGCCGCACTCGCTGCATGCTATTTGCGGCCTATTGGAAGACTTGAACTTCAGCCTATCATTGGTTTACTGCATGAATACCTCTCCAGCGTCATCCTTGACAGGATACAAGCATCCGAAAACGCGCTGGAAGTGTATGTATGATCATTATACGTATCATCATTAATTCAACCTTCGTTTGACCAGTTTCACTTTCATCCGCAAGTCATTAGCAGTATGCTTACTGCTATACGGGTGCGATCGTACCCAACTTACACAAACGGACATTATCAAGGAGGACGAGGTGGCACACCTTCCATCTAGGTAATCGATATCCTTCATTTATGCTGGACGCCACTGAAATTTTATCAGACGTAAATCTGGGTCCCGAGCATCCACGATGACTGACCCTATCATCGTCGATGCAAGACTAATGACAGCCTTGAAGGCATATGTCGATCAGAAATACGAAGATCTGTCGTGTCTAGTAGCAAAGTTCTTCAACGCTTTCGTCAATGGCACACCATGGGTCGAGTCATACGAGGTGGATAATTTTATCTTGCGCAACGAAGCTGCCCTCTGCGCCTGGTCAGTCACAATCTCTCTCGTTTTTAGCGACTGATCTAACAACGATTCTCTCTAGTACATGGGAATTCTATGGGATACAGCTGCCCGCGCTGGCAATGATACGCCCCGCGTTGCTGGTCCGTGTTCTCGTCGTTGATGCGCAGCCGTTCCAACGTCTGCTATCGGGCCTCTTAGACAAGAGCAACGATTGGGAGACAAGGTTAGTGTCGCATTGCCTACTTATACTCAATTTTCTTACTCTTCACCCCAGAATGGAGACGGAACTGCGCCTCTTCAGGATTGTGCTTGACGTCACCAGCCCGGCATTCGTTGTAGAGGACCGCCAGTGGGGACCGAACGTCATCGACATCTTTCATTTCTTTTTCTCGGCTATATGGGATGATGACAGAGTAAGATCCAAACTTGATCACGCATTTTGGGGTGTTGAAAGGTTCATTGTCCAGGAAGAGATCCGTACAGCCGTCGATACCTGGGCTCATACACTGCTTCCGGCCCATCTGGAAGCTATCTCTAAGTGCTGGAACGAAGCTCTGAGCAAGGCACCGGTGTCAGAACGCGTGAAACTGATTCGATTCCTACTTCAGCTTCGTCCACATTTTCCAAAATGGAGAGGTACGATAGTTGCAGATACAGCTTGAGCAATGCACTAATACCTGTTATAGTCCTCATGTGGGACACTGTCATCGAAACCTTATTGGATAATGAGTTCGTGCAAAAGAACGGCAATGATGAAGACGCTGCGGCGGCCGCACATTTGGTGCGAAGGTTTTGTTTGTGTGAGTAAACAGCATGCTGACACGCGTTTAGTCCATGTATGGACTCTCGTCCCACGAGCCATCGTTTACAGTGGAAGTTGACCCAGAACTAGTGATACTACGAGTAAGTCTAAGTCAAGTACCTCGGGTACTGTGCTCGCTAAATACCTTTTCTAGGTTGGCCTACTTTCTCTCAGTCTGAAGATGGTTGCTGATGGATTAGAGGTTGACCTGTTCACTCTCCTTCGGCTGAAAGACCAGTTAGCGCGGACACTTGGGTATCAAGACGTTACTATTGTGCCTTCACCCAATGGGCACACGTTCTACGTCCAATTCAGCAACATGAATGGGACCCCGGCCTATGCATATCCATGTATCACCGACCTGATGTTCTTGCTTGACTCTCCTCACCCATTCTCTGTGGCAAGCTCAGCAATGGGTGGACCGAATGCTGAGGACGACGTATCATCAACCTTACTTGTTGGATCCTTGTTCCTCGATTTGATAATCGGGCTTTTCCTGCACATTGAGGAGCTTCCGGCTTTGCCTCCAATGATACTCAAGAACCTGATCAAATGCTTATTGATTGCGTTACAGAAACACGATTTCGATAGCCAGCCTCTACGCCACCTACAGCCGGATCTTCGCAAGGCAGTCAAACGATCTCTTGTGGACTTGGTCAAGGACGACTGCGTTAGCCATGAGATCAGACAGCTGGCGCTTTCAATCAGTCAAGCCTTCATCAAGAGGTGCTCTCATTTTGCCGGAAAATTCATCTAGTACGTCAACAGTCTTTTCTACTCAGTACAATCACAACAATCGTCTCCAGCGAAGCTATCGATGAAGCCACAAATTTGATGATACAGCTTCATTTTGAACACAAAGTAGACGATCTGCTCGTGGTACAAACAAAGCTTTTCATTGAATCTGTGTTAAACATGTAGGACAGCTTCTTGCGTAGAGTTAACCAGCAGGCACTTACAGGAAATACACAGGTACGCTATGAGCGGGGTGCTGACCATGTTCTTCAAGGCAAGAGTTCTAGCCTCACAAGGTCCCAGACGCTGATCTATCTGAAATAGAATTCCCTCGATCCACAATTCTTCCGTGTCTTGCGTTATGTTTTGGATTTCAATGCCAAATCCTGCGCTGCGGTCGCGAATCAGCCAACATTAAGAGAGACCCTTCTGAGGGACACCTTGTCCCGCGCTGCGGATAGTGAGCCGGAAAACTACCAATCGGTCGTGGAAAATCTCTCCCAGTATGTGGAAGAGGTTTATCACTCCCATTATACCGCAGATACCATGCAATGTGAGCTTCGAAGTGCACTGCGCCATACGTTCTTGCTGAAACCTTTGAAGTGATCGGATTGAATCTCACAAATATTGCTCGAAGAACGGCTGACTGGACTACGAACATTTTCGATGCTAGCCCATTGCTCAATATATGTTGCACGGTCATACAACATAACAAATCGCAGAGCAGGGTCAGTTTACTTCACTTACGGTCGACGATCTTATTGATTATAATGCAGGAACTCCTGTTGTACCTGGAAACTCTCCTACGGGCGACCATGGTTAGGTTCTTCATCTCGTCGACCTGCCTTAAACGCGTGCTCCACGTAACGGCCTCTTTATATCGGAAAGTTCAACCCCGAGAGCATGCGTTCAATTCCAACGTGTTCGTACAAGTAGTCGTCGAAATCCTGTCCGATGCACTGCACGCTAAGTCACGCCTATCGTCATCTACCCTCTCTGCCGCGATCGAAGTAGGTCATTCGCTTTCGTTGCACCACATTTGGGCTGATACATGGGCTTCAGGCTTTGATGGAAAATCCGGGTTCGTTGTTTATGCCTGCCGCCAAGCTTTCGGGACTGGCATTGGATGGCGTTCACTATTTTCATCACGGAAGCCTACCTGATGCATTGCCTCAAGATTTTGCTGCGACTCAGGCAGTTGCAAAGATGATCCTTCAGGTAGCACAGCAAGACTCTCAGATTATCGCCAGCCTCTCGGTAAGGCTATCGCATTCCGAATTCTTCTTACTGATGAATGGGCAGACTCGCAATATCAGCGTTCGTATATGGAACATCCTTCTCCTCACCGCGCTATCCATGGAGGGCAACCGTTGTGGATCTCTTCTATTACAAAACCTACACCCTTTCGCCCGCTCATACTATACGTCATTGATCCCTGGCACCCTTGCCGCTCCGGACTATCAGCTGCTGGATGACATCAATATCAGCCGTGCATACATCGGAATTAAACTCTGGTTGATTCTAGCACGTCGCGTCGCACAACGCAACAGCAATTCTGATGACTTCGACACTAGCGGCGTAATAGAGCAGGAAGTACTCGAAGACAGGAATGCACGTGCGATATGGAATCAGCTGTGGCCACCGTTCGAAACTGCACTGCATGCCTTGGAGCAGGATGGGTTTACTACCAGTTCGTTGGCGAGTATTTGATCAAGTTACCTCCCTTGTTTTGTGAGCTCTGACGGATCATTCTCCCATATGCTCTCCTAGATGCTTGCATCGACGTCTGTAGCGGACTTGTTCTTGTTTTTGCACCAATTTCGCTCTATCATATCTCTCGAGCCTTCATCGCATATCGCGCTGCTCAATCAACTGCGGTTCAATGGACGTGTAGAATCCAAGGTATGTCCTATTTATCATGCTGTAGCTTCGACCACATTAACACGGAGTAGATCTCACGAACGCTGCGGGCTCTGAATGAACCACCCTTGGACGTAGAGCTGGAGTACTTTGTCAACCAGGTTCTTACAGAAATAACGGCGGAAGAGAAATTGTTGATGGAGGCTGCCAAACTTCAAGAAGCCTCGAGAGGTGGGACAGATAGGGCTCGGCGAATAGTCTCCTAGATGATGGGCAGCATGCTCGTGCAAAAATGCACTGTCAGAGATGTTTATCCAGTTATCCTACGATGGCATGCCGTCGCTCCCAAAAAAAACAATTTGTCGCATCGGTCGTTGACGACATTTAGAACACTGGCCACTTGAATTAATTAACAAGAATACCGACACATATATCACAAGCCAGTAGCGCTCTTCCGAAAGACAAGCATCCGAGTCACGAGTTCATCTCCTTTGAGGTGCTTTGCAACCCCAGGTTTTCGATCGCGTGTGCGGGTTCTGCACGGCGAATAGTAAAGAGTAAAGCCCGTCCACATAGCGGCTGTCCATCCTCTTCCAGGCATTTATGCGCATAGCACCTGCCAGCTGTTTGGCCCATTGTTGAAACGATACCTGGTGTCCGAGCGCATAGTGCATCATAGTCATGGTGTAGAGAGCTTTGAAGGGGATATCCAGTCCTTCTTTTTCATGGGCTTCAATGACTCGCCACCAAGACTTCAACAGGGTCTTTGCATCGTCCTCTGAATGAACCCAGTCTTCGAACTGGTAGATCTCCTCTTCGTGCCAATGTTTCACTATCTGACGCCGCTTGTCACTCTCGAGTATTGATCGAGCATCTGGAAGGTCGCAGGCCGAGCACTTGCAGTCAAATTTGTAAATCGTCTTCAAACGTTTCTGGCGCAAGTCGCGAGGTTCCTCCGTGGCAGTGAAAGAGATACAGACTTCTTCTCCGCGTGCTATAGGTCGCAACGCATACAATATGAAGGAATATGTCTTCTCGTCCCATGAGTAAGCGGCATTAGGAGAGCAGCTGTGAGAGTAGCATAGTTATAACTCGGCATCAACAAAGAAATATAAATCTGTACGCACCTATGTCTGGCACGGCTGATATCGAGAGGAACAGCGAGATAATCGCCCCACTCTTTGATGGTAGCACCGCTGAGCGTTGCGCCAAGTGCATTTGTGCGCAAGATTCCCTCCATAGGGCCCGCCTCTTCAGCTGTCTTGCAGTTGCGCAGAGATAAGAATTTCTCCTTGAGCGGCTCCTCCAGACGATCTACGACGATCTTAAGCATCGACTCGGTATTATAGGGCATTGGGATCCCCCTGATCACCCTAGGAATCATAACGAGGGGATGCTCGAACATAATCGGATAGCCTGTTTCGATGTCATGCTTCGCCACCATGCACAAACCTTTACCCTCCTGTGGTCGGATTTCGTATAGTACCGGAATTTGGGGGAGGGGGTACGGTACGTGGAGTGCTTTGCGTGCAGAAGTGATGAGTGCCCAGCTCGCCTCAAGACGATCGGGATCGAAGAATTCCGGGCTGTGGTAGATGACGTCCTCAGACTCGACGTCGTCGAGCTCATTCATGGGCGTTAAATCGCATGGTAAACCAAGCTCTTCACACCATTTCTTAACCTCCTCCGGCGTCGAGATCTTTAGGTTGGAGACCGCGTTGACTTCCGGAAACAGAACGGGCTCGAGGTCGCGGAGAACAGGCTTTCCTGGTTGCGCCATTATGGAGAGGTGATGAGGGACAAGACGGTGATGGAGAAACCACAACCTGACGAACCACTTATATACTGGGGCTGATAGCAGGATGGCTCAAGATCTCGAGATCGGCCACGATGTCTTGTCGTTAAGGCCCTCTTGTCCTTTGCTGGCCACGGGCCTATCGTTCTGACAAATACCCTCCTGAGTCTTCAATGCAAATCGAGACGTGATGTCAAGGTCATTTTTTATCGTGAAAAGCCTTGTGCTGAAGCACGCCTAAAGATCAATAAAAGTATGGCTTGTAGATTGAGTAGCTGAGAGTTTGGAGGTGGGACAGTGGACTCCGACGTCGACTAACTTGGTGGACTCCGAGACGCTCAGATGCAGCGCCAATCGATAGAGTAAGCAAGCGTCAACAACGCTGATTACGATGTGGCGAGGCAAGGCAAGAACTTAATCTCAGCAGGGCCCCGGAGAGGCACTACGTAGGACTTCAAAAGTCAAGGCATTTTCAAAGCCTGAAGTTTGCAGAAATGAACAACACGTCTCCAGAGGTTGCCCACACCCGAATGGACAGCGTGCACGCCAGCAGCCCTGATTCCAAGCGGAGTTTGTACTTTTACTGCTGTTGATACCAACCGCTGACCGCGTCGCGACCACCTGACGAGCGCGCAGCCTTCGACTCAACTTACCAACTTCCCGCCTCCGAACGATAGTGGCCACAATGGCAAAACGGTCCAGAAAGTGGCTCGATGAAGGAGGTGATCCGGGTTCTGAGCACCGTTCTCGCTCGCGAAAGAAACCGCGAGCGAAGGCGCAGGAGGATGTCGTGGACGTTGGTTCGTTGTCCAAGTTCCAGGATTTTCCTCTAGATGTTTGGTACGAGGCGAGTTCATGTTTGACGACCACGCGTACCGTTCGAACGTCTAATCGCCCACTTAGGTTTTCTACCACTCGGAAGCCTCCGACTTGGTAACTCTTGCTCAGACAAGCAAAGAATTTCGCACTGTCCTTCTTAATCGTTCTGCGGAAAGTTGTTGGAAGGCTGCTTTAGCGAATGTTGAAGGTCTTCCTGAGCGACCCCAAGATCTCAGCCCTCCTGCGTACACGCATTTGATGTTCTCCCCTCATTGTCATGTAAGAGCTCCTATACGCGTGAGTCTGGTACAGACTTATATGTTGATTCAGGCCTGTGGCAAAGCACGTTGCTACGATATCTTTTGGGATTGTCGTGCGCGATACTGCCGCAAATGTTGTACTCTACTGTGAGTCCGTTCACACGGTGCAAACTCTACTCCACCGACATTAATGTACTCCTTTGAGTCTGTTGAAGAAGTCGGCCTGGCCAGGAATAAAACAAATGCTTCAAGGTATCGGCTTCAAAGTCAGCAAGACTCCGTTGGGCACAATGATACCTTTGTTAACCCAACGTTATATCCCGGGTATCGTCTATGTCTTACCTGTGGCGGCACACTGATGACATCTATTTTGTTTCCAGCAAATCATCATGTACCAACAGGAGTGCCTGAATGTCGAGCCTCTGATGTCGAAGAGCTCGTAAACACTTTAGTACAGTTAGACGAGGAGGGCAGGCAGCAGCTGATTGCTACCCGGCAGCGCTGTATGGCTGAGTGGAGAGAGGTACTATTACATTGCACTTCGCAGCTATAGTTTGTCTCACTCCGTTCGGATTCAGAGACCGTATATTTGGCATGAATGGGGCGAGAACCAGAAGAGGCTGAAGATAAAAGCAGAGCTGGAGAAAGTACGACAACAGGATGAGGCTCTTATCCAGCTCAAGCAGCAACGGGTGGACAAGTAAGCGCTGTCTTCTTCGCAGATAGATCGGAAGCTTATATTCGGAGCGTTTAGTATCATCGAACGCACGAAAGTTCTCGGTTGGACCGATATCTTCAACAAGATGAGCCATACACAGGCGGCATATTTCCATGCAGAACCTGCTATGCGTATAGCCAAGCATCTTGGGGACAATGGTAAGTGTATACTCAGATATTCACGAAGTCATTACGCTTACTGACCTATTTCCACAGAATGGAAAAATGTGCGTCCTAAAGTTGTGTATCGCATGAAGCAGATCGAGAGGGCACAAGAGTGGTCTATATACATGCGCAGGCTCAAGGATCTCGACGAGATGATGTTGCCCATGCGACACTTCCATCCCCGCTGTCCCACCGTAGTAGAGGCTAGCCGCGCTATCCCGGAGGTTCGTGAGCTGATTACAAGCCGCTTGGACAAATGCTTCTCCCCAGACGACTACGATGCACTGAAGCCACTATTGTCGGCATACATAAACTCCCGGCACGAACAACTCACAACATTACTTTCCAACCTCGTCAGGAAGACGCTGCGAATCGAGGACGAGGACATCGAAGATCCCTTGTCTCTTGCGGCGGCATTCTTCCGATGTGAACGATGTACGGGTATGACCGCCGAGGACGACGAGGATAACTACTCCAATGTATGGTCCACTTTCCAGGGCCACTTTTCCGAATGCATAGCGCATGTAGGCCACCTTGTTGATTGGAGAGACGATGCCACCAGGGAACATGAGCATTATGTATGTCGCCTTGAGGAACGCAATAATGGCGTCGACATGTACGAACAAGCGCTGTCACGTTGCTTGGCGACTCATACCTCAGACCACTGTGATATGGACAGCGCGTTTACAGCGTGGGGGATACGATGGGCATCCAATGTTATCAGAATCTGCGGACAGGATCCTCGAACAGTCAGCCCCGCTGAAATGGACGCACTGGATATCTCACTTGCCTGCGATAGCTGCTGGGGCAATTTTGCTATCCCGGTGATGACGTGGCGCGGTGCTGTAAGTGGACCAGCTTGCTAGCGTTGACGGATTCTGACACTGCAACTATACGTCTGTTAGCTTGATCATTGGAAAGATTGTAGACGCCCAGCCGGAAAGCTCAAATTGAGGGTAGCCAGCGAGCACGAGAAAGCAGCAGCGCGACCTCTTATTCAGAAAGCGCTAGCAAACGACCTTCATTACAAGGATACTAGTGATCTTTGGGGCTGCTCGCGCTGTTTGAAGTGGGGACCAAGTGCGTATGAGAGAACCAAGTCCCACGTAATCCAAGAGTGAGTTTCACATATGCTCATGTTAGAGATAAGTCTGATGCGTTCATAGGCATGGGCTAGCTGATCAGCCGTCTGACTGGATTTACAGTCTGCCCTCGCTGAAGTTAAAACATCCAATCGCATTTCTCATCACATCTCGACAGCTAACTGTGGGGCTACAAGAAGCCCTTAGCAGTGGTACAGCTGCCTTCTACACGGAAGAGAACCATTAGCCACAAGTTTGATATTCAGTTCTCCCGTGGTCCAAATTCCGCCCTGTACGTACCTAACATGATGCACTGACCCTTCAACGTGGCATAACCGCCCCGGTTCAAACAAGTATGTCGTCGAAAAACTCGCGCGATGTGGCGACCGACAGCGGGATGCTAGCTGAACTTCCGTACAATTTTGTACATGTGTGTTCAATCCATGTAATAGGCGTGCGTGCGTGCACCATTAAATGTCATACGATCTTTCTCGTCGGATTGAACGCTGTGATGGTCACGACGGTCAGCGGCGCGCCGGCGCGTTGCGGTCACCGCTGCGCGCGACGCGCGTCTAAGTTCCAGTGCATCTTGCCGCTGACCACACTGACGACCTCCCCTTACCCCCCGACGACGCTCACAGCATGGCGACGCACGCAGGAATAAAGAGTATATCCAATCTAATATCTGGCTGTTTGCCGTTCTTACCTCAGACTATAGCCGTCATCCTACTGTCCTTCGTGCTAGCTGTCGGATTCCTCATGATTATCCTCTCATGCGCACTCTGGTCGAACTGGCTGCCTCTCCTTGTTGGTACGTGTATTATAAGCTATACGACTACAGGATGTCTTCAATTCTTTGCTCCTTAATAGCCTTGACATTCGTTCTCGCGCCCTTGCCAAACGCAATATTCTCCCACTGCGGAAACGATGACTTCACAACAGACTACGAGGGTTCAGGACCGATAGACCTGGGACGCTTTATTACTGCTACAGTGGTGATCACAGGCTTTGCTCTCCCCCTCGTCCTCACGCATTCGGAGATTATCAGGCCGGGAGCATGTGCAATGTCGATTATTGGCGGATCGTGCGTTCTTTTCCTTCTTCGTCTGTAACACGACTCTAACTATCCATCAGACTGGTTTATGGGACTATCCTGGCTTACAGTGCGGTATTTAAACAGGAGGAGTCGGATTACGATTAAGCCTCGTATTCACAGGTTGGTGCAAGACAGACGACCTGGAGATATCCTATCGTTAGTGCTGTGTGCTCTTATGTATGCTTTGTACGCTGTGAACTTTTGCTCAATGTCTCAATAGCTTCTATTCGCTGATGTGCATGGGTAGCGGGCAATCTGTTTGGTGGAGTTCACGGAACCGGAAGTTATACCCTTAGCGTCCTAGGCGCAAAGTTTGGGAGCTGGACGCAGCATAGTTCTAATTCTGTCGACTCCTCTCAACAATTACTTTGTGACCCAGGAGTATACCTATAGCAGATATTCCGAGAATAATGACGAAAGTCGGGATGCGTAAAGCCCATTCTCGGGACGGAAACCACTCATGTACTGGACTGTCTGAATCGAAGAACGGCTACAAGCAGGATGAGCAAGTATTCAAGGATGAAAGGACATTGACTCACAAGTATTAGCGTCCATGTTGTGTAATAAACGAATGTGACTACTGCACCAGACAGTAGCAGCTGCCCGAAGGACTTGTCGCTTATGGCCTGGATTCGATGTTGTAGTGAGACACCCGTGTATACACCAGATTTGCTCACCATCGTTCAGGAATACACTATTGATGACTGTCAATACCGAAGTTGACGAATATGATACTGCTGAGTGTTGAGGTGCATTGCATAGCTGTCGTCGACCTGATTCGCGGGTCGCACTAGATGGTGGTATGCATTCTAGTCCGTTGACGCCCGCCTACTCTTCTTCCACCGCGACTGTAACACCTTGCTCACGCTACCGACGTCGTGTCTAACGTCGTCCTCATCTTCCATAGTCTATTCGTTAACTGGATATCATACTTTGTCTATTGGACTTTTGTTAAGCTACTCTTGCCCAACGGGCCGCAGCGGGCAGCGATCCCTCCGGCGACAATATGGATCTCCTGGACTTTGGCTCATTGGCACACATCCGGATATTGCTGCTTCCTGTTGGCAACATCAAGCGCGTCGATTTCGAACAATGGGTGAAGGAGATCAAGACATTTGAGAACATACGCTTGGGTGATATTCCAGCAGATACGCGAGAGGAGAAGGGTACGTACTTCAGCTTGATATATACCTGTCGACCTAACTGTGCGTCTGTAATAGCGCGTTTCATGCCGGGGCCTTTGGCTACAGGACATATTCACCTGAGCTATCCTTTACATCCATTGCCGACCTCACATATACCACTGTCGTTGTTCCGACCGTCCGACTTTCCATTAGGCGTCATTGGGATAGCAACATGCTCTCAAAGCGACTCGCTGTCCTCGATTCTCGCGCAATTTAACGCGACTATGAGCGAGATGTTTCCCCCTGGTAACATTTTTCCTCTGGCAAACAACTGCTTCGTGTTTGAGGAAAGTGACGGGAATACCACTCTTAACCTCGGAAACTTGCCTGGTCTAGTGGTGATTCCAGGCATGATGGGAAACAAGAAATTATACGTCGGTACTCTGCTTGCTGACCTATGTTCGAATATACTGGCCGAATTTGCAACGGTGGTTAGTTTCTGGTACTCTAACTCTTTCTAACGCAAGTCCGACGCTCAACCCAGTGACAGGTCCAATCTTTGGAGACTCCCCTCGGCAATGAGTATTTAAATGCTACCTTGTTCCCTACATTGCCACCCCCATCAGAACTTCCAAAGCCCCTGGACATGGACGGTGTCTCACGAAGCTCCCTACCTCCTCTACCTGTTCAGCATAGCCAGCCGGAACTAGCTACTGCGAGCTCCATCCTCCGTTCGATGACACCTTCTACTCTGTCAGTGAAACGAAACTCGTCCATAGGACCGGGGCTATCAACTTCGCCGTACCGGCATTCGAGCTTGCCTCCTCAAACCGCGAAGAAACGTCAGACAGCCATTGGTGCTGTCTCGTCTCATGGCCGATTGTTCAAAGTCTTGGGAGACCTATTCTTGCTTGCCGGACGTACTACAGATGCTACAATCTGGTACGCCCAAATGAATCACAGACCTATGCGACTGCTAACCGTTTCTCAAGGTATGGTGAAGCTATCGCTCTAATGAAGAGCACGCCAGATCCTGTCTGGCACGCTTCTGCAATTGAAGGTCTGGCTACAATACCAGTCTTGGATGCTTGGTCGTCAGTGCAAACGGTGCGTACAATGACGCTAATTCAGAATATATTTGGTGGGTGACGTTAAGGCAGAATGGTGTGAATGATGAGAAAGAGCCATGGGCCGATCTGGCCGAACAGCTTTCGCAAGCCGCTAATATGTACCAAAAATCTGCACCGCCCACGGACAGCGAAAACAACTATCCCTTCGTTTCCTGGTTCTACACACGCGCAGCGCTCAAACACACGTCCCTGCTTTTTGCAATTTGGACGGCTAAGGGTTGGGGACCGCTAGCCTTCACTATCATGCTGCAGTCGGGAATCATCGCACTCTCAGAGACGTTGCCAGAAGAAAGTCGCGGCACCAGCGCCCGGAAGCGCATCTCCTATAACACCCTCGAGCGACATGCTATCATCACGGGCATAACTCGTGCCTCGATCTCTAGTTCTCTCGCCCAGGCACACGGACCATGGCTACTTCATCTCGGCCCCACCGAGCGTATATCCATCTTGGAGCGCATAGCCGCGATGTACAGCATCCTAGGGTACAAGCGCAAGGAGGCATACATCCTGCGTGAAGTCCTTGGCTGCGTAATGGACCTGATCGTGTGTGCCCGAGAAGAAGCTGGCGGGGCTAAGATTACGGGCGCGGGCCTTGGAATACAGGGGGTTGACCTCGGTGCGGGTTCGAACCAGGGCAGTGTTGGGATGCGGGCGAACGATAGTAGCCTGGGGAATGAGAGCGTGTTGAGGGTCGTGAAGTACGTCTGCCGTGTACATGGGATCGACCTGGAGGCTGTGAAGCTCGTCGTGGATTCTACTCGGAGAGTCTCGGCATCGCCTCATGAGGAGGAAGATGACGATCTGGTAGCGTTAGCTGAACCTTATGGTTGGCCGGAGCTACAGATTGGCATTGTACGCGAAGCAATCGCTGTTGCTGAATCCTTGCCAGGCGAGACCACTTTACCATCTCTCACACGGTACTGGACTGATATTATCACTTCAGACTACCCTTCCGTGGCTCAATTCTGCCTCGCAGCACTGAAGACATTATATCGCGTGATGAGCCAAGGTGACCAGCAGCATCTATACAGTACCGCCTCTAGAGCACTCTCCACGGCAAAGCGGAGAGGTGACAATCGGTGCGTAGATTATTGGTCAGGGCGCCCTGTAGTGAGTGTCGAGATCATGCCGTGAGTGTTCATTATACAAGTACGTTATACGGCTACTGAGTATACCTTTAGTCTACCACTCATTCGGCTGCCCATTGAGAAACCAACATCTCTACTGTCTCAAGAACGCTCCAGCGTCGCCCCAATACTAACAGGCATGACTGACCCTTTCCTCTACAATCCCCGCAGACTGTCGGGAGGACAGGTTCGCTTTCCGCTTCAGCTTATTTCGTCTCAGTGTTGATGCTGTTCTTTAGCAAAGTACCACATTGCTCGTACAAAACGAACCCTTTGAGATGGTCATCACCTTGAAGAACCCCTTCATATTCGATCTAGAGTTGTCCAACCTGTCCTTAAGGTCAGTGACAATCCTGACCATATGCGCGGGTGGCTGATGCATCTCCCAGTACCTCAGGCGCGAAAATAGAGACAAGACCGATCGCAGTCACTATACCCGCGAATTCGTACCACCCAGTGACTGTTTCCGGAACGGCATTAGAGGCTGGCGTATTGACCATACGAGGCTGTATCGTACAAGCGCCAGGGGGTGCACCCCGAGAGTTCCTGCTGCCTGCATCGACCGATGAAGAGGAGTCGAAACGGTCACGGCGGCGTAGCGCTATCGAGTGCGAAGCTGGACGATCCAAACGTGCAGGGCTCGACTCGCGACCATGGGAGAAGCAAACAAAGCGGATAAGTTCTACTGCGCCGTCGTCGCAGTCGACGCCTCAGCGGTTCTTAGAGTGCAAGGTAGTACCTCAGCAGCCTTTGCTTCGCATTCGGCGGACCTCGCTAACGCATGGTGCACTGATGCTGTACAACGGAGAAAGGTAAGGTCGTTGCTTATTGGGTGGTTCGTGCTCTGACACGCCATAGGTCGTCCATTCGCATCACGCTGGAGAACATATCTGCTCTTCCCATCGACTTCATACACTTGACATTCGACGATTCGACTATCGCTCCTGCGCAGCAGGCTCTTGCAGAAGGAGAGCTGTCTGTCTTCGAGACGTATGAGACGGAGTATGACCTCATCCATCTCCCAGTATTCACATGGGACAGCCAACGGAATACACAAGAGGCACAGCCGGGCGAACAGTCAGTGATCACCGTTAACTGCTATGGGAAAGTAGGATGGTGAGATGCCCGTTTGGTTGCAAGAACGCATCTGACGCATACTCCATCTCAGCATCAGCGGGGTGGTTCACGTCTCGTATTCGTATTTTCACCGTCCACGGACAACGCTTGAGACCCCCGCCGATATCTTCCATACCCGCCAGATCTCGTACCCCATCTTGGTCACTGTATACCATATGCTAGAGTGCCACGCCATGGACATTCTACCCTACTCACCAGACACTATCTCTGCTGTTCTCAAAGATGCTGAACAGACCCTAATTACGACAGATACTCGCAGACTCCTACTTAATGTAGACGATGCGACTGACTGGTGCATCTTCTGTGTTGAGGTTCGCAATACATATGGGCTACCGTTCGAAGTGTCCTTCGAGCGCGTACAGTCAGGTAAGTGCTATGGTGTATCGTCCTCCGTGTGTTCTCATGATTTGCACAGCTGCGGATCCCACGATTATTACTAACCTTGTGGCTCCTGGTTCAACCTCACGGTGTGCTCTCAGTTTCTCTCTGCAATTTATGAATGACTACTTATGTATGGTGCAGAATATTGCTACCCATTCGCAAAATTCGCCTACCTGAAGAGCATGTCTCCAGGCCAATACCTACACTATCGGACCGGCAATTTGTCGTCGCTAAGTCGAACTTATCAGACGAAGAGGAAAGGACTCAGCGTGAACTCTTCTGGTATCGCGAAGAGCTCTTCAAGTGTGTTCGTGGGCATTGGAAAGAGGCGAGTATTGATTTTATTGGGTATGAATGTTCCACTCATCGTATGCCGATAGAACGGTGGAAGTCGCAACGGTGATCTTTCGCTACGACGACAACGCATGACGCAGCACATGTTGGACGTGCTGAGGACGCAACCAGTCCGCGTCCAGTTGTCAATATGGCGTTATGCAGATTCGGGCGAGGCTACAGAGCCTTTGTCTTGGGACGAAGGAATATTCTACCCTCCTGTGAACGAATTTGTATGCCTGCGGGTCAAGCTTACAAACTTATCGCGTCAGTACTTCTTTCCTCAGCCGTGTTCCTCAAGTAATGCTGCTTCCGTCTAGTTTCACCGCTAACACTCACGGTCGATCTCACCCTGGAACCTGCTCAATATATCTTGTATGAAGGGGTTCCCTCCGGCATACCTGTTGGTCGCATAGAGGTCGACCAAATATACGAATTCGAACTGCCAGTGACCTTCGTTTCATGCGGACGGTTTGACATACAAGCGGATGTGCATGTATACGGCGACCACAGTAACAGAAGTAAATTAGCGCGAGGACGATTAAGGGCAGCGGTGGAAGAGTAATGATATACACGTATGCCTGGTACTGCTAGGTTGAGCTATCTTCAAAGTGCAATAGTCTGCTCAACAGTCTAGATGCCTCGTCTGATCTGGGCGGTCACATATGAGTTAGATGAGCGTGGATTCGCCGTGGACATTCCTGTTATCGTCTAGTCTGATCTACCACTGCGGATGTAATTTCTGCACCCTGAAAGTGTCAACGAAAGGATACAACGTGTTTGATACATTAGAAAAGCAGAAAGTGCAGGAGCAAGCTAAGTTGCCTACCAGAGCTCCACTCCTTCTCTCTGCTCTTCATTACTGCACAGTACCGGCCGTGCTGCCCGCATGTGTTATGTGTGCACTAATTCCGAGGATGCAAGATGTGACTCGACAGCGATGGCAGCAATTAGTATGTGCTGGAAGATTCGAAAAGTGATAGCGTATGAGAAAGGTCACACTGTCATGAGAAATATGTTCTGTGTTTGTATTACGCAGCTAGAGTGTTTGTTATATGAAGGAACTCACCTTTGTAACTAGGATTGAATGTCAAATAACGTTCGTGCCCTGAACCGAGTCACGACTTTTGTGGCGCGCCGCGAAGCAGAGGCGACGCGCAATCGCGACAACATGAACAAACAACTACCTTTCTCGCAGCACTCACACGCACTTACCACAAAACTCGGGGTTGATGAGCAAGAAAGACACAATAAACAAGACTGAACGATATATCTCAAGTAGGGCGATGTTACCAGCGATCTGCGCCACATCGCAGACAAAATCTGTGTGGTGTGTGAAGGTGCGGCCGATCACTGAGATCTGAGAGATCCATGATATTGACCTATCTTTGTATAGACCGATTAAAGGTCTGCGGCGTCCGATTAGCTGTATAAGGTTTGAGACAGGTATAAAACCAGTGTTATGGCAGCTGTGCGAGCGGCATCTCAGCAAGTAACCCCCAAGCTCTAGCATCGTATAGTCTATCCCCACCTCACTGAATCGAACCCTCCTATGTCGGGCCAACAGAACCGCAAGGGGCGTGGCAAGGGACGTGCTCGGCGTACCGAGAGTTCTGCAGGTCGCGGTAGTGATAGCGTCGGAAATCCCGTCGTTGCCACCGCCGCGTTCGGCGCAACTCCCTTCGACGTCCAAACCGTTGGTGTAAGACGTCCAGGCTACGGAACCGGTGGTATCCCCACCCTTGTGACCACCAATCACGTCGAAGTCGGCATACGCAGCGGCACGATCCACCACTACGACGGTAAGCGTTGAATGCTCATCGTATGTCGCGACTACTGAACGTCAATTTTCCCGTGTACTAATTGTCTTTTGCCTGTTACAACGATGTTCAGTCGGTGAGTTCTATGCGAACCTTTTCCGAGAAGAGAAGAAGGCTCATGGACATGTCGATATAGCCATGACTCCGCCCGAATATAAAGTGTCGCCGACCACGATTATGGATGTCATGAGACGTCTCCAAGAGCACACAGCTCCCGACGTGTTCACATCGAAACTCGCTTATGATGGGCGTAAGAATGCCTTTTCAGACCGAGAACTTCCATTCGAGCAGCGCACGGTAATTGATGGTCATTGAGCGCAGAAATATCCGTTGACTGTACATACAGTTTGATGTGACACTTGCGGACCAGCAAACCAATATTCAAGCTGCAACTAGAACTCCCAGGGTATATAAAGTCACTCTCACAAAGGTGGCAGAGATCAATACAGAGTAAGTAAGAAATGCCGGGAGCTTGGTGATTCACACTCAGTGTTACGTCCCCAGAGTATTATCCCGTGTCCTTGAAGGGACACAATCCGTGGACTCTGCTGTGCAAACTGCTGAAACGGTATGTAGCAAGTGCCTGGATAGCTTGGACCTAAATGAATCATGTGCGATAGGCATCCAACGTCGTTCTTAAGATGGAGCCCAGCTCTCGTTGGCCCTCTGACAAGCGGGCCTTCTACACCAAAGAAGAACACAAGGACATCGGTAACGGGTTCATACTTCGGAGAGGCTTCTTCCTATCTCTCCGACCGGCAGTGGGACACTTGCTCCTCAATGTCGACACCACTACTGGAGTCATGTATAAGAGTGGGCCTTTGATTGATCTTTGCATCAACTTTTTGACTACTAGGGCCAAGAAGCCTGCTGCAGGAGACCTGTCGTCATTGACGGAGGCCGAACGCCGAAAGCTACAGAGATTTTTGGTGGGCGCGCAGATCATCACAACGAATGCCAACGGCCAGAGGAGCAGGACGCCAAAGACTATCAGGAAGCTGACAAGAGCCGGTGCCGCTGAACTCGTCTTTACAACGCACGATGGCATTCAACAAAGTGTCGCAGAATATTTCGAGCGTATCAGAAATCAACCGTTGAGATATCCCAAGATTCTTTGCGTAGAGGTAAGGAATCCAGATACCATATCTGCAGAGGCGGGAAAACTCACGTAATGCCTACAGGTCGGTAGAGGAACCCTTATTCCTCTAGAGATGTGCGAAATGCCGGAAGATCAAATCATGCGTAAGGAGATACCGGAGGACAAGCTCAAAGATGTTATTTCCTTTGCATCTGTGAGCCCCGATAAGCGTCTGGAAAGCATCCGTAGTTTTCTTGGTGTGAGTTTTCTGTCACAGCTAATCATGACGTTTAATGACTTTATATTGCTACCAGGTGCTAGCCTATGGCCAATCCGAATTTGTTCGCGTAAGCAGCGTTGAACTGGTGCATGTCCCTTGAATCCCGCTGAACCAGCCGTGCTACAGAAATTCGGGCTGCATATAGGGGAACGGATGCTGACTGCGCACGCGCGTCTTCTGCAATCCCCAGGGCTCAAATTTGGTGAAAAGATGGCCTTGGTTCGATCCATTTACTTTTGTTTCTATATTTCGCGCGGCTGATCTCACGCTCAATTTCGCAGACACCCAAGGATGGAATATGGAATATGATAAATCGCAAGCTTTACCGGCCGATGACCGTGCTGCGTTGGTGCATCGCCGTGCTAGAAAGACCAGGAAGTTTCAGCGAGCAATATATCAATGATGTGGTCAAAGGCTTAAATTCTGCCGCCAGGAATCTTGGTAAGCCTACTCGTAGTCGACGCTACTCTCAGTCGTTCATGAAACTCGTATTTGTAGGTTTGAGGTTCCTTGAACAAGACCCTGTTTTTGCTTATATCAACCCCCAAGGCGACGTAACCAGCGTGAATAATGTCTCACATAGATGTCATTGAAGTCGTCCTCTGATACATATCCGTCTGACAGAGCCTCAAGGACTTGGGGAAAAAGGTTGCCCAGAAACACGGTGGCGGGGACAAATACCCCACATTGATGGTGGTGGTTTTGCCTGAATATGGCAACGAGTTGTATCGTACAGTGAAACAGTGAGTGTTCCACAATACCCGCGAAATGCGACAGTACTCATCATCCACGTTGGTGTAGTTTTGGCGATGTCGTGGTATGTATACATGCATCTATCGAGGAATACGCAAACCAATCGGCTACTGTGATAACTAGGTCGGTATCGCCACGCAATGCTTGAAAGCATCAAAGTGCAAGAAGGGAAATATACAATACTTTTCGCAAGTATGTCTCAAGTAAGCCTCAGACCAGCGCATATCGTCCTGGATGATAAAAACAGCTTCTTTTTACAGAGTAAATGTGAAGCTGGGAGGTACTAATGCAACCTTGGATCAAAACTCGGCTGCGTTAGTCAACGATCCGCAAGCCCCGACGATTATCATGGGGGTGCGTATTTCCCAACCAGTTATTTACCACAGGATTGGTCTTTCTCGCCCTCGATACTGATGATTGTAGGCCGATGTTATGCATCCACCTCCTGGATCCCTTAACCGACCATCCTACGCCTCACTCGTCGCTAGCATCGATCCGGACGCCACCCTGTATAGTGCAGACTGCCGTGTACAGCCTAGTCGCGAAGAGACAATCTTGGATCTCAAAGCAATGGTTAAGGTACGCCCTCATCAGTAGCTCCATGATCTGTAATGACAGCTGGATGCTGGCCAGACATTACTAGACACAAACATGTCTCGTTGTTCTCCGGATGGAAAACCCCGTGTCAAGAAGGTGCCGAAACGGATCATGTTCTACCGCGGTGAGTGCGTTTCTCTAGCACGAAGCACAGTCATCAACAGAATTGCCTCCCCTAGATGGGGTCTCGGAAGGACAATTCTCACAAGTTATCGACGTGGAACTGAAGCAGATTCAAGGTTGGTGATGCTTTGCCTTCTATTCATATGTTTCTCTGGTTTACACTTGAGCATCATCTTCATAGATGCGTGCGCAGAAGCCAAACTTGACGTGAAGATCACGTACATCGTGGTGCGCAAGGGGCATCATGTACGTTTCTTCCCACAGAACGAAGCCAATAAGGACAAAGGCGGGAACTGCAAAGCGGGTTTGGTCGTTGATCGCGACGTGACACATCCATTAATATTTGAGTTTTATCTACAATCTCACAGCGGCATGCTCTCTCAAGCGAGCCCCGCGCAGGGCACGACGCGCCCTGCGCTGTACAGCGTCCTTCATGACGATAACGAGTTCACGCCTGACGCGCTGCAGCGTCTGACGTATGCTCTTTGCTATGTGTATGCGAGAGCTACTCGCTCGGTGTCTATTCCTGCGCCGGTCTATTGTGAGCTCTACATTCCTTCAATCTACACCACTACTATTTCTGACGGCGAACCATGAATGATCACAGATGCAGACCTTGCCTGCGGCAGAGCCAGAAATCACTATGCACCCGATGCAAGTGCTACTCTATCCGAGATGGAGCAACGTTCCGAAGATGATGCCGGCCTTCTTGAATGGCATCGGAGCAATTTCTCACCGTTGAATCCGAGCTTGAAAGAGACGATGTATTTTATGTAACCTATAGGAACGTTACTTAGCTCGCAGCTCACATCCGAATGTTACTGATTGTTCTTGTACCTCGAAGAGTCACTGTAACAGTACTAGTCTCGTTAACGCTTCAGAATTTCGCAAGTGTCAATGCCCTGGCGAGGTTCACAGAGCCGCGTTCGAAAGTGTACACTCTCGAAAAGATGATGATTGAAGAGGAAAACGTCTGGTATCTCAAAGCCGTCGGGATTATAATACAAGTGCCAGAACCCGCTACACAATAGATATATTATATCGAGGATATCATCTCCGAATTCGTCTTGTGACTCTGCTGACAATATTCGTAGGGCGTTCAGTCAGCGTCCCTCGAGTCGGTAGGCCTGATTTTATTGTCGCGGCTGATCTCTTCCGCTCGCGCACTGGTGGTGGTGGTGGTTGAGACGAGGATGAGGAGTCTGACGAAGTGGACACGACCAAGGGCTTCGTGATGGGAACAGGCGCAACTTTAATCGTCTCATCATGTTCGTCTGCTTGGCTCAACGCCTCCTCCGCCTCGCCATCTGTCATGGCGACCTCGCTCTCCACTTCCACTTCCGACTCTTCTTCCTCTCGAATCGGTACATGCTCGAACATCGACACGTCGCTCTGAGAGGATGACGAAGACGAGGACGACAGAGCAGCATTCTGTTTCCACTCTTTCAAAATCGTCTCTCTCGTCTTCGTCAGCGTCCACTGATCTGTGAACTCCCATGCCCGCTTGCGGGGCGTCATACCCGTCGGCATATCCTCTCTGGTACCTTGGTCTGAGAGCGTCTGTGTCGCTTGATAAATTTCGGAGAGGTGCTCGCCGGCTGCCTTATGGTGGCCATCGATCACACGAGACAGCCCAGAAGTCTAAGTGTCTCAGTCAATATCATAGACATAATTACATTGGCACTCGCTGTGCTCACCTCGGACAAGACTTGACCGGTCATAAGCTCTGCAGTCTTAGACGTCGTGGAGAGTCCGCGCTGCATATAGCGGTATGCCGATTGGGTCTCCGCTGCCATGCTATTGGTAGCCTCAATCCGTGCCTTCTTAGCTCGCGACATACCCTCGTTGGCTGCAAAATACAAATATCAACACATGCCCCACCACGAGACAAGAGTCAGAACTCGCCTTCCGAGTACGCTGCGTTAGACGCTTGAATGCGCCGGTTGATGTCGCTTGAGAAAATAGGAATCGACGTGGATAGGACGCCCTGCACCTTCGACAAATTCTCTCGCATAGTACTCGAAGCATTGCCGATGGACTATCCAAGCATGAGCACCATTTTCGGCGGAGCGTACTGAGGCTTACCTTGAAAGCACCATCGCGCGTCCGCTTGAGTTCGCCCTCCCTCTTATTCAGTGCAGTGCTCCACTCCATGCCCTTGTCGACAACAGCGTCTAACCGCTCGCCCTGGTCCTTGCCCAACTTGACCATGCCCGCCTCGGCGCTGGTGTTGCTGTCCGTCATCTCCGAGAACGCTTCGCGCAAGCTGCGGTCGCGGTCCGTGACGAAGGTGCCGAGGAGCCCTGAGATGCGCTTGAGAAGCTCTTCTTGGGCGCGTTCAGCTTTACCCCGCTCGGATTCGAGCAGGCGGTTGAGCAGAGCGTTTTGCTGCTGGAGACGTATGATCTCGGCTTTCGACGTGTTGTCGGCCATCGCCTTCGCTTCTTGCAGAGATTTGCGCTCCGTCTCGATGTAATCCTGTGCTTCTTCCAGTACAGTTTCTGTGATGGCACCTAGAGACTTGAAGGCTTTCTCAACCTGTACAAGTGCTACATTAGGTGTTAACGCGGCATACATGAATGAGGCATACCATAGAGCAACTGGCGGTGGTAGACTTTTCCGCTTCCTTGCACGTTGCCTCGCAGTGTTTCCGCAGACTATCCGCCCAAGTGACAAACGCTGTCTTGAAACCTTCCTGAGTCTCGTCCACAGTGGTTTTGGCGGCCTCCACAGCTTCATCCGCAGCCTCTTCCTTAGCACGGATGATCTTGAGGCCCTCTTGAAGTTTCTCCAGCTGCTGATTTAATCTTGCAGAGAAACCAGCTAAGGTTTCAAGCTCCTTCGTCCGATACTGCTCCGCCTCCGTGCGGATATTCTGCACATGTTGGCTGGACGTCTTGACGAAGTCATCGAGCTTCGACGAAAATTCCCGTGCTTCAGTACTGATCTTGCGGGTGTGTGTAGATACAGCTTGGACGTTGGAAGTGAACACAGTCGTCTTCCGCTCTAAACCGAGGTGATATCAGTCAAGTGCTCAGGGCCAGAACAAGACATTCTTACCGAGCTTGCCAAACAGTCGGCCCAAATCTTGTACACTCTGATGCGCAACCTCTTTCAGGCCCGAAGCGACACCATCGAGGGCCGTTTCATTGTCCTGATACGCTTGCCTCACGACCGTCTCCTCCTTCAAAGCCTGGTGCGTGACTTGAAGCTGGCTTTCGGTCACCTCCAACGCCGCTTCCTTCGACTGGAGCTTCTCCTTTGTCTCCCTAAGCTCACTGTTGCTCTTATCCAGCAACATAATGCTCTGCGAGAACTCCTCCTGGAGGTGCCCGAGCTGGCTCTTCAGGATCTCTACGTTCTTCTGTGCCTCCGAGAGCGCGGTGTCCTTGAGCTCCTGCTCCGCGGCCATCTGTTTCCACGTCTGATGCGAGAAGTAGACGCCGTCCTTCTCGTATGCGGCGCACAGGTCTGCCTGCAGTCGCTCGAGCTCGGCGACGTACTCTTTGATGAGAGCGTTGCGGCTCATGCGCTGGTTGATCTCGGGCTTGTTCTTGATAGACTTGGCGCGGAGGGCATAGTCGAGTGTTGAGAGGGTCTCTTCCATGTTGGACCGTGCGGGGGAGATAGTGGCGATGATGCATGTCTTGGTACGTCCGCCGAGCGAGTCTTGGAGTAGGCGGGTGAGTTTGGATTCTCTATGTATACGTATCAACACACAGAGTCCGAAATTGTACGCATATAGGCTGCTCACCTGTAGGGAACGTGCGGCGAGCGGTCTACAAGGGCATTGATGACCCGACCGAGGGTGAGGAGACTCTGGTTAATCATCCCGGCCTCTCTTGCTCGTTTATTTTCTGCACCGGAACGGCCGATGTTCTCTGAACCTGCGAGATCGACAAGGTTGAGTTTGCCGACCTTGAGGAGATCATCTCCCTTGATGCTCGCCTTCTCCTTCGTCAGTACCGTAATCGAGAACACAGAGTGAGAACGACTGGAGTGGTCGTTGAACTTAGTGGCGGCAATTTGCCTGCGGTCGCTGCCCTTCTTCAGTAGTCGGAGCGCGTCGTCCGCGTTGCGGACAGGCCGCTCTTCGAGACCTTGGATGAACACGCCGCCCTTCTTGGAGTCGTCAAAGATCTTGAGACCGCCGTCGTTCTTGGCCTGCGAGCCCATACCCATCGGCTGTGTCGACCCCGCTGGAGCTGCGAGCTCTGATGCAAGTAAGTCTCGGAGCTCTTCGTTGTAGAGTTCGATATAGGATATCTTCACGCTGTAATCGGGGACAGTTTCCTCCAACCTGTTAAAGAGACGGAAGAGTACTCTCGGTATCATGCCAGCATCTGCGGAAGGGTTGCCCATCGGGGTCGGCTCCAGATCGCCTTGCATGGTGTATCTATGGGCGTTCATTTTGTACACTGGTGTGGCGCACGGAGTAGACGACTCACGTTTTACCAGTGCCGGTCTGACCGTATGCGAAAAGCGTACAGTTGTAACCTTTGAGAATTTCATCCAGCATTGGGCTCACAACGTCCTGATATATCATGGCCTGATCGGCCTCTGGGCCGAATACCAGGTCGAAGGGATATTTGCGAGGGCCAGTCAGATTGACGAGGCCCAAGCTGCTGGAGGCAGATGCAGTTTGTATGGTGAGTTCGGTGCTACGCGCACCACTAGTGGAGACAATTATCGGGGAGTTGTCTTGAATCTCTCGGTCAGACCTGCGCCTGCAACGTAGGACGACTTGGATGTTTGTCTCGCCACCGATAGGATTGGAGGTTCTCTCAGTAGGTGCTGAGGGTGGTTGGGGAGAATCAGAAACATCGTCAACGGGTGTAGGTACTCTTGAGCGGGAGGGATTGGGTTTCGCTATCACGGAGCGTGCTCTGCTTGTGCTAGGTTGTACGCTGGAATTGGTAGACCGGGCCCCCCGCGAGGGAAGCGTACGGCGAGTTGCCATAAATAAGAATAATTTCTTGAGACCTCTTAGCCAAAAGACGCGCCGTCGCTGTAGAAAACAGCGAGGAGGGAGGAAAGCACGACGACGAGAGGGAGAAGGTCGACCGCGACGCGATTCCAACAAACTGGTTGTGACCGTGTCATCGCACGAGGTCGTGGGAACGACATGCCCTTCTGGGACATAAACCAGAGTCCAAGAGACCAGGTCGTGGCTGCTTACTCCTCCTCACCATCCACTATGGGGAAACGCAAGAAATCGTCCAGGAAGCCCCAGGGGCCCAAGAAGCGGGATCCTTTAGGTACGCGTTGATTTATTGTGTTGTCGCACGACCTGTACTGATCTGTGGCGTGCAGAGACGGCCTTTACATGTTTATTCTGCCACCATGACAAGTCCGTGACTGTTCGTATGGACCGAAAAGAGGGTATTGCCCAGCTCTTTTGCAAAGTTTGCGACCAGCGATACCAGAGCAAAGTCAACCGTACGTCGATATACTTGTGTTGTCCGGAGCAATTTAAATTTATGCTATTACAGACTTGACAGAGCCTATTGATATCTACTCGGAATGGATTGATGCAGCAGACGCAGCGGAGAGACAGGCTGGTGCTCCACGACAGACCGCTTCGTCGAGCAGGACTGCGAACGCACCGATTAATTACGGGAGCGACGACGAATAAACCACGGACTGCCATGGACATGTATCTCGCATTTACATATATCTCTTTCCTGACTGTGTACATCACCGAATAAATCATGTATCCATACAAATTACATACTGTCGAGACTATGCACCGAATATTTTGCAGAATTTCCGGAGGACAAGAGGCTTGACGACGGTGTCCTTCGAGCCCAGACAACCGCCCCGTGGCCGTATTTAGAAGGCCGACCCTCTGACCCTGAGCCTCACTCTTTCAGCACTCCCGCCAGGCCGCTCTCTTTCTCTCTCTAGACACGCTCTTGCGCGGCGTATACCACCTTCATTACGCGCCCTTTGCGGGGCGTAGGCTGCACGGACTCTCTTTCTTACGGTTGCATACCCTAGACTGAGCCAACAACACGATGTCTTCCACGAACATTAAGGTCGTCTGTCGGTGCGTCGCGATCGGTCTCAGTACTCTGCTCGCGCATTCCTCGCTCACACACAGGCCAGGTTTCGTCCGCCGAATTCTGTAGAGACGCGAGAAGGTGGCGACATCGTTGTCGAGTTCGATGAGAACCTCAAGTCAGTCCGCCTGCGCTCTGCGCAAGTGATGGCAGGGCCGGAGAAGGACGGTTTCACGTTCGATCGTGTCTTTCCTCCAGGAACGAAGCAGCATGAGGTATTCGACTACGGTGTCAAAGAGTGAGTGCACCTGTCTGTCGCTATGTCCTCCTATTCTGACACACCCGCAGTATCGTGAAGGGTACGCGTCCAGTTCCTCGTCTTATATCCGTGAGGGGCACTAACACTTAGCGGATAGATGTGTTGGATGGCTACAACGGAACTATCTTTGCTTATGGTCAGACTGGTAGTGGAAAGACGTTTACGATGATGGTACGCTGCCTAGGAGACTGTGGCCGACGCGACCTTACTGACGGTCATTAAAGGGCGCGGACATAGATTCCCCAGACTTGAAAGGTCTTATACCCCGAATAACCGAACAGATCTTCCAGTCCATTGTAGAGTCCGATGCTCATCTAGAATACCTGGTAAAGGTCTCGTATATGGAGATCTACCTCGAGCGGATCCGCGATTTGCTTTGCCGTACGTCAAGAGCTAAGCCTCTTTTGCATATACTTGATGCGATTGTATTACACAGCCCAGAACGACAACCTACAAGTGCACGAAGAAAAATCGAAAGGCGTGTACGTGAAGAACTTGTCAGATTACTACGTCAGCAGTGCTCGTGAAGTATACGAAATCATGCGACAAGGTGGTAACGCGCGTGTAGTATCGGCAACGAGTGAGTACCACGGAACTCTTTCCTTATGCGCATTGCCTAATGGTGTCTGCCAGACATGAACGCCGAGAGTTCGCGTTCACATTCCATCTTCCTCATCACTATTAACCAGAAGAACACGGAGACCGGCGCACAGAAGACCGGTAACCTGTATCTTGTTGATCTGGCTGGTTCAGAGAAGGTTGGGAAGACTGGTGCTTCGGGACAGACTCTTGAGGAGGCAAAGAAGATCAACAAGTCTCTATCTGCTCTCGGAATGGTTATCAATGCCCTTACGGACGGCAAAGTAAGTTCTATGAGATCATCTACCGTATGCCGTTAAATGGCTTACGCATACACCAGGCCAAACACGTTCCCTACCGTGACTCTAAACTCACCCGTATCCTCCAAGAATCACTCGGAGGTAACTCCCGCACGACACTCATTATCAACTGCTCGCCCTGTAACTACAACGAGTCCGAGACCCTCTCTACCCTGCGTTTCGGTATCCGCGCCAAATCGATCAAGAACACCGCCCGCGTCAATGCAGAGCTCTCCCCTCTGGAGCTCAAGGCCCTCCTCGCCAAAGCGCAGGCAGCCAACAGCGGCTTCCAGAAGTACATTGCCGCGCTCGAGGCCGAGCTCGCGATATGGCGCTCTGGCGGACAGGTCGAGCAGTCCGACTGGGTCACATCTGACAAGCCTATCGTCGCGCCGAAGAAGGCAGCACCGACGTCGCCCACGCCATCGTCGACGAGGAGCATGACGCCCGTCAACGCTGTGTTGGAGGGCATTCGTGCGGACGGGGCGGACAGCAGGCCTTCGACACCGACCGTTGTGGGCTTGGACAAGGATGAGCGCGAGGAGTTCTTGAAGCGCGAGAACGAGCTCAGCGACCAATTGGCGGAGAAGGAGTCTGCTCTGACTGCGGCTAAGAAGCTGGTAGAGGAGCTGAAGGAGGAGTTGGCGTTCCTCAAGGAGCAAGAGGCAACGGTTTCGAAGGTTCGTATTATATCAGTTTACGACGTTGCACAGTTAACGTTCTTGTGTTTCACAGGAGAATAAGACCATGTCTGGTCAACTCAATGACCTCCGCTTGCAAGTGGAACGACTTGACTACGATAATAAGGAGAGTATCATCACGATCGACATTCTTAAGGAGCAGAATCAAGACGCTAAGAGCGAGCTTGAGGAGCTCAAGAAGACCATTTCTGAGCTCAAAGCCTCACAGAAGGATGCGTCTGCCGAAGACAAGGAGAAGCGCAAGCAGGAGAAGATGGCGCTGATGATGGCCAAGTTCGATGCTGTAAGATTTGTTGATGCAGTCGATATGACGCATGAACTTACGTCGTCTGTAGCAGGGTACCTTCGCAGAGAAGGACGAGCAACTGCGCCAGATTCTGAGCAAGCTCGACGCTATCGACAGCGATGAATCTGTGTCGAACCTCTCTCATGAGGACATCGTGTCTCTCCGCAGGCAGCTGGCAGACAACCAGACGCTCATTCGTGAGACTGTCGATCGTCTTCGCCAGAGTCAGGAGGAGAACGAGATGAACGCTCGGAGGCGGGATGAGCTTGAGTCGCGTATCACCGGTCTTGAGACCGAATACGAGGAACTCCTTGGTAAGGTCGTCTCCTTCCATATGCAGAGTCTCCCGCTGAAAAGATCATTCGGCACCACAGAGAAGACGATTCACGATGAAGACGTCAGTAACGTTGACGTGGTCGAATCCATGGCCGAGCTGAAGGTATTACGCTCGAGAAGCATGATTTTGTCCGACGTCGCTGATGAGAAATCTTTTGCATTAGAACAAACTGGAGGCGCAATACGCCGCTAAGCGCGAGGCGCACCAGAACGAAGTGAATGACCTCCGGCAACAGCTGGAGTTGAGGAGTAACGAAGTCAGGACCCTGAACGCGACCATTGACAGTCTCAAGAGTGTAAACGAAGAGCTCAAGGTACGTATACACGGTGAGCACTAGTCCCCGACGTTAACGACATTCGCTTGCAGCGCGCGTTCGCTGTCACATCGGCTGGCATTGAAGGTGGGAAGAATCTCGCGGAGAGCGCGCAGGACCTAGAGCGCACTCGCAAGGCCATCAGTGTCCAACTCGCCGAGTTTGATGGCGTCAAGAAGTCGCTTATGCGTGATCTGCAGAACCGCTGTGAAAAGGTAAGTCTATTCCCGGTTTAATTTAGTGGAATTCTAGCTTAGGGTCCTTCCCCGCGACTTAGGTGGTGGAGCTCGAGATCCAGCTCGACGAGATCAAGGAGCAGTACAACAACGTCATCCGTAACAGCAACAGCAAGGCGCAACAGAAGAAGATGGCCTTCCTCGAGCGTAACCTCGAGCAGCTGACTCTGGTTCAGAAACAGGTAATGTGTCAACCAGAATTCCGCGCTCGCCGCCACTGATGATCTCCGACGCTAGCTTGTGGATCAGAACTCCGCTCTGAAGAAGGAAGCGGCCATCGCTGAGCGCAAATTGCTTGCACGGAACGAGCGCATCCAGAACCTCGAGGCGTTGCTGCAGGACGCCGACCGTCGCCTCACGATGTCGAACCAGAAGTTCGAGGCACAACTGCAGCAAGTGAGGGATCGGCTTGAGCAGGCGCGCAGTACGTCCATTTCCGTGCTGAGACATCTTCTGCTGTTCATGCGTCCGTTCTTTAGCTCAAAAGTCCGCCTCTTCTACTCCCTTGAGCTTCGGTCGCATCGCCAAGCCTCTGCGCGGCGGCGGAGGTGCTTCGGGCGCCGCGTCGAGCACGAGTCCCACGGTTGGATCGTCAGCGAGCCCGCTGTCACGAATTCAGAACGAGGAAGGGTGAGTGCGATCCCGTGGATTCGCTAGTCACTGAAACTGACGTGATTCCATGTATTGTAGGTCCGGAGGTAAGCACGGGGGATCGAGGTGTGCTTCGGTGGCAACGCGAACTGACTTTTTTAATTTTTCACAGCGAAGCGGGCATCTTGGTTCTTCAACTCGCGGTAACAATCTATTATGGCATCGTTGTACTCATCTCGTCTTCTCTCATACCCGTCGCACTGGTTGTATGTTTTCGCACGTCAGTTATCATCCATCGTTACCACTACCTAATACACACTTATCGGATAATAATGGGCTGAAAATACGCGGCCCGAGGTCGGACAGGAAAGCCACGTTATCCCAGCCGGGGATGGTGTTTGTCATCTCGCGTACACAGAGGTCCCCCCGTCCTGACAGCTGGGACGCTGCTGCCCAGCGCGGGGGGTGCAAAAATGGTTCCGTGCTGAGGATGGCACAGCCTGGCAGTGTGTTTCCCGGAATAAAATTTTCCACCGAGGCACGCAGAGTCGGGGCGGAGGCATCGAATTATTGCGAAGCCACGGAGGCAGAAATTAACGGCCAGCGCGTCTGGCTGCCAGTGGCTGGGCTGAGCGCCAGTGAACGCAGGGACGAGACCGAGACGGGACCAAATATTGCTTCCTGGTTGCCCCCAAGTTCGGTGTTGGATCTGCGGGTACCGGCTTGATTTGGAAGGTTTTGTATCCAGGCGGCCTCGGCTGGCTAACCTCCTCAGGCTCATCCAGTTGGACGCTCGTATCCGGGCGGGCAGACGACGACAGAGACCGTCAACGTTACACGTGGCAACGAACGACGCCGGATTTCTTCCATGGTTTTGTTCCAGCGGAGTCGAATTATAAGTCTATCACTTATTATTTCTACTGGATTTTTAGCCTTTTTTTGGGGGTCCTTGCCGCGCGCAACGAACTGTCGTTCGCTTTGGCGAAGCCTGCCTGTCCTTTCTCTCTCTCATCCAGGTGTTTGCATCCGTCTGGTAGTGCAAACCGCGGCTTGAAAGGTGGACGCGCCCGACTGCTCCTGGTCTGTAAGTGTTCTTGTACCAGACGCTCTCGAGTCCGCCCCCAGCACGCGGTTGGCCTTACTTGCGGGAATGGGTCCTGCTAACACGTTGAAGACACTGAACTCTGGGTGGCAGGTATGCGCGCGTCCCGTGTCAGTTGAGGACGCTCACCAATTGACAGACGCAGGTGTGGGCCAACACATCACCTGCTTCGCGCAACCCCTCCATTTCTTCCGCTACGAGCGAAGCAGAAAATGGATACAGATCCAACTTGGGTGATTCATGGACTAGCCCGCGCGCTGCTGGAGGAAGTTGGGATGAGGTAGCATCGATTTCGTCCAATTCGAACACCTTGAGGCACGTACTGACGGTTACGGCTTGTCTAGGACTCCAACGCAGCAATCTCCCTCCACGCTACTCGACAGAGACAGGGAAACGGTGCCCAGAACAATCCTTTATCGACACCGTCATTAGGACTGTCGAAGGTGAACCAGTATTCGCCACAGAGGTACGATACCAGTGCGAACTCTGCGCCATTCCGGTACGCTACACATTCTCTCTCTAGAACTGCGTACGGCGCGAACACGTCGCCATTCTCCGCCCAACAAACGTTGATGTCCTCAAACAACAGTTCTACGTCGTACGAGTCGGCGCAAACTACCACGATGGTCGAACACGATCTCTCTCTGGCTTTCAGAGGAATGGCTGTAGAGGATGAGTTTGGAGCGGGTCAACCGTATCGCCAAGGTGGTCTAGCGTCACAGACTTCAGCAGCGACTGGGCAAGCGCATGCGTCTCCACCTCAGCCTATGCGAGGACCCCATCCGATGCAGCAACCGCGCGGGCCCTTCCCTGGATACCCACAAGCCGAGTACGCTCCTTACTATACCGGCCCTTCAAGAGTGGACTACCCGTATCCATATGAAGGCTACCGTCCGAACGACAATATGTATGCCTCTTCTCCGGCACTAAGTACAGCAACTCCTGCGCCGAACGTATACCCTGGGATGGCACCCCATCCGCATGCAGTTCCGGACATTCATAACCAGCAGTTCTACGACTACTCCGGATCAACGAGACCTCCTTCCCAATTCTTCTACCCCAGCCAGCCCTTAATGTACGCGCCTCCTCATTCACCGATGACTGGGCAGACGAAGAAGCGTGGCATGCAGGTATGTATCGTTTGATACACACTATGAGCCGAATAGCTGACAGCGTATGATAGTACAATCCACCGCAGCCACAACAACTCCCTCCTCAGACTCTGATATATCCGAATCTCTTGTACATGCATAGCGGGATGAGCACGGCGATACATGCTCAACACCACGGAGGTCGGCGGCGGCAAGAGGACTCGAACGCGGCTTTTCGGAGCCAGCTGTTGGAGGAGTTCCGTAATGACAAAGTCAGGAAATGGGAGCTCAAGGTACAGTAACGAGTACGTTATTCTGATACGCCGTTCTGACAGCTGTGGTTTCAGGATATCTTCGGCTACGTAGTCGAGTTCAGCAGCGATCAGCACGGCTCTCGCTTCATTCAGCAGAAACTGGAATCTGCCACCGAAGAGGAGAAGCAGATCGTTTTCGACGAGATTGTGCCTCAGCAAGCTCTGCACCTGATTCAGGACGTGTTCGGCAACTACGTACGTCCATCAAATCGCGCAACTTAATGTCTTGGATTCATCGTCCCGTACCCGTCACAGGTCATCCAGAAGCTCTTTGAGTATGGCACGCCAATCCAGAAGACGCTACTCACTAACGTCATGGAAGGACATATACTTCCATTATCACTCCAGATGTACGGATGCCGAGTGGTCCAAAAGGTAAATCACTTTTAATTTATTGATCGGTCGTATTTTCTGATCCGGGCCGTCGGATACGATCTTCTAGGCGATTGAAAATGTCACGCCAGAGCAGCAGAGTGTCTTCGTCAAGGAGTTGAACGATAGTGTCCTCCGGTGTGTAAAGGATGCGAACGGTAACCATGTAGGTGATGGGGCATGTGTCATCATCCGCAATTGCCGACGATTTGGATTTCACAGGTAATCCAACGCCTCATCGAGCGTGTGCCTCCGGAACGCCTAGACTTCGTCAAGTCCTTCCGCGGCAATGTCTACGACCTGTCGACGCACCCGTACGGCTGCCGGGTATTGCAACGATGCTTCGAGCATTTGCCCGAGGAGCACACTCGTCCTCTGCTGGACGAGCTCCACAAATATGCCATCCATCTCATGCAGGATCAATTCGGGGTATGTTTACTTTTGATGCGTTGAAGAGCATGAAGCTGACGGTGTTCTCTGCGAAAGAACTACGTTATTCAATTCGTTTTAGAGCATGGTCAACCGCAAGATCGAGCACTGATTATATCAAAGCTACGAGGACAGATGTTTAATATGTCTCGCCATAAGTTTGCGTCCAACGTGTGCGAAAAGGCCTTGGTTATGGCCGATACGGAGAGTCGTCATGTGCTCATTGAGGAGATGATGACTCCAAAACACGACGGGGTTAGCCCCGTCTTGTCTATGATGAAAGACCAGTTTGCTAGTGAGTATTCCCTATTATTTTGCACATACTTTTCTGAGGCTTACGTGCAATGTCTAGATTATGTTCTGCAACGTGCCTTATCCGTCGTCGAGGGCGACCAGAAGCAAGCCCTCATTGACATGGTGAAGCCCCATCTGGTCAGCATGCGAAAGTACTCGAGCCACAGTCGGCATCTTATTGCCAGTACGTCTGCGATCCGGGCTAGTTTTGTGTCTCCTGTCTGACTTCTGTAGTTGAACGGCTGCTCGAGAAATGTACCCCTGCCGCGGTAACTGCGGAACAGGGCCAGACTGAAAATTCTGCGACCACGGACGCTTGATCCTAGTATTGGCTCCCTAGTCGTCCATTCATACCTCAATTTCGGCATAATACCATTCGCGCACGAACACTACCCTACGTCGTCTCGCAAATCGTCCATCCACATCTGTTTTCAAGTCGTCTTGCAAGCTCTTAGCACGTCTCATAATCCATTCGCCTTCGTTCCTTGGTTGGATATATTGCTGCACATACCGGACATTCCCGTTGGTCATTCGTTCTGCTTTCCCATATCTAGTGGCTTTTTAGTTGGTGCTAGTGCTCGCTCCGCTCGTTTACAATTTTACTATTAGTACTAATGAGAATAGTACAAGCCTACCTTGTTTTGACGTTCTATGCAATTTTCGGTGACTGGAAATGGTCCGATGTGTGTCGAGTCGCCCCAGTCAAATCGAAGTGGTGTTGCCGGTTAGACGCCTTGGCGCATAGGTCGGCGTTATTGGCTTCCTTGCGAGTATACGTGTTCGACGGCTGAAATTCGCTCAATATTTCGCAACCTCTCCCTCCATCTGTCTAGTCTCACACAGTCTTTAGAGCTGGCTCATTTGCACCCCCCCTCTTCTCTTCTGACTGCGATGGCAACTGCAGGAGAAGCTGCATCTCTCTTCGGCTCGTCCGACACGGCATCCGACCCATTTGCTCAGGCTTCTGGCGACAACGAACCTGACACTCAAACATTTGCTACAGGGGACGACTTATTCGCGGGCCAAGGACCGCAGGATGCCACAGATCTCTTTGGATCATCCGCTGACCAAACCGCGTTCTTCGGGTCGAATTCCCAGTCGGACAGCGTCGCGACCTATACGCAGAACGGGAGCCAGTGGTCGAATGGGTCTACGCACCAAGCCACAACCTACGGCTCTTCTGTAGCACCCGCTGCAAATGAAGGGTATGGCGGATATAGCAACCAGCCTACTACCTCGGGATGGAGCGGTCAGCAGTGGTCGGGATATGAGTCTCAGGGTTACAACTCCCAAGGTACTGTTTCTTCATTAGTCCAGTGATACGTTCTACATTGAACAGAGACGGCAGTCAATGGTACCTATAACGGATACAATCAAGCAGTACCAGCGCAATCTTATGATCCATACGCGCCGTACAGCCCCCCGGCAGCACCAGCATCCCAGGGGACTTCACCCTACGCATCGTATTCTACCACATCTGCCTACGGGACCGCTCAGCAGAGTACTGCAGCAACGCAATCGGCATACGATCCGTACAAACCTGCACAGACTGCAAGTACTGCGTCACCAGTCCCTCCTCAAGGATATCCTGCTTACTCTGTGGTACCTGAACCTGCGCCCGTCCCTATACCGCAGGTTCCTTCTATTCCTGCTATTCCTGCTACTGCTCCTAAGAGGTCGACCACCCCAGCAGCAGCGTACCGTCCCAAGACATCGAACGCGTATGATCCGCCTCTTCCACCTCCCAAAGCGGCTCCACGGCGTGGTTCTGCTTGGTCTCATACGCCGACGCAGTACGGCTTCCAGGCCCCTACAACACCTCTTGGCGCAGGCCAACCTGTAGCTCCTCCTTCTCGAGGGGCGACAGCTTCATTGCCGCCTCCCCCTCGTACGAGTTCCTCTTCTGTGCCCCCTCCTCCTGCGAGGGTTGCGTCGGCCATGCGGCAGTACGCTTCTCCACCGCCGTCCGCCCCGTACTATCAGCAGAGCATGCAGCAGCCCGCTGATCCTTATGCCTCACCACCACGTCCACCGCCGCCGCGTCTCAAGGATGCATTCATTCCGCCGCCTAAGTTGTCCGCTACACCTGAGCCATTCCTGCATAATCAGCCTGCCCAGCCGTACGGTGACGTAGGCGGAGACCCTTATGCGCCGACGTCTCAGTGGCTGAATCGCGCTCAGTCACCTGGCACTCAGTATGATGGAATGCCTCCTCCGTCTCACGACGCTCCGGGACGTGATGTTACAGGTGATGTCCGGTCAACATACGACGCTTCACCACTATCTACTCCGGCTGCTGGTCTTCCCCACATCGAATCCTCCGGCGCGGACGCGCATCCGCCATGGGAGACTACGCAATCGAAATTACCACCCGTTTCACCGTTCGTCGCAGCAACCGTAGCGTCGCCACCTAAAGCGTATGCCTCTACCGCCCCTGCGCATGACGATGTAGTTGACCCAGAAAGTTCTTGGGATGCCGCGCTTGCACAGAACGCTGCTCAAAATCACGCCTGGGTTCCAGAAGAACGAGTACCGAGCGTACCAACATCACCCAAATCCCAAACATCACAAAGGATCTCTTCCCCGGTCTCGTCCAAAGGATCGGTTTCCTCACCCGTCGCGGCGGTGTATGATCCGTATAAACCGAATGGCCTTCCAGCGCAACCGCCATCTCGTACATTGTCCCCCGTCAGGGCAAAGTCTCCGGGAAGTTCTTCAGTAAAATCCTCGTCAAGCCTGAAAAGATCGAGTCTGGATCAGAATCGCAGTGCTATTGCTTCACCCCCTCCACCTCGACCCGTTCAGCAACGACCACCTTCAGCTGCTTCTCAACGCAGCCCAGCTGGTGCTTTTGAGCCGCCTGCGTCAATCTTGCAGCATGTAGGGGCTACGCATAGGACGGCTTCCCCGTCGTCTTTCTCGGTGCGCTCTATTCACTCGACACAGTCAGTACAATCCATCCGCTCCGTTGGGTCTACGACAAGACGTGATAGTGCGCCCTACGACCCTTACGCCCCTTCATCTGCCAGTACTGGCACCTCTACGCTCCGCGAAAGGTCTACGTCGAACAGCTCTGTGTATGACACTATCCCCGAAGATCCTTATGCGCCCTCCAAGCACCCTAGTCGGCAACAGACGTATGATGCATCTGCTTACAGCAGCTTTTCTGCGATGTCTCCGCCCACTGATTATGTCGCGGCTGCTCTCCCCATACCCCCCTCCCAGATAGCGTTGGTGCCACCGACCGCTGCGCCATACGCTCCTTCGCCTTCATTGCTAGGTACGAATGATCCTCTTGGACGTACGTCGGTGCGAATACCTGTCGTTAGCTTCGGGTTTGGCGGGAAGCTTGTGACTTGCTTCCATAGCTCGTCTATGCTGGATGCTGCGATGTCTTCGCGACCATCTACCGATATACATATCCGACCTCTGCACAAGGTCATACCACAATCTGCTCTGGACACGTCGGCAGCATCATATCCGGGACCACTGTTCAGTGATCCAGGAACGCCATCAACAACACTCGTTCGGACTGGGGCCACCACGCAGACGAAGACGAAAAAAGCGCGTGTCATCAAGTATCTGGAAGAGCGCAGCGAGGAGATCTCACGTGGTCTTGGGTATCTACATCATGGCAGTTTAGAGGGTTACCGAGCGGAAGCAAAGCATATATTGATCAATTTGCTCAAGGTCTTGGTTGAGAACGATGGTCGACTTTCTGGCAGGTATGTAATTCTTTCGATGCATGTAAGAAAATCTACTGATAGCAGTATTTCCAGCGCTCAGATTGATTCTGCCGTCCGTGCTGCCCTACTTCCTGGGCTTGATGTGACTGCTGATCAATCAGTCGAAAGCTTCAAGACTCCCGCACTTGGTTTTCCGCACAACGGCGACGCTGCTTCTCATTTGAACAGCGCGGACGATGCTACTGTCGCTGTGCACACAGTACGAACGTCAAATTTGGACAAAATTCAACAACTGCTGTTGCGTGGAGATCGCCATGGTGCTTATCAGTATGCGGCAGATGAGAAGCTTTGGGCGCATGCGATGGTCATCGCAAGTAGCATTGACAAGGAGGCTTGGAAGGAGGTTGTGAATGAGTTCGTTCGCTCGGAGCTTACTAGCAAAGACTCTGGGGTACTCAAGGGTGCTACTGGACCGACGGCGGAGACGAAAGTGGTAGCTACTGGTCGAGAACCGCTAAGAGTGGCCTATTCGCTGTTTGCTGGTCACGGTCCTGCTTCAGGCAAGCTCAGCAAAATTTTCTTTTTGTATTATTCTAACTTCGCTCACATTGTAGTCTCGGAACTCATGCCACCTAAACCGTTGACTAGCCTAGCGCAGCTTAGTGCAATACCGGTGCCTACGGCAGCTATCACACCCATGACAGCCAGTTTCCCTCCCTCTTTCCAGCCTTCCATATGCCCCGCTGACATTCTGGCGAAGTGGGCTGAGACGGCGGCGATGATTATCAGCAGTCCGCTGACTTCTGAGGCTTCGTCGGCACTGACAGCACTAGGCGACCAACTCAATGCAAACCAGTGGGTTGAAGCGGCACATGTATGGTACGTCCTTTTACCAAAACACACCGGGACGTGAAGGCTCACAACCGTTTCAGTTATTTGCTTTCTCCACAGACTTCGCCTGTAGGTGGTGTTGGCATGCCGTCCGTGCGCGTCATCCTTTATGGTGCACCAAGTCCGCATTCGAAACCAAACTTCTGGAAAGACCCGGATCCCCTCATCTTCTCTGAGATCGTCGAGTTTGCCCTGTCATTGGTTCCCCCGACGAAGGGACAAGAGCCCTTTAGTGGTCTACCGCATCTGCAGCCATATAGACTGGTCCGTGCGATGTCGTTAGCGGAGCTGGGACATGTGCAGTTGGCCACCAGGTATGTTATGGTTTGAAAGTTGTGGATTTGATCATTCAATCCGGACCTGCCGACAGATACTGTGAAGCCATCTCCGCTTCGCTCACACGTTCATCGCCCTATCTTACTGCGGCATTCGCCGAGCAGCTGCGAAGTCTAACGGACCGTCTCACAGCTGCGCCTGTAGTGGACAAATCCGGCTCTTGGATAGGTTCTAAGATGACGAAGCCCAGTCTAGATAAAATCGGAAACTGGTTAGAAGGTCGTTTCACGAGCTTCATAGCGGGCGAAGACGAGTCTCCCAAACATGAGGAAACACACAAGAAGGAGCCTTCGTTCAGCGGACCATTCGCCCACTATAGCACGATCTCTTCCGCGACTCCGTCGCTGGAACCTTCACCGCACATGTCTACCACGAATCTTAACGGTATGACATCTGCTTCGCTTCCAACACGGACAGGATCTGCTATGGCCCTTCGGCCTATGTCCGCCTCCAATGGCCAGATCGCACGCGCGTCATCGGCCATTGATTATTTGAGGCGCAAACCGTCGCCTGTACCGCGAGTATCGTCTGCAAGTGCAACAGCACCTACATTCAGTGATTCGTCTTCCGCGTCGAGCATGCAAGCATATACCCCCAATGGATATGCGCCGGTTCCTGAGGCAACGCCCAAGATCGAGCGACCAAGCAGACTCACTGATGTAAGTGTAGAAGAGGAAGAGTCTGTTCCCGAGACTCCCGCAGGCCCGCAAATGGGCTCCTGGTGGGGCTCATCTGAGGCCGACGTCCCCACACCGACCGCATCATCCTTCGAACATCCGGAAAGCTTCGCAAATACATCGTCTGATGGCTTCATTTCCTTGATGGATGTACCTACGTTCTCTGCCTCTGCGTCGGTCTCCAGGACGCCGAGTTCTCAACAGTATGAAGATGAGGACGACGATGAGCTGGGATTGGGTAATCACGCTTCCAATAAGACACCAGTTGGTACTGCCCAAAGCGAACATGCGGCACAGGCAGAAACCTCGGCGACTCATTCGGAGCCTGCTAAGGAGAAGGAAGAAGAGAAGCCTGGTGAGTAGTATGATGCAACAACCGACCTGTTTTTGATACTCACGGAAGTTCGTAGCTTCTTCTGGCGGCTGGCTCAGTCGTCTGTGGAAACGAAGCGATTCTACTGGCGGCCCAGCTCCGGTGAAGGCTAACCTTGGGGATGAAAGCTCCTTCTATTATGATAAGGAACTGAAACGATGGGTGAACAAGAACGTACGTGATCATGTTAATATGCCTGCTTTCCATGCTGAGTCAGGCACCTAGGCACCTCCCGAGGCTTCCAAGCCCGCTGCGCCCCCACCACCCCCACGCGCACAAACCGTGTCGCCCGCGACGCACCCACCTAATGGCTCGCCTCACTTGCCTTCCCCAGGCCCACCACCGATCCGTCCGGCGTCGGCTGCCGATCTTGGGGAAGGTCCTCCCAGGAAACCTCCGATGCGTGTGCGATCAAACCTGGTACCGTCAGATATCGCTTCCGCACCCACTACACCGATGTCTGCTGGACTTCCACCAACTTCTGCTGGCCCTCCGCCACCTTCCGCCGGACCTACTCGCCCTTCCTCGACTGCAATGGACCCACCAGGGATGGACGGTCTGCCCAGCGCTGGTGCACGGAGCAGAAGTCACGTCAAGCGCAATGCACGCAATCGCTATGTAGACGTATTTCAACAGGAGGCTAGCAATTAGAAGAAATGTCATGATCACATACGGTTTTACGAACAGTGTTATGTCCTTTGCTATTCATCCATGGTATCTATCACGCAGCTTAGTTACGTAGTCAACTCTTAATGCACTTGGATCAATTCTAGTCGCGACGATCATGAACCGTCACAGGAGTGAGAACTACAGCGAAAATGTGACATCGTGTTCAGTCCTGATGGGACCCTACAGCAAAGACAGGAGGAATAAAATATCGATAGTTGTTTACGTCTTCGAGTAAGGAGCGTACGCTGCATGTCAGTACTTTGTCTTCCTATGGGACAAGCAGCGAGCGTTGAGATGTTCGTACGATAGATGGGGACCATTGCAAGTGAGAGGAGGCTTTGTGAACGACTGTTGAAAGATCAAAAGATACTTTGCAGTCTATTTACAGTGTAAGAACTCCAACTTCCGAGCGTAACGGTTAGATTAACGGGTTTTGGAGTCTGAAATTTGAATGGAGACTGCGGAAAAAAATTACGACCACCGCAGGACTCGAACCTGCAGCCTTTTGGTACGCTAAGCAATCGAAGCCAAACGCGCTACCATTGCGCCAGGTAGCCTTAAATGTACAAGTTTAATATAACATATATATATAGTAAGGTCAAGCAAAGGGCACGCCGAGAATAGATCAGGATATATTTGGGCAACTTCGAGCTTCCGGATTCAACAAGAACAAATAAAGCTGCGGTGATGTCGATATAAATAGTTCAGACACGTATGCGTTGCGACCATCAGCTGCGAGATCTTTACGCGAATTGTGATGAGTGCAGGGACTCTGTTAAACCGAATAATGGACTATTTGGATGATGCGTTCGAGCTCATACCGAGATTAGAATCATCACTAATCAAACTCTACGATGCGGTAGCAGTTTTACTGTAACGTTACAGGCAACAACATCGAAGCAAATAATTATAGTAACAACTTGAATGGATATCCTGAAATAGAGCATCAGATAGGATATACAGTGCCGAGAGAATGTGCACTTACCGCGATTCTTGACGCGGAACAAGGAGATCAAAACTGAGAACATGATAAATATGACGATGGTCCACAGCCAGACCTGAGCTTGCTGCCGTTTTGGAGACAATTGGTAAGGAACTACCATAGTCAGCATGAGGAATGATGCGCCGAGCAGTCCGTCTATCCAGAGTAACGGTAACTTTGAGTATGCAAGATCGTAATGAGGTTAGTTCTGGCACTTACATATCATAGCGACGACTTGGGTCTCTTGGCCAAACTGGCTTTGATATCCACCCGCAATCCACTGACCGTTGTTACCGGTGTATGGCATGCCGCGGATACGCACGAACATATGGCCCGAGATCATGATGAGTGTCGTCACAATGGTTATCAATGCCCATGTCCACTTGGATTGCAGGATGGGGGCGATGAAGCGTAAAGCGACGAGGCCAATCAGACCTGTACCAAGGAAGAAAAGGAATTTGGACCAGTCCACCGGAGCCTTGTAAGGGATGGGTACGGGCGTGTGGCGTGATAGTTGTTCGGCAAGGGGCTCCGGATCGTATCCGCTACAGCACAAGACTTGTCAGACTTGAGAAGGAAAAATTGTATTGTATTCTCTCACTTAGAGAAGTCGTATGACGAAGGAGAAGTACGTCCGCTTGCAGGCTTGCGCGCACCCTCCGTAGGGGGGTAGACATGTACGACAGGCGCGGATTGCAGACCCATCTACATGCTAATGTCAGTGGGCGGTAGACGCGCTAAAGTAACATGCCCAACCTTTTGGAATACTGCCATAGCATCGTCAAAGTCTATGGTACCAAAGAAGTGTTGATTACGCTCAGCCGGCGCCACCTTAGTCCACGCCTTTGCGACCGTATTGAACGACGGCTGGAACTCCCTTGATCACATACGCGTCGATCAGACACGGGCCCGCCAGTTTTTACAGAGTGAGCGTTCTTACTTGCAAGGTCCACATTTCCTTCTGGAGTCGAGCGCGGTAAACACTATGGTCGACGACCAGGTACGCTTGGGTGAGGTGAGCATGTCGAAAGTGCGCTCATCGAGTTTGATGACGCCATGATTGGCCTGCGCAAGTTTCGAGAGCTCTGCTTGGGTCTCGTCCGGCGTAAGAGCAAGACAGAATGGGAGAGAGAAAAGAGCGAGGAGGGGTAAGAGCAGCAACATGGCTGCGAGCAGACTTGAGTTCGGCGTCTCCGCGCTGAGCGACGTGTCTGTTGCACGCGAGCGCTTCTATTTCTAGTGCGTCGGCGTCAGATGAATTCCAAGCTTACACCGGCGAGCTCATCGTCCGGGACAGCGTCGACGTGTTGTCCTCCCTCACGTTGATGTCACACCACTAGTCGACATCCGAGATGTCCCATGCCCTGCTTCTCCGACTTTTCCTCTCGCCGTCCTTCTTTTCCATCCATGTCGCCCTGCAATACCTCAGGATTTACGCCGACAACATTGGGATCACTTACTATCTTACGCGCAGACTCAGAGAGGTCGACACACGCGACTTGCGTGAAGTATGGGGCTTCATTTGGTGCGCATATATGAACATACATTCTCTCACTGCACAGAACCCATGCATTTCGTTGCAGTCACCTTCTTGTAACTCGTCCATCTCAGTCACGGGCACTTGAATGCTTTGTGGTTGAGGTTGCCCAAAAGTCGACACACATTGCTATGTTGGTATGTCTTATCTCTTACAGGCTATTGCTTATACGATTGACCTTGTCAGACTCTTTGGTTCATGCAAGCGCATCTCAAGGACCTCGCCGTCTCACACTACGGCTCGGAGTCCTTCCTTATTTGCCAACGCGTCCTCAACCAATGTCACGGGATGATCTATGCAGATCTTCCAGCCTCCGGTGCACCATACTCTATCCTCAACACTCCCACTCTCCCTGGGTTCTTACGCAAGAAGGTCAGGCCGAATGTCCAGCCTGCGCTAGTCGGCATTGGGCTCGTCCTCGCAGGTGCTCCTGGTATGCCTGCTCTCGTCGACGTTATGGGCGAAGTTGCTATCGAACAAGGCCGCGTGGATAACCGAGGAGATGATCTGAGGAGCCTTGAGAACCTGGACGGGGTGGTTCGACCGCAACATGACCATCCATCGGAATCTTTGGATGAAAAGGATGAAGCAGACGTGGATGGGGATGAGTCCGACTCGGATGAACAAGCACAGACACAGCTCGTGGGCTCACCTCTGGAAGGCAAAGCGCCGCTGTCCGCTGCACGAGTTAAAGGACTACGATCCAGAGACGGTCAGCCGGCACGTCGGCAGACGATAGCAGCGCAGACGAGCCCGGCCTTGCCATTGCACTTGCGAGATCCGCGCAAACCGAGACTGTCCGATGATCCATTCGGACAATACGATCCGCCGTTGCCCGCACAAACCGCATCACCGTTTCAGTCGACGCCAGCTTTCGGTGGCTGGCGACAGAGTCGACGAGGAGGAAGCCAGAATGCTGCGGAACTTCTGCTACACAAATACGAGCCTGCCGCTCAACAATATCTCCTCAGAACGCATTTCTGTCGCTCGGAGGTATGGTCATCGCATATCCCTTGGAATCGTGGCTCATATGTGTAAGATTCAATTTATCCTAGCTCTGGAGAACATCTGCAACCGATTGCTCGTTGTACCCAAGCCTGCACGAGTGAGTGCCTTACGTGCTGAGTTGACTGCCCTGAATCATCTGTTACCAGCGGAGGTAAGATCATGCCAAACACTTCTTACCCGGCTAACACTAATCTGCGGTACAGGTCTGCATGCCAATGTGGTGCTCATCTACGGATAAGCCAGACCCCACCTCCAGTACTCCAGAGCCTCACCATCGCATAGTCCGTATACCCCCGGGGGAGAGTGTCGTCTTGAACTCTGCTGAACGTGCACCGTATCTTCTACTCATTGAGATCCTACACGGAGATCTCGACTTCGACCCCAGCAAACGAAGCAATAAAGAGATCCTTAAGAAGATTGTTGTCAAAGAGAACGAGCGGAAAGGTGCATCCAAGGACCTGATTGCGTTTAACGGCGCGTCCAGCCCAGCACCCCCTACTCCCTCGCGGCAGCAGTCACAGGCAGCCGCAACGCGCGATCGTCCAGAAGTGGAGATCGGGCTCGATACCATTCATCTCAGTGACTCGGACTCGCCGGACGTCTCGTCGTCGTCTGCAGCTCCAGTCACGCCGGTTGATACCCCTGAAGACGACGACGAAGAGATCGACCTGGTCGAACAAGTGTACGGCGCAGACGATTCTCTCCTCGCTCGCTCCATAGACCTTTCTGAAACTATAATTCTGCCCCCTCCGCCGAAGAACAAGGAGCTCGACATGGCCACGTGGTCCCGGTCGTCCTCCATGCCGCCGTCTCCCGCTGTCGAGAACGAATCTCACTCACGGCACCTTACCGCCCCAAGTATGCGTCGATCGACGAGCAACCTCACGTCTGATCACGGACTCAAGGTCCTCTCGCTGGACGAATATTCTGAACGCATGCGCACGGCGGCAGTCATGCTCGCTCAACTCAACGCTAATCTCGCACGGGAACCTTTGCCCACCCCCGGTGCCGCAGGCTCAGAAATACCCTCTGCACTGCGATGGTTACCAGGCTCAAGTTGGCTTACGGTGATGCCGCCCGCTAACGATACTCCCCCGCCTGCATCTTCAGACATTGGTAGCCCGAATCCACAGAATAACAATATTGCTATGCGGATGAAGCTACAGCCTACGGAGGCAGCCGCAATTCGCGATAGGATCATGCAGGAGATGCTGGCTCTCGAGGAAGAACGTATGGAGCGCATGCGAGAGAACAGGGTTGGAGAGGGCGTGCTGCGGATCGGGGAGATGAGGGGCGATCTGAAGACGGCTGAAGACGAAGGGATCATCAGGAGGGAGTTGAGCAAGGCTGATCCGTCTGCTGTTGTCATGGGCGAGTCATGGGCGGCGAAGAAGGTATGGGTTTCCTACAACACTTGCCTAACTGATATTCATCCCAAATTCGCCCAGAGTCGAATACGACAAGCATCACCGTATGGTCACCTCGGTCAGTGTCATAGTTGGTCCGGCCCTTGAACGTCCATCTAAACGTCCCTGTAGCGACCTGGGACTGCGTATCTGTGATTGTCAAAACCGGCGGTGATCTTCGACAAGAGCAGCTCGCTGTGCAGCTTATACAGGAGTTCGAGAAGATCTGGAAAGACGAGAACTGTGCATGTTGGGTCCGGTAGTAAGTACGATCGGCGTCCTCAGTGTACACAGCTGACGTTCGGCTCTCAGTTTCAGAATACTGATCACAGGCAAAGACTCCGGCTTGGTCGAGACAATCACTGACGCGGTATCAATACATTCAATAAAGAAGGCAGAATACGCGCGAAGGCTGGCGACCGGTCGACTGGGCCATGTAACATTGTATGACCACTTCAAGAGTGTATGTTCTTTTGTCGATTCGGGCTTGGCATTGCACTAATGAGACCGAGATAGACCTATGGCGATCCGATCTCCGCGAAGTTCGCGCGCGCGCAGCGCAATTTTGCGAAGTCATTGGCAGGTACGCGACTCACGATCGGCTGGTGCACAGACGACGTTCCTAACGATGACGACGACGCAGGCTACTCTATTGTGACATACCTCTTGCAGATCAAGGACCGGCACAATGGCAACATCCTCCTCGACCGGGAAGGACACCTCATCCATATCGACTTTGGCTTCATGCTGTCGAATTCGCCTGGGAACATTGGGTTTGAAGCCGCGCCTTTTAAGCTCCCGCTGGAGTATATTGAGGTTCTCGGTGGTATAGGCTCGGAAGCGTACCTGGAGTTCAAGCGGCTGTTCAAGGAGGGCTTCGAGGCTGCGAGAAAACACTGTGATAGGATCATCAGTACGTGTGCATTGCGCGGGTGACGGGTTTCTTAGCTGACCCGCTGTCTTTGTAGCTCTCGTGGAGCTAATGCAGAAAGGTGTGTTCAGTATCCTTATTATCGTTGATCCCCCTCGCTTATTTGTGTTATGTAGATTCCACTCTGCCATGTTTTGCTGCTCTGGGCGAACAAACTGCAAGTCAGTTGCGCGAACGGTTCCAACAGGGCCTGACTCAGGCCGCAGTCGAGGAGCACGTCGAGCGCCTCGTTGACACATCTTTAGGGTCCAACTGGACCCGATTGTACGATTCGGTACGTATGCATCCGCCTTTGCCCGTCCACGGATACCTGACAACCGCTCTTCCAGTATCAATATTACTCGCAATCTATTCTGTGACATTATTTAATATCATGGGCTCCTCGGGCGATTCTGCCACGCTTGCATACGCATTCGACATTGTACGATCACAGTCATCACCTCAGCATGGCCAGACCAAACCAAACGTGATTAGAAATTAGTTGATCGGTTGAACCGTGCAAGACTGAAAAGGGTATAATTACTGGTACAGAAAAGCAAACAAAGACAGGACAGTTGCAGGTACGAGGACGAACGTTCGGAACGAAAGAAACAAGGGGTCCGTGGCAGTACAGAATGAACAAGGGCTGCATACGCATAAGTTACTATCTAAAACATCTTATCGTACCGGTTGAGGCACGAGTACCACTCGTAGTCGAAGTTTTCATTGGGATTGCACCAGCACTTGCCCTTCGCGTGCGCTGCGCCTTGGGGACAGTGTTGGAACGGGTTGTGGCGGTAGCCTAGACGGCGGTACGAGGATAGTTAGTGTCGGAACCGCGGGATGAAAACAGAGAGTACTGACCGATGTCATTGAAGAAGTGAATTTGCTCCTTCTTTGCAAAGAGAGCTGCGCCAATGCTGTGTACCGGTGCGTCACCCCAACGCTGTATGGGACCATTAGCTTGCAGTCGTGGGTTAGAAAGACCGGACATACCTCATAGTAGAACCCGCCCTTAGAGTCAAGGAAGTCGAAGAACTTCATGTAGGGCTCTGACCGCCAGAAGTCGAGGTCGCCGATCTCGAAGTTACTCCAGACTGAAACAACACATCAGTATAACGCTAGGACATTGCGATCAGAATGCGAGATACGCACAGTGGCAACGGTTGTAAGTCTTGCCACGGTCGTCAGAGATGAAACTCATCGCATTTCCAGGCTCAACCAAGTCTTCATTCTGTTCCATGAACTCCTTGACAGCGTCCCAAAGGGTCGGAATGGTCGCCTCGTACTCGTACAACGAGACCGTGAAACCTGAAGCTGATGTCAGAGTCGATGAAGAGTGCGAGTGTGTATGACTTACCATAAACCTTGTTCTGGTCTTGCATGACCAAGAACGGCTACAGCGGTGTTAGTAAGTGCTCTATGGAAACTACTTCGCGAATTCTTACATCGTAATCCAGGTCGCAAAAGAACGTAACATCAGGCCTGGAGTCGGTTTGTAAGTGTAATAGGTGGTCATATAGACGAAATATACGCACTCAATCCTCCAATAGTACTTGTACTGTTGCAGTAACTCGTGCCGGAAGAAGAACTAGACAATTAAATGTCAATTCGGCACTCACGATTTCATGGCAATGTTTTACATACCCCGGAGTTGAAGCGACACATGTTACGGTATCTGTAAAATGCCAACACCATCAGACAGGCCATGGAATTATATCTTGATGAGCTGGAACATACGGAACGCTGCCTAGAACACACAATTGATCAGACTTATGTCCTCTCATGCATACGACAAAACCAACCTCCGTAAATGACTTTATTTTTGACCATCTTCTCGCGCTCCTCCTTGGCCTTATTCTCGTCGATCCAGTCAGGTTGGTACCAGTCGTCATGAGGAATCAAGCCAAATGTGACAGGTGCGTCAGTGAGCTCTGTAATCCGCCTACGTGGACATGAGCACGTGAAGGCGAGCGTCTTGGAAGACTATCACATACTCTTTGAATTCCTTTGAGAATGGCTCCTCATTGAGGAACGTGTAAGGGTACTGATACTTCTTGTTGAAGCGATCCTCTGTGATGAGTCAGCATTGCGGACGATGAAGCCCATAGTGACTCACCCATCTGTTTCATACTAGAAATAACCCCGTTCAAATCACTGTTTCGCGCTAAGAGGACGAAAGTTGCGTTGGCTCGACGGGTTTGCGGAAGAGAGCCAGTCCCATCGTATTCTGGATAGTGCTCTGGTACTGTGTCGGCTGCGTATGGAGGATACGATTCTGTACCCTTGAGCTGGCTGGCGATATTCCGTAGCGATGTTGCTCGACCATATTCCTCGTGTGAAAAGCTCAATATGAAGTGCAAGCTGATCTGGGTATGAAACGGTCAATTGTCTGAGAAGAGCAAGACGAGTATGTCACGTACTATGATGCCCAGCACCAATACAATATAACGCATAGGCGTCATCATCTTGAAGGAAGAAACCTCTTTACGAGGATGTAGGTGGTCGTGGAAAGAGACGTACTACTTGACGCCTTGAAGGTTGGCAGGTCGGGCAAGCGCCGCAGCGGGGAAGATGATTCCCCCTCTTTTCTCTCCCGACCACTCGCACTCAGCTCACAGTCTAGTCTTGCTCACGCTCATTGTACGGAAAACTATATGCACGCGTAAAGACTACCAGCGGGCCGTTCGCTCTCTGTCGGACGCGCTCCTGACAAAATGGCGCACTGCGGACAACATCACGTAGGTTCATCCCACGGCTGTCTAAATCCCATACTTTTCTGGGTCAAAGACAGTTTATTCCAATACAAACTGATTGACATACAGCACGGGACTCATTCTTATCGCCTTTCAATGTGCAGGTGACGAGAAGGTTCACACAGCCCTAGAAATTTCCGAGTCATCTTCACACACTTCCGCATTCGAACTAGTCAAGCTCTTCATAAACCCACATAGTACTGAAAGCCCATCGTTCACTCTTTCGAGAGCTTACCCCTTACCGGCGCGTCGAATTGACCAAGGTACTCACCTAGCCATCACAATCTGTCTGCTCTGACTCGCCACAAGATGAACATAGACATCTTAAACATCAGCCCTCAATTACGAAAGTATGAACTTCATCGCACAATCGCGCGCATTTTACATGCACCCGACTATGCTATTCATCACACTCTCCCACTCAACTTTAGCCTCCGCATATTCAGAGATGCGGACGACCAATATCTACGTGGGGTGCTTACACTCCCTACAGCAGGTGTTGGACGTCAGTTCTTGCGTGACTATGCAGGAGAGCGGCCTCCACGTCGACTCAAGCTTCAGCGTCAACGCCTCACCCTTCGGCAGAGCGGTCGGTACGTAAATGCGTCCCACGTTCGCAAACTGCAAATGGCTCCGTATATCGATCCGGAGATACTGGAACGATCAACAAGACGTATTGTCGCCTCCGAGTCTCATAGTGTGCAGGTAGAACACGTCGAATTTGGCTGGGAATGCCGTGATGGGGCATACTCACCGGAGAGTAGGATTGACTGCGATACAGGGAGCAAGCTGCAGTACGATTCGCGTCAAGGAACATTTCAAGCCACGGTCCGCCGTGGAAGGCAATCGACCAACATCGTCTTCCGTGCTTCCCAGATTGCCTGGGCATCCTACGAACTAGACGGCGAATATGCTGTTCTTTTCCTCTCATTCATATATCCTCCTGCGTACCATAAGAAGTCCAACACCCCCAACACTGCCAATAGGCGACTATCAGCTATCGACAACACTCATCGTCAGCTCGTACAGTACGTGTGGTCATCACTTCGACTTTTCTGTCATGGTCAACACGTCCTCGACGAGCTGCAATGGCTGTGCAGTACGGCAGAGTTATATCACCGACAATATCTCCACTATACGGCTGATAGGCAGCTTTTTTCGATCCATGCACAAGAATTTGTGTCCAAACTGATCTCGACTTTCCCCTTCGAGATCGGCTTTCAGCTTGAAGCTCTAGCCCGCAACAACCTCCTCGATCTTAACGAATTGTCTCGGATTTTCCCCGCCGTGCAGCGCATATGTGACCATCAAGGCAGTGGGTTCACGGCCGGACTTCTCCAGCACTTCGCCGGCGAACTGGCATCGCATCCTTCTGCCGATGTTCCAAGACTTCTTACTCGCTGCCGGAAGGACTTTGTCCCTGCTCCTTTGTCCTCCCAAAAACGTCATACGGACGTATTTGAATGCTATCACGCAACAGTAACCCCGTCTATCGTGATCCTGGAGGGACCGTTTCCGGAGCAAAGCAACCGTGTCATACGCAAGTACGCTGCCTATCCATCACAGTTTCTGCGGGTCAGTTTCACGGACGAAGATCGTCTGCATTACCGCCTGGATAAAGAAGTGGACGGACGGGACTTCATACATCGTCGCGTCGGCGGCACACTGAACAATGGGCTGCTCATTGCGGGACGTCGATTCAGATTCCTGGCTTACTCGTTGTCTGGTCTCAAGGCGCACACAGTGTGGTTCATTAGCGATTTTGTTGCCGAACACGGAGATGGGAGTTCAGAATTTGTCACCAGAGAGAGTATCATACGTAGTTTGGGGACCTTCGACAACCTAGAACATGATCCACAGCTCATGTACTGCCCGGCTCGCTACGCTGCGCGTATTTCTCAAGCGTTCACAGCAACTGCTTCTGCGGTCACGATGGATCCCGAAGAGGTCTTTCAGGACGAGGACATCTACGACGATACGGGACGCCGCTGCTTCACAGACGGCGTAGGGACTATTTCCTTGGAGTTAGCCGAGGAAATGTGGGTCAGACTTCGCGCAAGCAGGCAACGAAAGCGTGGCGCCGAAGGCCGACCCTGCCCTCGAGCCTTCCAGATACGTTTCGGCGGCTCAAAAGGGATGCTGAGTGTGGACCATTTGCTCAAGGGCCGCGCTATCTGCTTGCGCCCATCCATGACGAAGTTTGAGTCACTCGATAGGCAGATCGAGGTCGCGACCGTCATCGACAAGCCAGGGCCCTTCCGCCTCAACAGGCCACTCATCATGCTCCTTGAAGGCCTTGACGCCGCAGGCGGATATGCTTTTTTTAAGAAACTCCAGGATGATGCTATCAGAGACACGAAAGAAGCGGCACAGTCCTTGGAGAGCGCTGCCCGTTTACTCGAAGCGCATGGCTTGGGCACGTCCTTCCGTCTCCCTTCGATTTTACTGGGTATACACCGTCTTGGATGCAGCACGTTCGATGATCCATTCGTTCAACAAATGCTAAGCTTTGCTGTGTACCACATTTTACGCGACCTCAAGTATCACGCTCGCATCCCAGTGCCTAACGGATGGACTTTGGTGGGTGTGGCTGACGTACACGGTTACCTTCGAGAAGGTGAAGTCTTTGCCTGTGTCCTGCCCTCTGGTGCTACGCAACCTATATACCTTGAGGGTGATATGATGATTGCTCGGTCTCCGGTTATTCATCCCGGCGATGTACAAGTTGTCCGTGCCATCGGTAGACCGCCGCCTGACAGCCCATTTGCACAAGAACAGCTCACAAACACTGTCGTATTTTCTATTAACGGTATGTAGCGGTTCGGCGTGTTGCGCGTCAAAGACTGACATATTTATCCCATGCAGGATCCCGTCCTCTCGCGTCGTGTCTGGCGGGTGGCGATCTCGACGGTGAGCTCTTTGCTGACAGGAAGAATATGCCACTTGACTATCAACAGGCGACTGTTTCGTTTGCACCACAATTCCGGAAATGTTGCCCAACGAGACTTACGTAGCCGCCGAGTATAACCCAGCCAAAAGGAAAACATTAAAGCGTCCGGCTCAATGGCAAGATATCATAGACTTCGTGGCGGAATACATCTACAGTGATGTCAGTTCACACTTTACTATAGTCTGTGCTAGGATGCTGACCATCTCCGGTGCAGAATATCGGTGTAGTTGCCACAAATTGGCTCATGATCGCAGACCTTAGTCCGCAGGGGATCTTAGATTCAGACTGCCTCCAGCTCGCTGAATTCCATAGCGATGCTTGTGACTACCCAAAGACGGGTCTGCCGGTACCTTTACACCTCATCCCCACATACAAGGAGCGGCGGAGGCCGGACTGGAGTGCGCCAGAGGTCCGAACTAGACGTGCTGAACTTTTTTACGAAAGTCAGCGATGGCTAGGGAAATTGTACCGAGAAGTCGAATTGCCGGATGTCCCCCATGTCGACAATATACCTCCCGCTCGCAGAGCGGCGACACCAAGGGAACCCAAGCTTTCCGTGGCCGACGTTCTCCACTATATCCAATTGCCACAGACTCTCGCTGATCGGCACCCTGTAGATGGCGCTATAGATCGAATTGTCGAGGCCCTTCATCTCGCCCGTTCGAATCGCATGAACGATATCTCAGAGATGTTGGCCCTTTTCAACCTCTACGTCCAGAAGCTACGAGCCATCTGTTCGTCGTCTTCCTTCAAGCGGACACCCCTGCAAGAAGCGGAAGTCACGATCGGTACAATCATTGCGAAGACATCACAGCCGCGTGTGCGCCAAGAGTACACGTCGAAGATGCGAGAACGAGCTACAGGTCTCGTCGATGAGGTCGTAGATGACATAGGCAAGTACGGTGACGAAACCCATCGTACCGTCGATGATGCCCACAAGAACCTGTACCGTGCCTGGATAGCTCGCAAGATAAGCTTGATGCAGCCGCGACGTTTCGGTGCTGCTAGCTTCGGGCTCGTAGCTCTGGGCGAGATCTTGGATTACAAGAAGCGAATCGAAGAAGAGACTAACAGGCCTAGGGTACGTTTTGATGAAGACAGAACAGGTACAACACGGACTGTGCCTCGCAGGGTTTGACCAACTTAGCGTCCCTGGATCACTTAAGTCGCGACGTCTATAGGGACTATGGTTGGCATTGTCGTTTCGAGCTTGTACAATGACGTACTTTGATGTTTGCGTTAAATCACCATTCGTTTTCTTCGAACATCGCTGCGACTTGCAGCGATTTACAAACGAGACGTTCAGCTAATTCGAGAGCGATTAGACGAGGTGAGGATTTCTTCAGGTTACAGGAATTTTGATACTCATGATGTCGGTGCAGTTATAGATTCGGACATCTTCGAGCTTCGATTGTATAAGGTTCCTAAGCCTGTGCAGCGCCTCAGCCGTTCTTATCTGTGCGTGTATCGGCGTGAGAACCATCAGTCCCGCAGCCCATTCCGCCACCACTCGCAGTATATTGAATGGCGACAGTCCTTGGTTCTCTACCTCAAAGTCCTCAGCCAAACCACAGTCCATCAGCCCAAACGTTCCTGTCATCGTTGGTGGTTAGGCTAGTAAGTCTCAGCGTGGTCTTCAATTGGACGTTCCTGATATGCCGGATCAGCTATAAAGAGATGGAGATTTACATAGACCGAATCGATCCGGCTGCGACAGCGCAGGGCGTGAAGCGGGCTATTGCCCATGCTCTGCAGCGGTCTTCGTTTACCCAAGAGTCGTTTCTCCAGTTCACCGTCACCTTGGACTCTGTATCAAGTGCCGGCCAATATCGTCGTGGGCTATTGATTTTGCCCACGCACGATGTCGGCCGCCGCTTTTTACGAGATTTCGGAGGAACGGGGCCACGCTATGCCGTTATTATAGAGCGTACGGCTCTGGTTTTCTTTCACAACCATCATCGTCTACGCGACGCTCCATCGACACCCCAGGATAACCATCGCCTCGGTATCAGCCATACAAGTACAGAAGACCAGCATCTCACCGAGAGTATCTGGGCATGCCAACTCCCCGTCATCAGTGTTCAGTTCGCTTGGGAATGTCGTGATGGAGTGCTTTCGGTCGAATGGGAAAGCTACTTTGTACCCCCCAAGAAGCAGTGCCGCTTGTCGTACAACCCTCTTCGTCATGAATTTACCATCCGTATGCCAGAGCAAGACAACACTCTCATTATCGTCATCCACACAAATCAGCTTTCATGGGCATCGTCTACTCATATATCGAAGGAGAAGTCGGCACTCTTCCTCTCTCTACGTTCTCCGCCGTCATACGAAAGCGAAGCGAACCATACTATATCTCATGTCGAACATAAGCCTCCACTCCGTCGAAGACTACAATTCCTGGATGACGAGCATGCTCAGTGTGTCCCTTGGACCTCACTCGCCATCAGACTGGAGTGCGAAGGCATGCAGGTTCCAGCCATCCAGTGGCTCTTGAGCTATGCGGGAGTGCGCCTCCGTGATTTCACATATCCGGTGGAATACCGAGGCCTGTTCTCCCGGCGAGTCCAAAATCGGTACAATGTCTGGGTCAAAAGTCTCCCTTGGGAGGTCGCTATCCAGGTCGAATCGATTACCCGGGATCGGTTGACTGATCTCAAGGAGATGTATTCGCTTCAGTCAGACATTTTGGGAATGTCGAAGAAAGAAGGGTCGGCGTTTACTGCAGCGTTCCTCCAACAGTTCGCTGACGAGCTGAAGAAGGCGGCGGAATACCGTACGGATGCGCCGGGTGGGGTGGACCATGTCAGGGAGGTATATCTTCGGTCCAGAAACAAGTTTCAGTACGTTGCTGTGCCGCCTGAGGTGGATGAAAGAATGGATAGCTTCTTGTGTGTCCACGTCATGGTGTCGCCAACTACTCAACGTCTTCGAGGACCATCTTCTGAAAGGACAAATAGGATAATCCGCAAATACTGGGACAACCGCGACAAATTCATCATAGTCAGCTTTGTTGACGACGCGCAACTCCCGGTTCAATACCGTTTCGATCCTCAAGTCGATACTTTGCGTTTCATTCGAGAGCGTTACGGAGAAGTACTCACCAAAGGCGTCAACGTGGCCGGTCGTCACTTCGATTACCTGCATTACTCACTGTCGGGACTGCGGGAACACAAGTTCTGGTTCATAGAACCCTTTGAAACTGTGACTGCCTCCGACCAGTCTCAGGTGGTGACTGCCGACACCATTCTCAACGAAATTGGAGATATAACGGAGGACTCGGAGCTCATCCATTTCCCAGCCTTACTTGGAGCGCGGCTGGCTCAGGCATTCACATCCACGGATGCCGCAATCACTGTGGAGGCCGAAGAAATATTATCCATACCTGACATCGAGACCGTGGACAGTCGGGGCAAGATATGGTGTGCGACTGATGGCGTGGGAACTATTTCTCAGGTCCTTATGCAGGAGATCTGGGACGAGCTTCTGCGCTCAGGATATTACAAGAGGCTTCGCTCATTGGGCTGCCCTGGCGGCTTGCAATTTCGCCTCGCAGGAGCGAAAGGCGTTCTGACGGTAGATTATCAGTTGACTGGTCGAGCGATCTGTTTACGCCCCAGTCAAACGAAATTTTCGGCTCCCCGCTCGCTCCAAATCGAGGTTGTCGCGGTCTTTTACAAACCAGGAAGATTCGCACTGAACAGGTCGCTCATCATGCTATTCGAGGGCTTAGGGATACGTGGTGGTTATAAATTCCTGAAGTCCCTCCAAGACGATGTTGTGAACACGACCGTAGCGGCGGAGACCTCTCTGCAGGAGACCCGGAAACTCGTCGACTCTTACGTTCTTGGCGAATCGTATCATCTGTCCTCGTTTCTGCGCGGACTTTGTCTCCTTGGTATAGACGCCTCCCAACTGAACCCGTTCTATCAAGGCATGATACAGGTCTTGGTGCATCATGTTCTCCGCGAGCTGAAGTACCATGCTCGCATACCTGCACCCGGATACACGCTACCAGGAGTAGCCGACGTACACAAATGGCTTCCAGAGGGACATGTGTTCGCTTACATCGTGCCTATTGATGGAAGCGAGCCCTTGTTTCTCAAAGGGCCTGTGCTGGTATTCCGCTCCCCAACCAAACATCCAGGTGATCTTCAGATGGCGACAGCGATCGGAAAACCTCCGGTGGGATCTCCTTTCGAGCACGAGCCGCTAAGAAACACGCTTGTGTTCTCTGTGTTGGGTATGTGCTGCTCCTTACCATTCAACAGCTTGGGAGGCTCATTGAAACCATAGGATCGCGTCCCCTTTTTTCGTGCCTTGCTGGCGGAGACCTTGACGGTAAGTGATCGATTTTGCTCATAGACCGATTATACATCCTGACAATCCATCCCTTTAGGCGATCCATACGTGGTCACTGACTTCGATAAATTGCATATAGCCAGAAAATCTGGGCCATATCCACCCGCGGCATACGATCCATCCGCAAGACGAAGGATCGAAAGGCCGAGCACAAAGGAGGACATGATTGATTTTGTTGTTGAATTTCTGTACAGTAACGTGAGTGACAGCCCGATGGCTAATATCATACCATGACTGATTTAGGCGATAGAATATTGGTATAATATCGAACGAGTGGCTTCTTCAGGCAGACAAGAAGAATGGTATCTTCGGACGCGAATGCCTACGACTCGCAAAGCTACACAGCGATGCGGTAGACTACCAGAAGACGGGAATCCCGGTCCGAATGCACGCCATCCCCAAACGGAAAGGCCAAATGAGGCCGGACTGGAGCAAACCTGAGCTATCTTTTGAAGATGCTCGCAAGTACTATAGAAGCACGAGTTGGGTTGGCAAATTGTTCCAGGCCATAGAATTGCCGAAGTTACCAGCACTCAGCCAGGGTAGTACGGGTGCCACGGATAACCTCGAGCCCGAGGACCTGTTGAAGGCTGTCCGACGTCGACTGGCGTCTCCAGCGGATTCCTTCGAAGAGCTTATTCAACAACATGTTTCGCACTTCATAGACATCAAGCAGCTTGATAATTCTCATTTCGAGGCGATCCGCAAGGTCTACGAAGATTATAAAATCCAACTCAGTCTCATCCGCTACGGATACGCACTTACGCCGGGACGTTCAAATAATTCCCCTCCTGCGACGCCGCTATCAGAGCAAGAAATCATGCTCGGCACCATCAGCGCGCTATGCGCGCAGGGTCAGAACCACCTGCGGAAGACTCTGGTATCAGGACTGCGAGAGCAGGCGGGTCACCTGTGTCATAACGTTCGCGAAGGCTTATCTGTGCCTCTTCATGTTCCCCAAGACCAGAATGCTAGTGGCGAAGACCTACTTCGAAAGAGCAAGAATTCTCTCGGCCGAGCCTGGACGGCGTATGGTCTAAGTCTGGTTGACAAAGGCAAGAGTGTTGGTGCGGATAGCTTTGGTTGTATCGTTCTGGGGGAAATTTTCGATACCATTGAGCGGATGAAGGGACTAGCCGCGCTATCACAGAACTGATTTTTACGGGCGGCCTCAGGTAGTTCCAAGAATGAGTTGGTTCTAGTACGTACACAATGTCATGTATCACAAGATCACCACTTGGTTCCCCATGAAATCTTTTGGACGACGTGCGGTATATACAACAGGCGTACCGTGGTCGTACCTCGGATACGCGCAACGCGCTTCTTCGTCCTTGATGTGACCAAGATGTGGCGTAGCCGCTAGTGGTGATTATTTTGGAAGCCAGTGGGAAGTTACAGAGATATAAGGGACTTGAGACGACTAATTACGACGCTCTAACCAACTGAGCTAGTCGGCTGATATGCAACGGTCGGCTCAAAATACTATGGTCATGCTCCTCTCACTGTACTCAAACACGGCCTGTTGAGAGAGTAGATGACAATACTTAGATCCACGGGGCCCAATATCTGTGCCAATGCATGACCTGCATAGGTGGAGCAGCTAGCCTCGTCAGCATCGAAAGTTTCGGAAAAAGCTCCTTTGCGGCGCTCTCCTGTACGCAACCGGGCGTCTCATCCGGCCAAATCCCGTAGATGTGGATTTTGCCCAAGATCCACAGTGGTTCAAGGATCTTTTCGATGGCTGGCGCGACAATCGGGACCATGGGGTCTCCCAACGCGTGGACGGAGTTGCGGCCGTGTGCTTGTTCTGGACGCCATTTGACTTCGAGGTAGAGTGTCTGAAGCCGCGGGGTGCTGACTTCACCGACAAAGCATTCGAGTGCGGTGCCGAATGCATACCAGCGGCACGTGTCTTTGAGGGTCATGGTTTCTGGACGGGCAGTTTTGGGCCGCTGAGTAACTCGAAGAGAAAGCTCCTCGAGATGCGGGTATATAAACCCGCAGCTGTGTGCCGTGGCACCAACTGTAAGAATGTGTTGATAAGGAGCTTGCAACAGATGCTAGACCAAGAACAGCACTCACAATCGTACTCCTGGTCCATGAGCTCGAAGATCATTCGTTTGATCTCTCCTCCGATCCGGTAAACGAAGTAGCGCAGGGCGCTCATGTCGACCTTGTATAGCTTCTCGATCTCCAGAGTCTCCAGACACCGGCCGGTCTTGTCGCCCTGGATCAATTTGACCATCTCCCGAAGTACACTCTCGCAAGTATGATCGCCCTTGATGTGAAGGTGTTTGATGCAAGAGACGTCAATCCCGATGAAACTAACTGTGCCTTCTTCCGTGACATATGGGCCTAGATATGGGGTGTGATCGCCCATTTGACGAACCACAGGACCTGCATTGCGCAAGATCAAGTCGTCGACCTGCTTGAACAGAGCAAGAGGACACAAAACCTGGGCGATATTGAGCTGCTGGTCTTCGCAAGGCGGTTGCAGCCCGGTAGCCACTGGATCCAAGGTCAAGTCAATCACCAGCGTCTTCAGAGCAATTTCACCAGCCCACTCTTCTTCCGGAAGCCATGCAGGAGGGGCGACGCGGGTCAAATATGGGAAAACGCCTGTTACGACGCCGCGTAGCACGAGATTTTCAAGACTCGGAAACAGGACCACGAGTGCGCAGAGTTCGGGGTACGACACGGAGGCGAATGCACGCGGCAGACACGAGAGCTGGTCGACTGGAATGTTGTTCGGTCTCGTCCGCCGGAGAGTCTCTCTCGCGGAAGCCGCGTCGAGCGGCGGGAGAAATTCTTCCTTAGCGATGACTGCCGCTGCTGTGGGGCCTGCGAAGTCCTGGCGCACGGCACTGCAGAGTATGCGGAACGTGCGAACAGCGCCCAAGGAGAAGGATCGGTCGCTGTTGTCGAGGTACTTGAAAGTCTGCTCGCAGAGCCAGACGTGGATGAGATTGAGGGCGGATATCCGAATTCCTGGGTGATCGTGGGGTATGCCGATGTAGATGGTGAACATTTTGGATTTCTCGTCCCATTCGTATTCAATGGGACAGATAGGAAGAGTTGGGATAATTGGACTCCTGAGTGGGCTGGGGCCATCGTCCATTCTGTCCACAGGATATGCTTGCATGGTCGTGCTTGAGGGAATTGTGTGGGGAGTGGTCAAAGCAGGGCGAGTGTTTATAACGCGTGGACACAAGACGCGTCGAAAGACATGGACACTGCAGACAGTACCTGTAACTATATTGGCCAAAGGACAAAGGTTCCCATACCGTGGCCAGCGTTACTCTGTCAGGAGGGCCGGTGGCACAGATATCAGGGCGCTACAGTGGCCAAATCAGCGTTCGATTACGTATGTGGCGAGAACTCACTGGCTACACAAGGGCTTGAAGGACATGCGTCGTGAACAATGTTATGAAGGATGTGAATCATTTGCTGAGAAGGATCAAAAAGAAAACATCAGAAGCACCTCGCCGGAAAGCGTATAGCATCTACGAACACGTAGGAAGATGCCGAAGGATGAATAGATGAATATATACCCAGCAAGAAAATCTCAAGGGGAAAGGATTGCTTAGGAAAGTACAATATGTTACACGTACAATTTCGGGAAGCCTAGTGATACAATAGTTTCCGTTGGTCATTTCTCCGCGCTGATCTCCTTCAAGCCCAGGCGAATAAGTACGCTTAGGGCTCGTCAATCCAGGTAGCCTACAAACAAATATTCCAGTCGATGAATGAATGAGCTAGAACATATGAACGTACCCAGACACGGTGGTGAACAGTCGAACCGACTTCGTCGATTTCACGTTCCTCTTCGTCTGTGATATTGGGGAGCTTGACGACACTAAGATACTCCTGCAACCGTTTCTTCTTCGTACTCGTGCTAGAAATAAGACCGTATGAGTTGTCCATATATCATCCAAGATTAATAGGTACGTACGTAATGCAGACGATGTCTTTCTTACGAAGCCACGCCTGGAGAACCTGCGCCTTGGAGACTTGGACGCCAGCCTCTTCGTGCAACCGTCCTGCGATGCGCTTGAGCACGATATCGACAGGGCCGTGCTTGAAGCGTGTTACAGGCGCAAGGCCACCGTAGGCCGTAGCACGGATGTTATGCTTCTTGAGGTAGTCGATGAGAGGTGCGGTGGCCTTTACGAGATACGGGTGGTACTCGATCTATGCGTTGGAGATTCAATCCTGAGTATATATGCGGCCATACAAACGCATATACGCACCTGGTTGACCGCCGGAATAACTTTCGCGCCGTCCAGGATCACGTCGAGGTGCTCAGGTTGGAAGTTGGACACACCGATGCTCCTAGTGAGTCCTTCCTCCTTTAGCGCCTCCAACGCCTTCCATGTCGCCTTAAGGTCGTGGTGGTCGTTGGGCATATGGATGAGGAAGAGGTCGACATAGTCTGTCCGGAGCTTCTTGAGACTCGCGACAAGCGTGTCGCGCACGGTCTTGCCGCTGGGGACCTTGTCGAGCTTCGTGCAGATATAAAGCTCGCCACGCGGAACTCCCGACGCAGCAATCCCCGCGCCGACCGACTCCTCGTTCGCGTACATCTGGGCGGTGTCGATGTGTCGGAAGCCGGCCTTAATAGCGTTTGTGACCTGCTCCGCGGCATCCTGCTGCCAAAGCGCGGTGCCCGACCCGAAGGCAAGCGCAGGCATAGTAGTGCCATCGTTGAGTCTGATGATAGGGCTAATGGTGGCAGTCATGCTCGTTGTGTAAGTTCTGTAGAGTGGTAGTGAGGGTCGTGGTGGTGAGAATGGGGATTGGTTCGTTCTCACCAGAGGAGTCAGCCACTTTATATACCGGGAAACGGCGAGGCCGGTGGTCTCGCACAGGTCGCGCAGGCGAGCAGTGGTGCGGGACGTCTCCGCCCATGGCTGGTTCGTCACGGCGGATCCCAAAGCAGCGTGAATTTCTGCAGGACGGTTTGCTGACTAAGCATCAACGCGTCCCGACTCCGGCTGTCTGAGCGCCGGCGGGATGAGTAGATTGATTGGACCTTTTGCACCCAACACTGACGACAACAGCGAACATCAATCGCTCAGTATCTGCGAGTCTATCTACGTTTTGTCCTGGGTCCCTGTTGCTCATTTCTACTCTCCCAATTAATTCGGGATTTCATGAGCATCGTCCTGCAATCACGATCCTCTCGCTCATTGGCCCTGGGCTCCGCCTCGCTTGGCGACAAGCGTCGGTGCCTGTTCCAGAACGAAATTTACCAGACTATTATGGAGCCTCCGAGATGCTCAACAGCGTCATGCTCCGCTCGCCGAAAGTCTATGTTCCTCACGAGATGCAGGCTCTGGGCTCTGACGAAACACCTCTCTCTTGAAAGCATCAAAACGCTTGCTAAAAGGGGAACGTCGTCGGGCGCTCCGCGCAACGTAGATGCGACGCGCCACATTCGATCCCGACAGATGGCAGAAAATCGCCCAGCTCGTCGGGCACGTAACTGCTATCTCCTCAGCGTAACACTCTGGGGTCTGCCATGATAATACAATTCGATGGCCAACATGGCTCAATAAGCAGGACATCGTCCGTGTCGGTGGCAGCTTGTTGCGCGTTGCACACCGAAGCTTGCGCAATGGGCAAAGCAAGGCGCATGTCACTCATTCAGCCTCAGAGGTATAATGGCTGGATACGATTTGCCAGAATATATAGAAAACAGCTTCACCATGTTTCTAGCTCACTCAGCGATTCAATCCATCCGAGAACTGTTTCGTCAAGTTGGGCCTTACCAAGGTAGCTGATTCAGGTACGCGCCGTCCGATGTGGACTATATGCATGATCTCCTTTGAAGACAGAATATGTGACACAGGCTACGTCCATCCGTTGCGAATGAAACTCGGCCAGGATCCGACGCCACGTAGACGCTCAGAGAAGGATTGATTCGGGACAGCGGACTGGACCGTTGGATGTCATAAGAGGACTAGTATAGTCAGTTGCTAGATGCGCTATGCTACATTACATAGTAAGATATATTAGGAAATCTAATGGCCGTGGGGAATCGTGGGACTCCAGGTCCAAGGAGAAGAAATGAGAAGAAATGAGTATCTACGGCAGAAGCTGAAAGCGAGAACCACAATTATATGAGATACGACGTCATACAACGTTCTTTGGTCTCCTTAAAAGAGATTGGCGGCGTAGAAAGACTATAACGAAAATGAAAGATGTTTTGATCAGTTCGTGAAGTGTATAAGTGCTGAGGTAAAGGATATCCGAAGCGCATTATTGCGTATAAAGGTTCGATGAAGTGATCCAGGAGGAAGACTGCTGGAGCATAGTAGCAGAAAGCATCTATATCTTGCCCCATAGACGACGCCCAATAATACAGTACCGTGTGACAATCATCAACACGATAGAAAGCATAACAGCAGAGCCTGTGTGTAGCAAATCAGATCAGTAATTATACTTGAGCAGTCCGAAACAGATATATGCGCACCTGCATAGTATCCTACGGCCTTGTACCCACCCGTCGCGGTATTGATTGCACCGGAGATCGGAGGACCTGCAAGCGCGCCCAAGGCAACGATGGTAAAATACATGCCGAGCCGTATGCCGATGGTCTGTCGATCGCCCATCTCAATGAGCGGAGCCGCCAGTAGCGATACGAAGACTCCGGAGGCGATACTATGTGTATTAACAGTGGTCAGTGAGCCGCCCGGAGAGGAGCAAAAGACAGCGTATGCGTACCCGTATACGATGGCAATCCCGATATATCCGCCCTTATTAGTCACGAACGGCCAGATGTAGGTCATGATACCAGCGACAGCCGTAGAAGGTATCATGATGTTCAATGCGCCTGTTCGCAGCATGACAGCATGCGTCAGCGGAGTTTGTATAGACATTTGAATGTGATGGGCGTACCGAACCTATCGGCGAGAATACCTGCTCCTACTCGTCCGAGCGCAGACGACGCGTTCGCAATAGCGATGAGGTAGAACGAAAAATCTTCGTCGACACCAACATATACTGCGCTCACGTCAACGTACGTAAGGAGCTGAAAATCACAAAGTCAAAATCGCGATTAGTAGTTGAGGTCCTGATGAGCGAAAAAGGGGACGTACAGTGTAAAGCCCAAGGAACGTCGCGAAACCCGCGGCACAGTAAACCGAATATGCAGGGGACTTGAAGGCGGAGAGGTTGATGAACGATCCCGAGTACGGTTTGGGCGGTAGCCGCCGCTCGATTGTGAGGTTCGTGACCGTAAGCGCGGCGAGAAGGATGAATGCGAGGATACGCATTGTCCATGGAAAGCTGGAGTATATGATCATGCCGGCATAAGTATAAGCAGGAATGAGATGATATAGAGGAGATGGCGCACCCTACTCTGAGAATGAGGTTCCGTGCAGCGATGGGAAAGACCGTTCCGCCGCCACTCGAACCAACGGCGACGAAGCCTAGTGCAAGGCCTTTTCTGTGTTTAAACCAATGCGAGACGGCACCTAGCGTTGGCCCGAAGATAACGCCACATGCGAGCTGGTGATAGGAGTAAGAGTATGACGGGCATAAAAACACGAACAATGCTTACCCCTACGGCGATACCTTGACACAGAAGGAACTGCCAATACTCTGTGCATTGTGCAACGAGGATTGTGCAGACCACGAGCATCACAGACGCTAGAAAGATTGGTATTTTGTATATGCCCATGTCGAACAGTTGGCCCACAATCAGGCCAGGAATAAACACGAGGGCGTACTATGTTGAATGCATTAGCACCGGCGCGTCGACGAGAACAATCAATGCCACTGACCTGGATTGAGCCGATCCATGCGCTGTATGGAAGAAAAACCGGTCAGTATGAATCAAAGATATCATGGGCACGAGGACGTACATCGTCGAAGGGGGCGTGTCGCTAAGTAATGTCGATTCATAGTAGGCTTGAAACACCTAAATCGATGTGGTTGTCAGTAAATCATCAAGCTTGCTCTGCATTTGTTCAAACACGTACCCCCCATGCATTGACGAACCCAAACGTCGCGAAGCAACCAAAGGCAGACTATATATCACAACAAGGATGGTCAGTATCCATATTCACCGGCAGGCATCCAGCAGTACACGTACCCCTGCGACAACCGACCACGCTTTGAGCCCACCGTCGGGGAAGCCATCATTTTGTAGCACCACAGCAGTAGGCTCTTCGTGTCCTTGATCTGAAGCCGGAACTATGCTTGACGGTGGCTTGCCCGCCTCCAGATCCTTGTTCTCTGTGTTTTCCAAGTCCTGTGCTGGCTGTTCGTCACGGATAGTCTTCTCATCATCTGCCCGCTCGGTAGATATGAACTGTGGGTCCTGGTGTCGTTCCATGGTTTATCAGATAAGGTGTGGGGGAGGAGGCGTGGGTGGAAAGTTACCGTCGTCGCGGGAGCATCACCGTTCTTATTTGTACCATCTGATGCGTGCGCTCGTGTGTGCCAAGTGGAGCCAGGTGCATGTTCTACGAGCTCGTCCTGGGTACCACATCAGACGGTAAACCTAAAGGCACTGTCCTCCAGGGATGCCGCGGCGGAAACTACGAAAGTCGCGGAGGATAAGCTGCCAACCAGCTGCCTTATTCGTCCAAGAGTCGTTCGACCCTTTTTAGGCAATTTGGCGCTCACGGCAAATCGCGAGCCATTCGTGCTCATCGACGTTTGGTCTGGGTTCGTGACAACGATGAGCTTATGCGTGTAGCATTTTAGGAGATTAAATGTAGAACATATAGCATGGATTCCTATATGCACAAGAAATAAACCTGTGCTTGCGTTCAGACATGACTTTAAGGCGAGCGCGCTTACCTTTCATACTTTCGTAGTTACCGCCGCGGCATGACCGCGGCATCTGCATCCTCGAGGGTTTGTCGACCTGGCTGATCTCAAGGTATCGGATTTCCCCGCTCTTTGCCCAGCCCTCTACGCTGATCCTAACCTCTAGACCTAGTCTTCGTAGTAACGTCGAATGACAGGGCGGGGCTTGCCTCGGGCACGTAGTATGCGACCGAAGCTTACGCGGAGAATGTCAAAGTTTCAACGGTGATTTATTTACAACACCAACACTTGCCAAGAAATCGTGCAAAGCTATACCTGGTGGTTGACTCACTGCATATCCGACTCGGACCATAAGCACGAAGGTCATCAAGATCGCAGATGCGGAGTGACGCCACGTAGACGCTCAAGCGAGGTCACGGCTAACCCCTTCAGACAGTGTCCATGGACAGAAAACATAGACGATTGGTATACTCTGCTAATAGATGCACTATGATACATTCGTCGTAGCATATGGTAGGGAATCTAATAGTCGTGAGGATTGACTCCGGGTCCAGGATAACAGGGGGAATGAACATCTACGGGGAGAGGTGTATGCGATGGAGATGACGAAATGAAAGAGACACCTTCGTAAAACCTTCGTCGAGTTCATCAAAGAAGCCGAGCACAAAGGAGGAGTGAAACAGAAGCAGAAGGCGTGACCAGACGACCTGGTCGTTTCGTTAAATGCATGGGTGCGTGAGGTAGTCTGTAATGAGAACGTGGCATAAGGGTGGTTGTAAAAGAGAGTCCAGAGTGCATCAGTGTGTGTGGTAGATTAAGCAAGAGGTTTTGGGTGGGAGAAAGATGGGAGCATGACACGAGCATCTAGATTTTGCCCCGTAAACAACGTCCGATGATGAACTGTCGGGTCAGGATGAGCTGCAGGACCGAGATCATGACTGCCGAGCCTACACATAATACAGTTAAGTAACAGGTCGCGGTTGAGCAGATGAGAATTACATACCTGCATAGTAACCCACGGCCTTGAAGTCACCTGTCGCAGTATTGATCGCACCTGAGATCGGCGGGCCCGCGAGCGCGCCCATTGCGAGGATGGTGAAGAACATCCCGAGACGCACGCCCACAGTTTGCCGGTCACCCATCTCGATAAGGGGTGCCGCCAACATCGATACGAAGACACCTGAGGAGATGCTAGAGACGGAACAGCCGTTAGTCAGCTACTCCAGGTTGAGCGAATATGGAAAATGCGTACCCATATACAATAGCGATGCCAACATATCCACCCTTGTTAGTCACGAATGGCCAGATGTAAGTTATGATGCCTGCGACCGTCGTTGCGGGGATCATGACGTTCAAGGCACCTGTACGTGTCATGCATAGAGCTGTTAGCCTGCGGACTTGTGATTTGCACGAACGCTTGTATAAAATGGACGTACCAAACTTGTCAGCGAGAATACCTGCCCCTATCCGTCCGATGGCGGACGCAGCATTCGCGATGGACACGAGATAGAACGAGAAGTTCTCGTCGACACCGACAAACGCCGCGCTTACATCGATGTATGTCAGGACCTAGTATGATACAAGAGTCACAGGACGAGAAATAGCGGTCAACAGCCGAGGTGTTAATAGGAGATTAAGTGGACATACGGTATATAGCCCAAGGAACGTAATGAAGCCGGCGGAGCAGTACATCGAGTACGCAGGGGACCTAAAGGCAGCGAGATTGATGAATGGTCCCGAGTTCTTCTTCGGCGGCAGCCGTCGCTCAATCGTGAGATTCGTGACCGCAAGAGCCGCCATGATGATGAATGCAAGTATACGCATCGTCCATGGGAACCTAGCGGGTACGACAAACGGCGTAAGTACGGGGGTGGGACTGCGTGGAGGGAGTGACGTACCCTACTCTAAGGATGAGGTTTCGTGCAGCGATGGGGAAGAGCGTCCCGCCGCCACTCGAGCCGACGGCGACCACACCTAATGCGAGTCCTTTCTTGCGCTTGAACCAGTGCGCAACTGCGCCTAGCGTTGGTCCGAAGATAACACCGCAGGCGAGCTAGCCATTGCAATGAGAACACGGCATGTAGAATGGTACGGAAGTTACTTACCCCAACAGCGATCCCCTGACATAGTAAGAACTGCCAGTATTCTTTGCATTGGGCGACGAGGATCGTGCACACTACGAGCATCACTGAGGCTAGGAAGATCGGCATTTTGTATATGCCCATATCGAATAGCCGGCCGATCACTAGACCGGGAATGAAGACGAGGGCATACTGCATCGAGAATATCAGTTACAAATGGCCATTGTGGTCGTCCTAAGGCACTAACCTGTATTGAACCGATCCAGGCACTGAGTGGCAACGCAACCGCTTAGTCCAATCGGTGTGACTCAACAGAGGATGAATGAGACGTACATCGTCGACGGCGGCGTGGTACTAAGTAATGTCTGCTCGTAATAAGCTTGAAATACCTAACCAATGTAGCTGTAAGTGAGTCATCGAAGTGCACTTGCGCTTTACGCACCCCCCACGCATTAACGAACCCAAATGTTGCGAAGGTACCGAACGAAGACTACATGGCCATGACAGGGGTCAGCATGAAAGCACCCAGTGGTATGCATCGATGAACATACCCCAGCAACAACCGACCACGCTTTGAGGCCGCCATCGGGGAAGTCATCGTCTTCAAGATCCACATCGGTTTCCTCATGGACGGAAGCCGGTCCTATGCTTGACGATGGCTTGGCTGCCTCCATATCCTTTTTCTCTGAGAATTCCTGCCCCGGCTGCTCGTCGCGAATGGTCTTCTCGTCGTCCGCCCGCTCGGCCGACGCGAGTTGTGGGTCCTGGTGTCGCTGCATCCTTGCTGGACTGTTGGGTCGGGGCGATGACGTGCGGGAAGTGATGTACTATACAAGAAATCAAGCAGAATCAAGCAGAAGATGTCAAGCAGCGCTCCTCGAAGCTCGTTCCGCGGGCCCTCGCAGATGGCAGGTGATGGTGGGGGGATAGTTCTCGACCAGATAGAGGCTTGACCTGGACGCCTGGTGGTGGTAAGTATATGACCCCGGAGCACTCAACTGCCCCTGCGAGTGCCTGGGGAGGACATGCTCGCTAAAGAAACAGGGATGACTACAGAGCGCAAAACAAGGCCGCTGCCCGCAAGGTTTCCGACGGTTGCTTCTTTCATCCTTTCTGAAGCGGAGGACTGCCCCGCCTCGTACAGCGGCTGGACAAAAATTCACTTGTAAAAATGGCGACTTTTGCACTAGTTATCGCGTCTGATTCCTTCACCGCTGTGTGCGCGCGCCGTACAGAACAGCTGCAAAGATATTTCGAGGGTCTCGCTGGAAGGCGGCCGGGGTGATCATGGGGGTCAATAATATGCGGCTATTCATCCAGCCGGTCCGGGGCTGATTTTAGGTTGCCGTCAATGCCGCTTCTCGGCCAGCTGCAGGCTCCTCCCCACCGCCGCGAGAGTTAGAGGGAGATGATTTCTCGCAGTTGAGGACGGCTTGGTCTCGAATAGCCAGCGTCTAATATATTCATTATATAATCATTCCCATATTTAGCGCAAATTCAAACTCCACACTTCTCCCTCTAACTCTCTGCGACGGCTGGCACCAAACATTGGAACAAACAAATGATCGCCGCCGAAATCGCCCCGTTTGGTTGAAGCGCGGCGCGGTAATTTACATTTTTTCAAAAATTACAAACAATATACGCGGCGGCGCGATACGCACCCCACTTGAACGTTCGACCGACCGTGGTTCGTCTGTCGCGTCGCCCGCGGCAACTCACGTACACATGAGCTCTTCAACTTCTTCCACGGAATCATCACTTCCGACTGTCGACGAGATCAGAACGCGCACTCTAAATGCTTTCGGCCTCTCACCGTGTCTTTGGCAGTGCGATGTTGCGCAGTCCATTCTCCGCGGCTCCAAGGATGTGGTCGCTATCGCACCCACAGGCAGCGGGAAGACAATGACATTTTGGATGCCCCTCTTATTCCGGCCGGGAGGTAATGTTGTTGTTGTCACGCCGCTGAATATTCTCGGAGCACAGAACAAGGAAAGGCTCACCAAGCTCGGAATTACCGCAATCAGTGTTGATGCCGAGAGCGCGACTCCGAAGAATTTACAGGTGCGTCATAGGATCTTTCTTGCGCTAAACAGAATATTGACTATGGTTGCAGGATATCGAGAGCGGTGCCTACCGTGTGGTTGTTATCAACCCAGAAATCGCTTTCAAGGAGAAAGGCGCTTTCGAGAGGATATGGCGCAGTTCAGCCTTCACGAGAAGGCTGATTTGTATAGTCTGGGATGAAGCACATTGCGTCAGCTCGTGGGGTTCATTCCGACCACACTATAAACATGCAGGACGCCTGCGCAACATCCATCAGCAAAAAAAACAAACGATGGGCGGCGCTTAGCTGCGACCTCGGGGTTCGCCCAGCGCTTGCAAGTAACTGCCAGTGACTGGCAGCGATTGGCAGAGGTTCAGCATCGCCTCCAAGTGCTGGCCGGCTACTTGCAATCGCCTGGCGACCCCCAAGGTCGCTTGGCCTCGTTTGTTTTTTTTGCTGATGTCATACCGCGCTCCGTACCCTATCTTCTACCTTCTGCGACCCTTCCGACCCACGTCCTCGATGATGTCATGGACATCCTGCAGATCAAACGCGAGAACACGCACATTATTCGCCGATCGAATGACCGCCCTAATATCTACCTCAGCGTCCGTAAAATTCAACACCCACTACACTCTTTTAAGGACTTGAATTTCCTCATCCCCGACGGCTGGAAACCAGGCGACAGAATAAGAAAGTTCGTCGTTTTCTTCGATAACAAGACCGAGTCCATAGCAGCGGCGGACTACTTGCGGTCGCGACTGCCCTTGGCCCACCGCGACAAGATCTTATGGTTCAATGCTGACAACACACCAGCTCGCCGGGAGCTTAGTACTGATATGCTGAAGGACGGTCAGCTCTATGGCTTAACATGCACTGATGCCTTCGGAATGGTAAGACTTACTTTCAGCATTAAGAACAAGCTCAATGTTGTCCTTGCAGGGGGTAGACTTAAAGGACATCGAGATCATTGTTCAATGGCGATGCTTCTGTGATCTCGATACGCTATGGCAGCGCTTTGGGCGAGCAGCCAGAGGCCGTAATACCGAGGGACTAGCTGTCTTTTTTGCGGAACCCAAATACTTTGACGATGTCAAGGCAATGGCGGCGCAGCGTGCAGAAGAACGTCAGCGCAAGGCAGACGAGAAAGCATCCGCAGAAGAGCAGCGAAAAAGAAAGAAACCCGACTCTTCGGCTTCAGAAATCGAAGCAGAATCATCAAAGCGACAACGTATCGAAACCAGACAAGTGACGAACGATATGTGCCAGAGCGAGTTGTCGACCTACGAGCAGCTGCGTGTTGAGTTCCGGAGGACCATGCCTACCGCAGCTCAACAAGGAAAAGTTAAGAAGACGGCCGTAGCTAAAGAACTTGGGCCTGAGCTGGATGCTGTGATCAACGCACGATGGCGCTCATTCGGATGCCACAGGGCGCCTATCATGGCCTTCTATGAGAATGACCGAGCTGGTGGGTAGTAAGTCCCTTTCTTGGATGTTAACTTACCGCCGAACAGAACCAGATTCCCGTGTATGCCAGCCAGGTGGCTGTCTGCGCTGCGCTGCGACCACTTCGTCTGTCTGCTGCGAGCTGTGTTGGGCTTCTTTACCAAAGCCTGCTCTCCGCTCTGATCCATTTCTCTGTCTCTCCCCCTTCGACGAGGTCGTCAAAGACTCTGCCGCTCCGCGTGCATCCAAAGTAAACAAGACGTACGACATCCAGCCCATGGACGCCGAGCTCCAACGTGCCTTACACGACTTCCGCCGCACTAAAGCGACCGCAAAATATGGCGCGTTTATGTTGCGGAACGTCGGTGCCGGCCTCATAATGGGGGACGAGACTATCCAACGTATCATCGATTGCGCGCGGGCCTACAAGCTGAGGACTGTCGAGGACTTACAGCGGGAAACCAAATGGGCTCGCTGTGTGGATATGGGAGATGAGGTACTTGCTATAGTAAACCGGTGAGTGTTACCCCTCGTTGTATCATCATACTACTCAATGCTAGTGTTGAGTAGGCACTATCCACAACCTTCGCCAAAGCCGCCGCCAGATCCACCGCCTCCTCCATCGGACGTACATTTGGATGTACCGACTACACGAACCGTCGCAACGCGATCATGCAAAACATGTGGAGCCACAGATCATATTGGTAAGTTCCCAGATATCACTCTGTAACGAAACTCACACATATCTGTCGCCCATATAGCCTCTAACAAGAAATGCCCCGGATATGAAGAATATCAACTGAAGAAGACGCTGTCAAAGAAGGCACCAAAGCGTAACGTCAAGGGATCAAGCGTGGCTGCCACCGAACCCAGTACATCCGAGTCCGCATCTATCCACCGATCACCATCTCGCGTTCCTCTCTCTACAATTATATCGCCCCTGCAGTCTCCGTCGCGTCGGCGTATACAGGACGCTGGGGGCTTAGTGTCGTCTCCTATACCTTTCAGGATCCCAGATCAAGTGCGCCATTGATGTGCGGCGCTCTTGTTGGTATATATTCGATATGTTACATGAAATCCTCAACACTAACATCATTCTCTGTGATAGAAACCTCTAATTCCTCCCCGTCCTCTGCAATCAATATCTCCAGCCCGTCATCTGCGTGCTTCACAGACTCCGCCAGTAATACCGATGCACCGTGAGACAGCGAGTCGGGTAACGATGCGGCCGACTTTCTACCAGTGCGTACCTCGTTAGGCCCTTGCTCTGTCATGTATTTTAGAAGGATGCTGTACATCTCTGTCATATTCTTCTGTGCATGTCTTGTGGTGAGACCTGTAAGCTGAAAGTTTCGCTCGAAGTTTGCGTGACTACTACGAAATAGTAGAACTAGCGGCGACTCCATCAGTATTCGCTTTTTGGTGTAATTTGAACCTTCGCCACCGTAGATGTACTTGATATATAGGTTGAGTAGCTCGACAACCCAGTCGACAGCTCGAAACTCATGTGGTTTTCCTGTAGGGTTCACAAGCATATTCAGGCGTATTGCTCGCCTACGCTACTGTGAGTATCCTTGTATCGTGACATACTATACTTGCTCACCTGAAACGATCAGGATAGACGAAATATAAATTATGGTTGAACAGAAGCAAGCGATTGCCATACTTGTGCTTGCCGGTCGCTCGGAATACTTGGATCCACGGTGCGTAAAGTGTTTCAACACGACCAATGTCGCCTGCGTTCATTGCGTACGACAGCTCCTGATACAAAAGTAACAGTTGCAACGCTAGAAGCGTGTTCTCCTTTTGTTGGTCACGGTCAGATGCAGCCGCCATCCGCATGGAATATAAGTCTTGGTCGTCAGCTTCGCCCGCAACATAGTCGCGTGCAAGTACATCCGCGATCTCCTCTAACTCCGCCATGGAAGGCCTCGTGGCAGCGTAAGCATCGAGTGACTGATACTTTCTGTTGAACCGCTTTTTGATTTCAGTACGCCAGGCATCAAGAATGAGTACATTCAAGACTTGCTCAATTAACTCGTGCTGCTGGCGGAACTCTGGATTGGATGAAAGCTTCGATGTCTCGTTGGGGCGCAAAATACCGACATATTTCATGAAGCTTGTAGTGTCCGCTGTACTCCCCTTCGTGGAACCCACAAGTACTCGCCATACCGCGTCCGCTGCAGCCATCTTCAAGTGAAATAGACCGATGATGAAAATGATGAATTGAAGTCGCTGTGCAGGGGTCATCTCAATGGATCGGACCTTGAGCACCGAAAGGATGTGCTCGAAGCTTCCGAGATCGCCATGCGTTGGGACGGCAAGATCATCAAGCTTTGTGGGGTCGTCAACGATGTCCTCCAAGCCTGATTGCTTGATCAGTTCCTCAATAACTTGTATATTGCCTGCGACAGATGCGGGATTGATGTCCATAGCGCTGAATGGTACTTGATGCATTTTACAGATGGGTATAGCTTCTACCGCTTCGGGATCACGAAGGAGCGAGCTGCATTGTCGGAACCATGTAGGACCGTGCTGGAAAAGAGCACGTCGAATGAACCATGAATTAAAGCGTCCACGACGTGAAAGTCCGGATGCATGGGGAGATTGCGGATGGAGACTATACAGAAGCTCCAGCGTGCGAAGTGGATTGAAGACCCGAGGGTCTGTTGCCTTGGGATTGAGACGCAAGTCTTGTCGGTTCCATATGAGATTAGAACATCGCAGATCGTCTAGCGTCACATCATGTTCAAGTCTGATCATTGTCGCTGATGTCAAATGTACCATACCATCCCCTGGTGAGTCGATGGTAGGAATGAGAGTACGAAATTTGATGTCAAAATTGTCGAAAGCCCAGGAAACCAAACGAGTGTGCGCCAAAGCTTCTATTGCACGATAGCTTTGCTGCAATAGTGAGTGTATGGCGCGGTGAATTGAACTGGTGCCTACAGAGAGACCCATATGACATAGTACATTCACGACCTTCTCCGGTGCATTGCATGAGTGTAGAAATATGCCCATAGTGCTCTGTAGAGCATTACACTTCATGTTACGCCCCTGCATAAGAATGGAAATGACCGTGACAGTTTTCTGGATTATCGCGCAATTAACAATGTATTGATAGATCAAGATGTTCGAAGACATACAATGATGGTCAACGCTCGCTGTTCATCCTTATCGGGATATTGTACTCCGAGAGGTTTGCTTGTAGAACCTTCGGTGCTCTCCACCTGACCAGCCTCGGCATCCATATCCAAACTCTCATCAAATGCATCACCTCCAGACAGCAATGAGATGACCAAATTCCATAGCTCTGGGGTGCAAGCTTGTATACTTTCAATCATGTCTTCGATGCGAAAATCCTGAATCTGCTCGGCATGTGCATTTGTAGCATTGAAATGCCATCCATGTTCCTTGCTGGCGAGCTTCTGCACCATATCGGAATAAGAAGATCGCGCTTGACGCTGTGCCCAGCGCAGCGTGACATCGCAAGTCTGAGGGCTTGCAGTGAAGGTTGAAAGTATGTGTGGTATGTTGCAAATCAGTTCATTCCGAGCAAGCGTAGAAATTGGGTCTGTATTGCCATCTAACAATAGAGACAAAGCCAGCTCGGTAGGACTAACACCAAGACCAGCGATATAGTGTAGAGCTTGCAAACGAACGAGACGGCGGTCGGACATCGGTCCATGAAGGTGAATGGTCCAAGACAGGAAGGAGAGACTGCAAATTTAAGAGACCCAAGACTAGGGCTTATCGAAACATTACGGATGAACTGACTCGATTCGGACGATTATCCCGGCGATCATTTGTTTGTTCGAATGTTTGGTGCCAGCCGTCGCAGAGAGTTAGGGAGGTGAAGTGTGGAGTTTGAATTGTGGACGGAAAAGGCAAATGCTTATATAACATTTTGATTGAGCGCTTTTATGGACTCGCCACAGTATCTCTACGTCTACAGCATAGCGAGAGAGACCTCCCTAACTCTCGCGGCGGTGGGAAGGAGCCTGGGCCAGCTGTATCGAGTGAGTCGTAACATAGCTCGGACTGGCATGGACATTGTGGTATGGCTGCAGGTGTTTGAAGACTGCAATCATTCCGAGAAGGTGAGTACGGACGTCAAGTAGAGCCTATGAAGGTTTGTAATGAAACAGAGCGAGATGATCAATGCGGTGAAGTCTGTTTAGGATGCCCGATCACCAATTTTAACTTTGCAGATAACATTTCGTTAACTCCCTTACCCGAAGCTTATTGGCAAATATCACTTTGTGGATTATCATCCGAGGCTTATCCGGATTGATCTCAAACTTATCGACAAACAACTATCTGTAAAATTCTTATCTCTAGCTTCTTGACCAATAACTGCTTGTCAAAGTATTTTGCTTGGGTTATCGGCCGATAAGCTTTTGTCAAGTTCACTGACTGCCTTGAACCCAAATTTTCCGTTTGCGCGACCTCCGTTGATTTCACCCTCGCGCACTAACAGGGTTCGACAAAATGGCCTTCGGTACGTCTATAGATACTTTGACGTGTATCAACATGCTCGCTGACTGACCGCTTTACGTCCTCAAGGTAACTCAGGCGGTCGTGGTGGTTTCGGTGGACGAGGTGGTGGACGTGGGGGAGGCTTTGGTGGTAGGGGAGGAGGAGCACCAAGAGGTGGACGCGGTGGAGGACGTGGTGCGTGTTTTTGCAACAAGACCCATACACCGACTTATCCAGAGATGCTCACAACTAGGTGGTGGTGTCGCAAAGCGCGGTGCTCCCGGAGGTGGGGGTCGTGGTTTTCGAGGCGTTCCCAGAGGTGCTCGTGGAGGACGCGGTGGAGGTCGTGGAGGTGCAAGGGGAGGTGCGAGGGGTGGCGCGAACGTCATCATCGAACCTCACAGGCACCCCGGTATCTTCATCGCCAAGGGCAAGGAATCGCTGCTCGTAACGAAGAACCTCGTCCCTGGCGAGTCTGTGTACGGCGAAAAGCGCATTTCTGTTGAAGGCGGTGTTGAGGGAACGAAGATTGAGTACCGTGTCTGGAACCCTTTCCGGAGTAAACTGGCCGCTGGTGTCCTTGGTGGTTTGGACCACATTTTCATCGAGCCTGGCAAGAAGGTTCTTTACCTTGGTGCTGCGAGCGGTACCAGTGTCAGTCATGTAGCGGATATTGTTGGTCCCGTAAGTACCGTTATTTTCTCGAAGATGGGGGTGAAACTCACGGGACGCTTTGCAGGAGGGTGTCGTCTATGCTGTAGAGTTCTCGCTTCGGTCAGGCCGTGACCTGATTGGCATGGCGAAGAAGCGCACCAATGTCATCCGTATGTTTCTGGATCTTGTGACTTGGCTCATACTGACGGTAATTTCAGCCATCGTCGAGGATGCGCGGACACCACAAAAATACCGCATGCTACTCTCTTCCGTCGACGTCATCTTTGCTGATGTTGCCCAACCCGACCAAGCACGTATTGTCGCCCTCAATGCCGAATACTTCCTCAAGAACGAAGGTCATGTCGTTATTTCCATCAAGGCCAGCTGTGTCGACTCCACAGCACCGCCCGAAGTCGTTTTCCAAAGCGAAGTCGACTTCCTTAAGACCCAGAAGTTCAAACCTCTCGAGCAGGTTACGCTTGAGCCGTACGAGCGTGATCACGCTATGGTCACTGGTATGTTTCACAGTGATCTTCTCATGTATGATGATCGTGCCTGACTCTGGGGTTATAGCTGTTTACCGAAGATACGCAGACGGTGCCGGAGACAAGAAGTCGAAGTAGACGTCATATTCCTTGTTCTATGTCGTGTTTGTCCTGCCGTTCGCCGTTCGCTGTCTTTTGTGTCTGTGTATTCGCTGTAACTTCACCCACTTTAAAAGTAGCGCTGCTCTGCTCCTTGCCTGTGTTTTTCCTCTTTTCCTACGAGAATGCTAATGCCCGGAATGTCACCCAAAAACTGGCTGCGCACATCTCGCGATATCGATGAAAATCTATTTTCGAGCGAGTGTCTACGAGTGCCTACGTGGTCGATTGATCAAAGTTCGTAGCTAGGCACTGCCTGCGGGATGTTAGGAATGAGGAGAAACTGCGCATCAGCGATATCAGACCGCTGAGAGTCTGCTTTCTCGCCGTAACTCTTTGTTCTCGACCGCCAGCGCATGCACCTGTTTTGTATTTTCTGCTGAACGGCTACGCACCAGCCTGCACGCATTGTAGCACTTGCAGCTTCGATCTAGCGAATGAACCGCTTTCAGCCAGAGGCGGCGGAAATCCATCTCAACTTTGGCACCACCCCGCCCGATTCGCCGCGCACCTCCTCAGACTTTGAAGAGATCCAGTACCCCCACACAACCTCTTCCACCGCTCACCACAACGCAGCCTGGACCGCCCCTTCGCACCGCGAAGAGGACCTGCCCTTGTACAGCAGCATGAATGAGGAAAAGGCCAGGAGGCGGGTCCCCCGTGCGTCGGCAGGCAGTGCGGCGTTCTCTGCCTACGTGGATGGCCCGGACGAGTACGACGACGAGGGCAAAGATGTCTACGCCAAGATGAGGGCCTCCAAAATGCCTTTGGGTAGTGGACGTCCGCGTCGCCCGCCACCGCCGCCTGCGACGACCATCGTACGTGTTCTGTTACCCCCTGCTGCCGAGACCGTGCTCACCACCCCCCTCAGGGCGAGTTCGTCCAGCAGAACCTCGAGCATATCCCGCCCATCATCTACACGCTGCTCTCGTGCTGGACACGCTTCCACCGCATCGGGCATTCCCCGATCGTCGTCTGGGACGAAGCACACTTTGGCAAGTTCGGCAGCCACTACCTCAAGCGCGAGTTCTACTTCGATGTCCATCCGCCCCTAGGCAAGATGCTTGTCGGCCTCGCAGGCCTGCTTTCAGGATACGATGGTTCGTTCGAATTCAAAAGTGGGGAGACCTACCCCGACACGGTGCCGTATGTCGCGATGCGCGTCATGATGGCCATGTTCGGAGTCGGTATGGTACCGCTGAGCTGGTATACCGCGGTTGAGCTTGGGTTGAGTTGGAGAGCGTGTCATCTTGTTGCATTAATGGTGTTATTGGGTGAGTGCTCAATAAAATCGGCTTTCTACTTGTCCTTACCATCCTGTCCTCAGATGTCGGCTGGCTGTGCATCTCGCGTTTCATTTTACTTGATTCTATGTTACTCTTCTTCACTTTCTCCACGGTCTTTTGTCTGACAAAGTTCCATAACCAACAATATCAGTAAGCCGCTCGATATATGCGTTATATTCTCTGATTAAGACGTTTTCAGATCCTTCTCATTCGACTGGTGGCTTTGGCTCTCAATGACCGGTTTATCTATTGGCTGCGTGACCAGGTTGGTTAGGCCTCTCTTGCATAGTGCATATCTGATCGCCGTTCTAGCATAAAATGGGTCGGGGCATTTGTAACTGCTCTTGTAGGTTTGTACACTATCGAAGATTTGTGGGACAAATTCGGCGACCTGAAGATGTCCGTGGTACGTATATTCTCCGCCGCAAGCGTGAACCGATATCTAACCTGTGATCCGAAGCGCGATCAATGTAGACATTGGGGTGCACGCATAGGGTGTCTTATCGTCCTGCCTATTCTTGTCTATATGGCATCGTTCAAGATCCATTTCCTCGTCTTGAACCATTCTGGCCCTGGTGACGCGCAAATGAGTTCGCTTTTCCAGGCGAACCTTGTCGGCAACAACTTCGCTTCCTCTCCTTTGGGTCGGTATCTAGCTGTCTTGTTTATTGACGCATACACTGATGTCTTACAGAAATCGCCTTTGGTTCCAAGATCACGTTGAAAAATATGGGCTACGGCGGTGGTCTCCTCCACTCTCACGTCCAGACTTTCCCAGTTGGCTCGAACCAACAGCAGGTTACATGTTACCACTACAAGGACGACAACAACGATTGGGTCATTCTCCCCCGCTGGGACGAACCGGCGTACAACCCCAACAACCCCATCCGCTTCCTCCAAGACGGCGACATCGTCCGTCTCAGCCACGCATCGACCACGCGCAACTTGCACTCGCACCCTGTCCCAGCCCCGGTTACGAAGCTTCATAACGAAGTGGCGTGCTACGGAAATGCGACTGTGGGTGACAGCCAGGACTATTGGAAGGTAGAAGTCGTGGACGATATGAAGCAGGGCAAGAAGGCCAACGTCAAGCGCATACATTCGCTTACGACGCGTCTGCGGTTCCGTCACCTCGCGCTTGGCTGCTATTTGCGTGCCGCGAACTCTATTCTCCCTCAGTGGGGTTTCAAGCAGGTCGAAGTTACGTGCGACAAGGAGAACAACCCGACTGACACCCATACGTACTGGAACGTTGAGAACCACTGGAACGACCGTCGTAAGATTCTCAATCTCTCTGACCGAGTACGGGATGACAATGTGTTTTCGCAGTTCCCGCTGGTGATGCTAGGTTCTACAAGTCCCCCTTCTTCCGTGATTTCTGGCATCTGAATATCGCAATGGCGACGTCCAACAACGCTCTTATCCCCGACCCCGACAAGGAGGACATCCTCGCCTCGAAGCCGTTCGACTGGCCGTTCTTGCGCCTCGGACTGCGCATGTGTGGCTGGGGCGATGGCCAGACCAAGTATTACCTGCTCGGCACGCCCGTCATCTGGTGGGGCAGCACGATCAGTCTGGTGCTAGCATTGGGCTCGCTCGGAATCTACCTGATGAGGATGCAGAGGAAAAACGTGGATATGGAGCCTCGTATGTCCTTTTCGGTTTCGACGATATTCGTCGATGGCTGATATGCTTTTACCAGGCGAATGGGATCACTACCTTTACGTTGGCAAGATCGCGTTCTTCGGATGGTTCCTTCACTACTGTGAGTATGCACCGGCGCAGAATGGTAATCATCATTGACGGTCTGTTTAGTACCTTTCTTGATCATGGGCCGTGTGACATATCTTCACCACTACGTGAGTACATAGCCGGACTACGTTTCGGTTGGGTACTGACAATGACGACCTCTAGCTGCCGACCTTGTACTTCGCGGTCTTGATGCTCGCGCACATGATCGATCACTTCATCTTCTCGTCTCGCCGGCTCTCCGACAAAACCAAGTGGATTGTATTCGGTGTCTGCTGTTTCACTATCTTCAGCTGTTTCTGGTGGTTCAGGGGCGTCGCCTTTGGCATTGATGGTCCCATCAGCGAGCACTGGGGACTCCAGTGGCGTAAAGTACGTTCTCCTTCACGCAATGCCACCGAATATCACTGACCACGTGCACCGTTTGGCAGTCATGGAACATCTACCAAAACTAATGTAGGACTAGGTCCTGTATATTCTATTCCTCGTATACTTATGCTTACCACGGACAATATTATTTACTCCATAAAACGTCGTTAACCGTCTATGTGGATGTGGGTGCAGAGGCATGGACATGATTAATACTACTATTTTTGTGACATGGTATAAGGCAACTACTACGACGGGCGTGGGCGTGTCAGGTATCTCTCGCGAGTCGGTGCTACAGTATCAGTGCTAGCGCGGACGAGGTGAGAACGGCGATATCCAATACGTAAACACAGAACACACGACTATGAAGCGGCCTGCGACCATGTCTTCATGGGGCCCAGTCTTCGGTAGAAGAGCAGGTATGCGCAGCGATCGTCGCGCTCCTGGTCGCCGAATACGTCCTCGGGGCGTACATCGGAGACCAGTTCGTCGTCGATGCGGATCCAGGCTTGCCGTGGGCGGTCGTTCATCTCGCGATTAGGGTGCAAGACGTCCAGCGTGTAGTGACCGCCGGAGGCAGACTGGCCATGGTGGTACAAGGCTAAAATTTGTGAGTTAGAAGATCAAGAGAATACCGCGAGAACCATGTAAGGACTTACCTCCAAAGAGCTGGTATTTTACAGGCTGTGACGTTCTGCGCGTTGGAGTAAGTAAATCTGCTTTTTGCGTCAATGTTCATCTAGGCGATTTATAGTATAGTATGACGACTGACCAGAGCCAATTTCGAGGTCAGGCCCGAAAGTAACATGCTTCCCGATTTTGACAACGTCGCCGACATTCGTGTCGTACAGGAAACGTTTGAGGTGCAGAATAAGCACCGGGGGCAACGTTTCGATGAGTTCCTGTCGGCTGGCTTCGATCACGGCACCAGGGCGTGTTGGTTGAGTAATCTCGACCATGTGCGGCGTGGAAATGAACTGTAAGGCATCCTTGATAGTGTGTACTTGCTCGCGCTACAAAGTGAATATCAGTCAATGTTGCTAGGACAGACTTTTAGAGAGAATATGGACGCACCTGAATGTCTAGTCGCAGCGAACGCCAGTCCTCCACTGTAACAGAGTCTCTTTGGTGCGGCGCTTTCAGGGTCGACCGGAACTTGCCACCGAAGATGCGCGTTATAGGAGACTCCGCACTTTTAACCTGGATGACAAGACGTTGTGAACATACTGATATAGAGGGGACAGCAGTGAACATACAGTACGTGTCACAACCGAACGATTGCGTTTTCCGACTTCCAACCACCCATCATCATGCGCGTTTTCTTCAGGCTCTGGTTCCTTAACAGCAGCAGGTGCCTGCGAGAGAGAAAGCAGCTCTTCCTCGAGAGTATCGAGGAAGAAGCCTAAGAATTCTTCGGCATCTTCTTGATGGCCACCCTAAGATGAACCATAAGTCCACTGAAGCTCTACAGTAGATGATGGCTATATACATACCACCATGCTGGCAAAACGCTTCTTTTCTTTCATCACATCGTACACATACGTCGGGATGAAGGAGTCGAGGTCGTCGAAATCTTCCTGCCTCTCCTTACCCTTCGACTTCGGGTCGAACTCCGGCTCCTTGGGTGCAAACTCCTTCAGGAACTGGATGATCGCATCTACGAGCGGTGTCTTCTTAGGACCTTCCTTCGGGGGACCCTGGCCACCAATGAACTTGCCCAACTCGGTAAACAGGCGGTAGAACGGTGGGCAGTAAACCAGGACCTGAAGGACGGCGTTCGCAAAGCACATGTTGCCCGTGTTGACCAACCCCCGTGGACGGATCTTCGGGGGCGCAAAGTGGCCGGTGGGACCGACATTGAGTAGGTTGAGCAGCTCGGGGCGGACGGCGCCTGCTGGAGACGAGGCAGCGTGTGCGGACGTGCCGTTTTGCAGGCCAGCTGGGATGGAGAACCCTACGACTGTTGAAGTCGGTAAGCGAGACTTAGACGAGGAGGCAGCGACATCGGATTGCAGAAGGGAAGCCCAGGACTTCTTGACCGGAGGTGCGGCAGGCTTGACTTCTAGTGGCGGAGCCGAAGTAGTCATAGGTGCGTTCACAGCATCAGCTGCCACCGCAGGTTCGGAACCTGCTGCAGCTGCGACGGGCGTGGGTTCTACGGGCTTCGACTTGTCTTCGTGAAGTGTCACAGGGGCAACAGACGAAGTAATAACTTCCTTGGTCTCGAGCGTTGGAGATGCTGGTACAGCAGCTACTGAGACCGACGTATGACTTGACTGTGGTGAACCGGGAACCGGGGTATCTGGCGCCATGGAACTTGGAGGGGTCGTATCTGTAGCAGAGGACGAGGGAATCTGAAGAGACTCAGGCGAATCTTCGGCTGAAGAGCCGACAGTGACGGAAACAGAAACAGGTGGAGGGAGACTGATCTCCTTTGGCCGTTGTTTTGGTGACGAAGGCGGTGTGGGCATATCCATTGCGTCGCCCAAAACGTTTGCAGGTGGATGGGCTCTAGCCGAGATAATAACTCCTACCGCTTTTGAAGGATCGCGAGGCTTCCGCGACCATACCACGAAGGAACCGGTGGCACTCCGAGAAATGCGAGAAGTCGTAGAAACAGGACTCTTAGGTGTCGGCGATCTTTCCGATATCTCCAATGTAGACTCAACTGTTAAGGTGATCGTGATATCCTCTTTCGGAGGTGAAGGGGGAGGCGGAGGGGAGGGCGGCGACGGCTCGACGGGTTCTTGAGGTAGCGGAGAAGACACTGAGTCATCCTGTGAAAGGGCCGCATTAGAGACTGGTTCCGTAGTTTCTGCAGGCATCACAACAGTCGGTGGCAGTGCAGGTGAGCCAGATATGGAGGTAGGAGTCGGCAGTTGGACAGGCATGGATAGCTGTTTTGGCAGCGGTGATAATGTCTGTGCAGGCCATGAGTTAGCGTAGGGTGCACCGGGAGGAGGGTGATAGGTATGAGGGTATGGCATCTGCTGTGGATGTGGGGGGTATTTTTGGGGATGCGCGTAAGGACTTCCGGGCGGGACTGGAGAGGGAGGCATGGGTTGCGGCGGCGGGTAATGCGGTGGCGGAACATGGTGAAAATGATGGTAGCTGGGGCCGCCAGCTCGATGAGGGTGGTAGCCCCCACGGCCGCCACCATTAAGTCTTGGTGAAGCAGGCTGATGAGGTGGGCTGTGCCCATTCATGGGACCCATAGCGTATGGGTTATAATAAGTCATCCCGCCAGGACCGTGGGCGTAGGGGAATGGGGGCGGTGGGGGCGGTGAGTTCCAGTAGGATGGACCAGGATGTGAGTATTGTTGATTCGGATTTGCCATGATTATAATCTGCAGGCCGTATAAACCCAGCAGATGGACGCGTATACGATTGACGAGAGAAGGGTGTCAGCGAAACTGTGATGACCCGAAGGTCCTATTGCAGTGAAAGACGACGTACGGGTGACCTGATAAATGAAATATCTAGCTCTTACAGCGCAAAATACATGTAATGTTGCAGTCCGTAGGCTGGCTGTAGATACAGAAGGATGCGCTTCCCTGGCGTAATATGCGAGTCAGGATCGTTCGACCAGCGTGAAATGTCGCGAAGACGAGCGATGCTTGAGCCTGCAGAACACAGTGAGTATCAAATACGACTTTGGTGCAGCGAAAGAGCAGTAAGAATGTGGAAGATGAAAAGAGAGGACAAGGAGCAACGCCGAGAAAGAAAGCAGCACGAGACAACATTCAAGGAGCGGCCGGCCGGTTCGTTAGGAAGATAAGTAAACGCCGGCCGATCTCTATAGCCCTCGGTCGAACTATTAACCAGGCTCCGGAGAGACTCTGGCGCGCAATCATCGTCTGTTCGCAGCAATACCGCTGCTGCGTGTCTCTCTCAACGCATGTTTCCCTCATGTCCGCGTACGAGCTTGAGATCAGCGAGGAACACCCCCTTGCGCTCGAGTTAGCTAGCTTACGTGCCTCAGTCGCGCGTTATCAGGTAAGAATCGTCGTGTTGTGCGTCCCTTATATTCCCTGACGGCCCGACCTCATTCGCGCTAACACGCAGGTTTCGTTGTCAGCATGAAGCCCATACTATCTCGGTCAAGCTCCAGAGACACTCTTTGGAGGCCTCGGAAGCCCTGGAGAGAAGCCATGCACTAGAGAGGGAGAATGCCAGGCTGCACGAAGAGATACATACCCTGCGCACGAATCCGGACCTTACACCTCACCCTGCCGCCTTGCAAGTGCCGGAGCTGTCTTTAGCCCTTCGCCGTCTCTCAGACAAACTGACCTACACCGAGGACATACTACTCTCGCGTACCAATGAACTAGTGCAAGTTCAGAACGAGCTTGCGCAAGCACTGTCTGGTGTAGCCACTGCCCAAGAGCTCGCGAGTCAGGTACGCGCTCGAGAGGAGGAAGGGAACGCCAGGGAGCGTGACCTCGAACGCAAGGCACGCGCCGCCGAGGAGGAACGCAGGCTCGCGGATCGCGCGCTGCAGGAGTATGCGGATTTGGTCCGAAGTCTCGAAGGTCGACCGTCGAAGACCTCGGGAGCATCAACACAATCCTCCGCCTCGAATGTCACGCCTGCAGCGTCCTTTTCTGAGGACAGAGCAGGTCTTCATAGGCTGTTGGAAGAGTTCAACGCCGAAAAGGAACGTTTGTCATTAGAAATCAATCGTCTACAGCATGAGAATGAATCTTTCAGGGCGACACTGGAATCGGAGCGTACTTCGGCACTTGCAGAACGTGATCGCTTTGCGGAAACTGCTCTCGAACTCGACCGCTACAAAGCTGATGACAACACCGCTGCGAAAATGGTTTCGCGCTACATGTAAGCGTTGAGTTCGTTGTACCAGCTGTATGATCTCATTATAGGACAACAGGAAATTCTCCCAATCGACTACGGACTCGCTGCAGGAGGCTTTGGAGAGACTGCGACAACGACATAACGCAGCGACTGCCACGCTCGAGCTCCGCCTCGATAATGCACACAGATCTCTGCAGTCCGAACATCGACAAGCGGAGAAGTTGCGTAGTGCCTTGGACGAACTGTCTGAGGACATCTCTCGTGAAGCATTTGGACGGCGTCGCGAAATTTCGTTGCGATTGGCCTTCCTTACTCGCGAAGAAGCTCTTGCAGAGAGCCTGCGACGTTGGATTCAGAAGTCGCGGGAAAGCTTGGAACGCTCACTTACAGCCGAAGGGCCAGGCAACCTGGAGAAATTTCAGGAAACACATCACCGCATCATGGAGGACGCAGAAGCTCTACTGGAGTCTCTAAATGGCCAACCTGCTTCTGACGAGGAGTCCACAGGGTCTATCGCGAGGTTCATCCTCGCTCAAGATTCCGTTGCGTCGCTGACAAAGGAGCTGCAGCAAGAGACAGAGAAGCGTTTCGAGGCCCAACGACGTTTGGCTCACTTAGAACATGTGGCAGAAGCTCTCATCGACGGCACGCATCACAATCCAGCTCTGTCGTCTACATCGCGAAAGGCGCCACCGCCAGCTCGGCTCACCAACTCTCTCAAGTCAGAAAGTCGTGAATCACTGTCCCGGTCAGTCACTCTAGTGGACATCCCAATCGTCGACAGCGCAACAGCTATCACACAGAATGCGGCTGAAGAAGACCTTATCGGACCCCTTGATATCTCGACGACTGTTTCCCTCGGCGCCGCCACCACCTCCGATACCGAGCAGAAAGCCATAACCCTCCCAAAAGACTCAGTCCTAGACCCGCTCGTGCTGGACAGAGGACATTCGCAGAATCCTGTCCTTTCCTTGTTGGATTCGGATTCGCAGGCGAATCCACCTTCAAGCTTCTTGAATACCAGTGGTTCAAACCCTGTAGCTCTCGATGCATCGGCTGCCGAGATGCCAGTTACTCGGGACGATGAAGCAACGACACTAGATATGCTGCCAGATGTTAATCAACACCCTATCTATCAACCAACGGCCGTTCGTGCCTCTGCTCGGCAACCTATTCCTACCACTGTGATAGTCTCGGAACTCGAAGCCCCGAGCGCGAGCGAGCCCACAGTTTACCAGCTCAATAGCCCGCCGCAGATAGTCGTCGATGCGATACCCCTTCTTTTCGCAAACAAGGATACCATACCTGAGGCAGAAGCCGAGGCGTCCACCGTCCAAGCAGAACCTGCTGACGAACAGCCCCAACTTCCTTCCGCACCCGTTCCTGATCTCAGAGGCACTCTTCTCCGCGAACTCGCCTCCGTAACGTCTCGTTATGACGACTTGCAGAAAGCCTTCCACGATTGTAATATTGCGTTGAAGGAACTTCGAAAAGACATCGGACTTCTCCCCCTGGATTCTGAGACGATCGTCAGAACCGCTGTCGACCGGCTAGATGACTTCAGCGAAGACGCGCGTGTCGAGCTTGAGATCCGCTTGTCCGACGAAGAACGCATTATCACGGGATACAAGACACTACTCACCGTGCCAGGCGCCATCTCTGACGAGGTCGACGAAAGCGAAATGTTACGGGAAATAAGGATGTTCATCGATGGCAGCGACCCTGCTGTTGCTCGTAGTCTGTCTCAATTCTCTCGCAAGTTGGATGACTTGCAACACGATGTTGCGTCGGTAAAGCGGTACATGCACGAACTCGCTGCCTCAAGCGAGGAGTTCACGCCCTCTACACCCACAAGACAGGCCCAGAGCTGGTCGTCTTGGACGGCAGGCATCCTCGGAAGCTCACGCCCCGTGAGCCCCGCACCCGCGCCGACCTTCGGAACCGTCATGACCTCCCCACGTGCCCGACAAGCATCCTTCTCGTCCGTGCACAAGTCCACCTCCCGACCAGCGCTCGGTGCGCTGTTCAGCTCCAGTGCCGCCGAACGTGAGAACCCGTTCTCCGCACTCGGTCTGCGCATACCCATGCCTGCACACGCTGCAGCGCCGCCCTCGCCGTCGCACGGCGGGCTCTTCGCGGTGGGCCCGCACGTGCCGAGGACGCGGGTCGCTTCTGCGCCTATATATACCCTAGGACTGGCACGGAGCTCTTCTTTTGGACTTACAGTCTCTCCCCTTGATTCTCCTCGGAGCCGGCCCACGCCCAAAGTAGAGAACAACCATGGACTCGGGGTTGAGAACCCCTTGGATTCGGACATTGAGTAATGTAATGGGTATGTTTACACGACGATCTAATATATCTGGTATGCGGTACGCACTATAAGTAGACATTATCCGTTTACCGGAGATGACTGCCTTTGGATTGGTACGCGTGGTGGTATTACGGGTTGAGAGGCATGCCTTGACTGCCATGGTAGACCGTCATGGGCTCTGAAAGGTATGCAGTTCCTTGACTGCGAGAGACCATGAGAAGCTGATGACACTAGTAGGATGTAATGCACATACAGAGGATTGCTCGCCCTATCTGCTCCGCAGCTGCCTCTCGTCGTGCCTGAGTGAAATAAGGAGCCAGCTCCGTTTCCTCAGGATAGCTGTAGGACACGATGGCGCTCACACGCGCAAGCTCTCCCAGGTACGCTATTCGGTCGGCGGGTCGCAGTAACCGCTTCGCCTCTGCGAACAGCAGTGTGACCCTCTTCAGCAACGCGGGCTGCGCCTTGCACGTCTGCCCGCCGTACGTGCCGCGCCAATGTGGCGAAGTCGGTGAGGTCGGCGTGGAGTAGCACTTGCAGCACGTCGAGTCTGTGCAGTGCTGCGAGAGAGGGATTGTGCGCGCGGCTTCGATGAACGAGAGGATCTGGAGGTTGAGAAGGAGATGCGCAGGTTCTATGGTATGCGGTGAGACGGTTGACCGCGTGGTTGGGGACAGCGGCTCTCTCTGTAGCTGATCCACCTCGTCAAAGTCCACCTGAAGTACTGATGGAAATTGCTCTTCTAGCAGCAGCATCGCGTTCTCTATGCATCCCGAAAGGATCCTGGCACGGACCTCTGGACAGTGCACGCGGACATGGCATATGTCAATAATCTTGCATCGTACCAGTCCTCATTAACGTTCACTCACTCGATGCGTAGGAGAGCTTTTCGTGGAATACCGCAAGGGGTTGTGGTACTGGCATTTTTCTCTATACCAGCTACCACTAACAGTCTTTATATACAAGGTCACGGTCCATTAAGTTTGGGGTTCCAAATTTATCGTGAGACTCCGTAGTAAACATATTCGCTGGTTCATACGCTTGCTTTACGCAGCCAGGACCAAATATATAAGCATGTGAACGCTTTCGATCGTACCTCATATCAGCAGACGTGCACGCTGTGTCTACATTTGTCGACCGTGATGGGAACCGCGGAAACCACACTGACATATATCACAGAGAGTTTCCTTATCTGGAAGCGCGCCCTGCGGCACCGAGGCAAATAATTCGCGACTTGCATCCGTTCCGCTACTACGTTACAGCTCATTGCTTCATCGACACCTCAAACAACTTCGAATGTCTACTCAGGTCGCTACTCAAACCCAGAATCGTGGACAAGGCCACCGAGGCCGGAGGGGAAACCGGGGCCGTGGAGGGCGCGGGCGCGGAGGAAAGGCTGCCCCTCAAAGCGAACAGAAGGATGTTACGCCGGAGGTTGCAGAGCAGACCGAGCAGGTTGAGAAGGCTGAAGAGAATGCTACTGCCACTACTCCAGCTGAAGAAGACGATGAGAATCTCTGTTGGATCTGTGCGGAGCCGGTCAAGTACTGGTCGGTATCTGAGTGCAATCATCGTACTTGTCACGTATGTGCATTGCGTCTGCGTGCACTTTACAAGAAGCTCGAGTGTACCTTCTGCAAAGTAAGTGTACAGCTCCTTGTAACCCGTAGACTTAGACAGTGTTATGCAATGGAATCGCCCTCTCATCTTGGCTGATTAATGTGTCCCAGGAACCTCAACAATCAGTTATATTCACAGTGTCGGCGGATGCACCGTGGTCTTCATACACCCCTGACACTATTCCATACAAAGATGCCAAACTGTCCATCTTTTTCGAGACGCAAGAAATGATGGAAGACAGTCTGATCCTCCTCAGGTATAACTGTCCCGACCCCATCTGTGATTACATTGGCAACGGATGGAGCGACTTGAAGTTACACACCAGGGGCCTGCATGGCAAGGTTTTATGGTAAATCTAATTGGCAGTCGCGAAGAGCAATATTAATCAAGATATTAGCGACATTTGTATACGCTTCAAGAAGATATTCGCCCACGAGCATATCCTATACAGCCCCAATCAGCTCCCCTTCCACTTACCATCGCTGCAGCGCGGGCATCGGGCCGCACCCAAGGAACAAGTCGAGGGCGGCGTACATCCCCTCTGCGAGTTCTGTCGAGAATGCTTCTTCAGTGAAGATGAGTTATACGCGCACATGCGGGAGAAACACGAGGAGTGTTTCGTATGCAAGCGCAACGAAGTCAAGGACCAGTAGTAAGCATAACTCTTATCATCCTCTTTCCATAACTCAATTCCATTATTAGCTTCCGAAATTATGATGCGTTGGTGAGCGGCTCGTACAGATTATGGTTGCTTTGGCTGAGAAGTCATTGCAGGAGCAACACTTTAATCATGCGCACCATCCATGCAGACAAACATCTTGCCTCGCTCAGAAATTCGTAGTTTTTGGATCCCTTCTCGATCTGAAAGCTCATATGGTCGAGGAACACGGCGCAGACATGTCCGCTAGGGACAAGAAGGATGCACGACGTGTACAGGCTGATTTCGAGTTCGAAGAGGTCGGTGCAGGCGCACGACGAGGACGACGGGATCGAGGCGACAGGGAACGGGAACGCGAGCCTCCACCGACTGGACCACCGCGTCCCAATGCGGCCGGCGCGAGGCGCAGGGAAGCGTTTAGTGGTTCCCTTACCGCTAACGGCAGCGCCCCTGCGACTCCCGCCGGCCCTAGTCGCCAGTCGCCTTCACCACCTACGGACGACCCAGCTGCCGCGGAGTGCGTTCTGTCTTTCAACCTAACCCTCGAAGCAACAAAACTGATACTCGACCATTCACAGACGTCAGACCGCGATCTTAGCGCGGGTCAGCTCCATTGCTCCCAATCCTAACACTGCAGTACCCGCAGTGAAGGCCGCAATACGGTCCTATCGTGCAAATGAGTCGGCTGCACGCGATCTCATTTCGACGATGTGGAATATCTCTGACCGCAATATGGAAGGGACGGCGGGTGTCATCAACGCCATTGTTGATTTCCTCGAGGATGAAGAGAAAAAGAAAGACCTGCTACAGGCCTGGAACGGTTTCAAGATTGAGGTCGGTCAAAGTCTATCCATACTAGACTATGTGCTGACCAAATTCCCCTGTTTTAGCAACGCAATCAATTCCCTGAGCTCGTTCCTTCTGGCATAGGCTCTGAGTGGGCCGGAATCACTGGTGGCAGGTTGTTGAACGCCAAACAGTCGACTGCTTCACGTTCCGCGTCGCAGTCCTCTGGTCAGGTTCTTGACCGAGTTGCCCGTGCTGCAGCATCATCGACGGGAGCGGGGCCCTCGCGCCCTCGCCCCGCCAACGCTGCAAACGCCTTCCCTCCGCTGCAAGCGAGCGCAAGCACAGGAGCCCACGCCGGCGGCTTCCGCCAGACCCAACACAAGACACCGTGGTCTGCCTCAGCGGCAGGCGCGTCGACACCGCCTGTCGTACGCGCACCGGTGTCCGTTCCCGGCCCCGGTGCGCGCACGAAGTCGGGCCCGGCGAACCTCTCGCGCTCGGCGTTCCCTGAGCTGCCTATGTCGGCTGCCTCGCGCGTTCCGAAGGGCGCCATCAAGGGCAACCAGTCGTTGCGAAATGTCTTGGGAGAATCGCTCCCTGCCTCCCCTGCGTGGGGCGGGTCGGGGAAGAACAGTGCAGAGGGCAGTGGAACGACGACGCCGGCTGCAGCACCTGTGGAAGGCCCCGCTGACGCTCCCAGCGGTTCAGGCAATGCGAAGGGGAAGAAGGGTAAAGGAAAACAGAAGCAGACCTTGTTCACGCTCGGTTCATTCCCGACCTAATTTCGCTGTGCCGCGCAAGTATAGTTCGAGTAGCACGGAGCCACGCTGTATCTAGATGTTATAGATAGCTGATAGATGTTGGTATCCGAACTTGAATGGCGCAAACTGCTTGCCGGACCTGAACCCAGAGCTACTCGTGTTGTCCGGCGATGTGCGCATCGAAAGAGAGATGAGCAGACGTTCGCGAGCTTAATGCAACGTAGCGACTGGTTCTGACATTAACCTTCCGATGCACATAAGAGATGAAAAACGGCTTCAACATCGACAGTCAGCTGCATATTAGAACCAGAGATCCCAACCGTACCTCGACTACCCAAAACCATTACTGAGTCTTCATGAAGTTCTGTTCTCGTATGCGCTGCCGATTCGCCTTCCGCAGGCGCACCTTCTCAGCTTTTCCGCCCGGACCATCGTCCTCCAATACCTTCGGCTGCAGTATCGTCCATAGCCACGCCGGGTACTCTTCATCTGGTAGGGCCTTTACTGGGGGTTGTCCCTTCAACCATTGCACACCGTCGAGGATAGTGCCTGCCGGACAACTTGACAGAATTTCTGTACAATCCGAATGATAAAATAAGGTCAGAAATAAAGCTACATATGCGCATTGCAAGCGTATACGGACGGAACACGCACTTGGTTCCTCGGATGCCGCTTCAGGTACAGGTGCGTCTTTTGCAGCCTTGGCCTTCTCCGGAGCGGGCGGCGCACATCGTACTGCTGCAACAGATAATGCTCGCCGACTGCAGCAGGCCGCAGCGAGTGGTCGTCGTGGTAGTGCTCGGAGGAGGGACATGGATGCGTGAAAGAGACCGTGAGATCCCGAGCGCTCGAATTTCGAGCCCGCCCTCTGCCTAGAAAGGCAATGGGCGGGATTCCAAATACACGCAAACAAATATTCGAGGACGCGTACGCCAACCACGCGTTCTCTCTCTCTACCACCGCTTGTCCTCAACTTTCATTTATTCTCATTTTCTTCAGCCCAGCACGTTGAGATGGTGGCCACGACAACAGAACAAGTGCGTCCTGCGCCTCACAGCGATTCTGCGATCGTACTGACCGTTCTGCTACGCTTCAGTTAACCGCACTCGCCGCGACAACTGTCGGTACGCCGCACTCACTCGCACTTCACACTATATGCTCACAACATACTCTCAGTGGTACACCCTCTCGTGCTTCTCTCCGTCACGGACCACCACGCCCGGTCCGTCCCACGAGGGTCTAATAAACGCGTAATCGGCATCCTCCTCGGGCAGGACAACGGCAAGACCATCAACGTCGCGAACTCGTTCGGTATCCCCTTCGAGGAGGACGAGCGCGACCCGAAGACGTGGTTCCTCGACCACAACTACATCGAGGGCATGTGGGAGATGTTCAAGAAGGTCAACGGTGGGTGAGTCGTTTCAGAGTGCGTCTGTTTTCGTGCTGACGTCTGTGTGTTTGCTTTTTGGGCGTGCGTTTGCGTCTGTGAATAGCACGGGAACGGATGATTGGGTGGTACCACACGGGACCGAAACTTAGGGCGTCGGACCAGGAAATTAATGACCTACTGAAGCAGTACATTGCACGGCCCGTCATGGTCATTGTCGACGTACGGCCAGAAACTGTAGGTATCCCCACAGATGCTTACTTTGCGGTAGAAGAGATCAAGGACGTGAGTGCGCGTGAAAGCCTGCCTGCCCGCGACGCTCACAGTTCTGTAGGACGGTACGGAGACGCGCAAGACTTTCTTGCATTGTCCATCCGCAATCGAGGCTGAAGAAGCCGAGGAGATCGGCGTGGAGCACCTGCTTCGCGATATCAAAGACTCGACAACAACGACACTCTCTACCCGCGTATCCGAACAACTCGCCTCCCTTCGTGGACTGCAATCGCGGCTAGCCGACATCCAGCGATACCTCTCCGACGTCTCCGCCGGAAAGATGCCTGTCAACCACCAAGTAACGTACTACCTCCAAGACGCGCTCAACCTCCTGCCAAACATGAACGACGCCGAGCTCACGCAGAGCTTCGCGTCGACGACGAACGACGAGCTCTTGGTCGTGTACCTCAGCAGCCTCATGCGCGCCGTCATTGCGCTCCACGGCCTGGTCGACAATAAGGCAAGCATCGGCCGAGCAGAGCAGGAGGAGGACGAGCAGAAGGATGTGAAAGTTGATGAGAAGAAGGAAGCGGAGAAGCAGGACGAGAAGGAGAAGGCGGACAAGAAGGGTTTGTAATTGTAGACAGTTTATATTGCTGATGTCGCATTCGATGCATAACTTCTAAGATCGCAGTTTCTCAATCTGGGGAAAGGTTATGCAATCAGCCGGCTGGCACATGTCGGTTGCGGGGTATCAAGGTGAAGAAAAATTCCAGTATTAATTGCGGGAGCACGCCCCAATGGTCCCATTTTCCGAGCAAGTAAACTAAGTACATACTCTACTTGGCATGTTCCGGGAGCAAGAGCAGACCGAGAAAGCCAGAGGTTTACTTGGTCGTCACGAACCCCTTTCCTTCGTAGCCCTCGGAGGTGATACCTAAGAGTGACAAGCGTCGTAAGGGTTCAATAAGCTGCGGAAATGAAACACGGCCTACCAGTGATGGGGTTCATCTTCTGCTCGAGCGCACGCTCGTTCGACGCCTCTTGCCATTCCTTGGTCATGGTCTTGGGCGGTGGTGGGGCTAATGAGGGCGATATGAGCAAAGCGCGCAAACACACGACCTAGTGATGGACTCACCCTTGGAGCGGACCCAGAAGAAGATGCTCGAGCTGACAGCGACGAGAGCGAGGACGCCGCCGATGACCTTGGGGACCGTGCCCGGGGGGTTCACAGGCGCACGGGGGCCATGGGGACCGAACGCGACGTAGTACGCTGCAAAGCGTCAAAGCGAGCCAAAGACAGGGGGAGAGACATCGACATCAGCACCGACCATAGTATCTTCACCTCGTCGACACGAGCCCGCGCGCCCGCGGCGCGTCACGCGGCACAGGGGCGGGCGGCGGTGGGACAGGAGAACGGGACGCACCGGCCTTCTTCTCGTCGATGGAGAGCGTCTTCCAGTCGCGCTTCTGGACCTCCTCGAGCTGCTGGTGCACGGCGAGCTGCTCCTGCGGCGAGAGGTTCTCCCACTGCGCCTCGACGTTCGAGAGCGGGATCACGGTCGACGCGGCGTGCGTGGCGGGGGCGGCGTGTGCGGGGTTGGCGGTCGCGGCGATGCCGCGGACGGGCGCCGCGCGGAGGCGGAGGAGGGTCTGTGGACGCGCCAGGCGGAGGGCTTGCATGGTGAGCTCGACGGGTGGGGCAGTGTGCTCGTCGAGGAGGATGGTGAAGGAGAGAAAGAGAACGGCGAGGACGAGGACGAAACGCCTGTGCTCGGAAAGGACGCACTCGGATAGGCTGCCTAGGTTTCCCACGGCCCTCGGCGCTTCCGGCGCACCCCGGGACGCACCGCGGGCGGGGCCTTGCACGGGGCGGTCGGTGCGGGCCTGGATATGTCGAGATACACGTTCTATTACGAATTGCGAGCGATGCAAACAAGCAGCCAGCGTTGCAGACAAGTTAGAGAGCAGAGCGAGCGATGTCAATCATTACAAAACAACATATCGAACAGCGAGTGCGAGCGTGTGGACAAGGTAAATATACGACGTGTGCTACTCCTACACCCCGCGGGCAGTGTGCTCAGACGGTACCAGCGCCGGATGCCCCGTTCGGGCAGTCGCGCGCGAGGTGATCCTCCCCGCCGCACGTGTAGCACGCGCGTCTTTGGGGCTGCGGGCAGTCCTTCGAGTAGTGGCCCTACGAAATGTGAATAAGAATACAGTGTCAATTAGCAATGAACGTACACTTTGGCCGCAGTTGTAGCATTTTCCGCCTTGAACGCAGTCCTTGGCAAGGTGGCCGACTCCGTTGCAGGAGTAACTAAGATACGAGTGAGTAAAAGAGAGGATGGCATTAGGAATGGCATACCAATGCTTCTGCGAGTTACTGAATGCGCCGTATGAGGTTGCGGCGGGCTGGTTGGGGCACTCGCGCGCGCGGTGCCCATTCTGACTGCACCGGTAGCACTGGATTTGGCCCTCCGCCGCGGGGACCTGCGCGGGGCAGTCGCGGCTCTAATATCATGGTGAATAAGCAGTATACTGGACAAATAACAAGAAACTCACCAAATGCCCGACCTCATTGCACTTGTAGCACGTTTTGGGCTTCGGGGGCTCGGGGCAGTCCTTGGATAAGTGCCCGTCCCCACCGCCTAGAAGATTGTCAGGTAAGCGTAAAGCTATTGGCACTGCTAAGGTACTCACAATTATAGCAGACAGTCGTGCCCGCCTTGGGGCACTGGGCCGCCTGGTGTCCAACTATAAGCAAGTATTGTCAGTGTCTGACTGTGCAGGTACACAAGAGAATTCAGGTACTTACACACACCGCAATTAAAACATGAGCCACGCCCTGCCATCTACACGCCCAACATCTAAGCGAGCCGTCGTCGTCGATTACGGAAGCGCTGACGCGCTCCGCCTGCGAGAAAGGGACGCACCGTAATTGTTGAAGCTATTGAAGTCGTTTGAAGGGCCAGGAGAACGCGAAGAGGCGAGGGGACGACGATGGGGACGACGAAAAGGAGCAGCCTCAAATGCAGCAGAAAAGACTTTGCTTACATAACTCAGATCTGCCTTTTTTGGCGCACGCGCGTGGACCGCGTCTGGCGCCTGCGCTTCAAGCGCGCGGCGCGTGGGGCGCGACCTCGACCCCGGTGTGCTTCCGCCACAAAGCCCGCGACGGCGAAGCTAGCTGTATTTTAATCTTAGAGACAGAGCGGGATGCTCTTGCCTCGTGTTAGATACACGAGGCAGCATGCAATGCACACTGTGGGCTGTACTTGGAATTCCATGCCATTACAGGCATGGTGACTCCCTGCACTTGGCAATGTGAACCTCAAAGTGGTAATTTTGAGATGGAAGACCTTCAGGACGTCCTGTTGCAATCACCCGAACTCAGGGCAGTACAGCTGCTTCTAGGGGCGCAGTTTCTGCTCCCTGACAGCAGCTGCACCCTGTAGCAGGTTTTTATGTAACAATGACCGTTCCTAGGGCTTCTAGAGTATATTCCACTCCATACAACGTCTGTGTAGCGCTTGGAGTGCTACCTGGGTATTGTATGGAGGGAATTGCCAGCTTTATGTCTAGCACCCAAGAAATATATGTTTTCCTGGATGAGAGACATACAGCTGGCTTTTTCACAAACATCCACGCCTGCCTGCTCGCCCTCAGCGTTTTAGTGACGCGTTGTCGAAGTACGTGTTTACACGCTGATCGCGACGCGTTCAATGCGCCCGGAAATGAATGACGGCACCGTGGCGAACGCGACGCGCCTCACGCCCTTTTGTACTAACTCGTATCCGACGCGTTTCGTTCACATTTCTCAGGGTGTGTCTCGGACATGGCACTCGGAGTATGTAATCCAAGTGCCCGCAGCTCCAGCCCTCCACCCGCCATTAACATCCAAACAATTTATTTCGAGACGGCGTTCAGGCTGTCCTCCGCAAAGTCGCGCGTCCAGATGGTATCTTTACAACGCGTTATTCAATCGAGAGATTCCGCAGACTGAGTAGTCGGGTCCGGACGCGGCGATAGACGTAAACGAGATCGGTGTCATGACTGTGAGACAGCCCCACACACAGTACGACGGTGGTTAGTCGAGTTCGGAAAGGCCGTCGTGAGCTGATGTCCCCGCTCTTGATTTTCCAGGGTCGTTTCTCTTCGGTATCTCGAAAGAGCGCAATATTTCCTTACGCATCTCTCACCGCTATCGTGCTGTCTCGGTGAACGAGAGCAAGGAACTGTCAGCGCACATGTTGCTTGAGATTCCTCCGAGCACGAAGCATGTTGGCGGTGAAATGTGTGTCATGGGATCTCGCCAACCGGAGTCTTCCTTATCGCTGTGGGGAATCTGCCCGTCCTCGTCGACGGTGAAGTCTGCGGTGGTGGTCGGTGCGATGAAGCCGCGGATCGACGCCGCGGAGAAACGGAGAACGCGGCGAAACGCACGCGAGTCACTTGGCCCGGACGAGTCACACCTCGACCTCGACCGCCACCTCTCATCCCTCTCTGCTCGCTGCAGTACATCCTCGAGCATCTCTCTATCTCTCTCGCCGCCGGGATGTGTGGAATTTGCGTCGCCCACGGGCTTGACAAGCCCTCGTCTGACCGTACGCGCATCATAGCGTGTTCAAAGAAAATTAGACACCGTGGGCCGGATTGGTCGGGCTGCTATGTCGGCGAGCACACCATCATGGTGCACGAACGTCTTGCCATCGTCGGCGTCGGTGCGTACCTTGTTTGTGTGTATGCTGTGCTTCAGGCGTACTGAGTGTACTGGACAGAGTCGGGCGCCCAGCCGCTTGTGAGCGACGATGGCAAGATTGTCCTCGCCGTCAATGGCGAGATATACAACCACATAAAACTGCGCGAGAGCTTGAAATCCGAGTACAAGTTCAAGACACACTCAGATTGCGAGGTCATCATTCCTCTGGTACGTCCTACAAAATTTTCGTCCATATTTCATGCTCACCGACCGTCTGCCTATCCCCTCTGCAGTACCGCGACTATGGCAAGGACCTCTGCGACAAGCTCGACGGTATGTTCTCCTTCGTCCTCCTCGACGAGTCCGTCTCGCCCACGCGCGTCATCGCCGCGCGCGACCCCATCGGCATCACCACCCTCTACCAGGGCTGGTCCTCCAAGCGTCCCGGCGCGGTCTACTTCGCCTCGGAGCTCAAGGCCCTCGTCGACGAATGCGACGAGATCATCTCCTTCCCGCCCGGGCACGTGTACGACAGCGCGGACGGCCAGACAACGCGCTACTTCAGCCCGACGTGGTGGCAGGGCGACCTCGGCGGGCCGATCCCCGCGACGCCCGTCGACCTGACGCTGCTGCGCGAGACGCTGGAGGCGGCGGTGCGCAAGCGGCTCATGTCCGAGGTCCCGTACGGCGTGCTGCTGAGCGGGGGACTGGACAGCAGTCTCATCGCGGCGATCGCGGCGAGGGAGACGGAGAAGGTTGCGCTCGCGCAGGCGGAGAAGCGTAGGAAAAAGCTGCTCGAGATTTCGAGCGGCCCTTCGTCACCCATTCCCGGCGTACTCGCGGACGAATATGGTGGGCACTCATGTCCCTCAATGATTTACAGTGGTACCGAATAGCTCATATTTCCTACTCACAGCGACGATCGCCTCCTGGCCACAACTACACTCATTCTCCATCGGTCTCGAGAACTCACCCGACTTGCTCGCAGCGCGCAAAGCGGCGCACTACCTCGGCACCGTCCACCACGAGTACGTCTTCACCGTGCAGGAAGGATTGGACGCTATCCCCGATGTCATCTACCACCTCGAGACGTACGACGTCACGACCGTGCGCGCGAGCACGCCCATGTACCTTCTCAGCCGCAAAATCAAGGCGATGGGTGTCAAGATGGTCCTCTCCGGCGAGGGCAGCGACGAGATCTTCGGCGGTACGCAATTTCCATGCTACACTTGCGATTTCCTTTCTTGATATTGACTCACGACGACCGTCTGCAGGCTACCTCTACTTCCACAAGGCCCCCGACGCGGCGCAATTCCACCAGGAGTGCGTCCGCCGCGTGAAGAACCTGCACACGTCGGACTGCCTCCGCGCGAACAAGTCGACGATGGCGTGGGGCCTCGAGGCGCGTGTGCCGTTCCTCGACAAGGCCTTCCTCGAGGTCGCGCTCAACGTCGACCCGAAGGAGAAGATGTTCAGCAAGGGCGCGGAGCAGGAGGTCGATGCGGACGGGTGCCCGCGTATGGAGAAGGTGCGTCGCTGGCGGTCGGCCCTGGTTGTCTGTTCCGTGCTGAGATAGGTTGGACGGCGCAGTACATCCTCCGGAAAGCGTTTGACGTCGCGCCCGACGGCAAGGTATGCATTTCCATCTGCTAATTCTTCTCAAAAATATGCTTATATTCTGCCTACCAGCCATACCTCCCCCGCTCAATATTGTGGCGCCAGAAGGAACAGTTCTCAGATGGCGTCGGCTACTCATGGATCGACGGGTACGTCCACCGCCCATGATCGCAGCTAGAGCTCACGACCGCAATCCACTAACACGGACCCTACCTTCGCTCTGCAGAATAAAAGACCACGCCGCGCAGGAAGTCTCGGATGAAAAGTTTGCCAAGCGTGCAGAGCGGTGGCCGCACGACACCCCCGATACCAAGGAAGCGTATTACATCCGCGAGATATTCGACAGTAAGTCCCGTTCGCGCGATAGGCGTGCTTCCTTTTGTGTGCGGGATCTCATCTATCGGCATCGCTTTTAGGCTTGTTCCCCCTGCCCGCTGCTGCACGAACAGCCGTCCGGTAAGTAATTCAGTGTGCTTGTAAACGAATGAAACCTCAACTGATCTTTTTCTAGGTGGATACCAAGAGGCGACTGGGGTTGCTCGTCGGATCCCAGCGGACGGAGCGTAGAGATCCACAACGCTGCATACGAACACAAAGACTAGATAGCTCTCACTTGCTCAATGTAAAGCATAATTACCTATCAGACTATCAGTCTCAGACAAAAAATGATCATATCGTTTTTAATACATGGAGTGAGTGTCTATCTTGGACCGGACGTGTCAGAGGAAGATGAAATTATATGTATAATGTTCAGATTCCAGAATATGAGACAGGACTAACAGCAGACTAGCGAGGGAAGGAGGTTCAAGCGGCAAGCAGGCTCGAAGACAGTGAACAGACAGAGACCGGGTGGGTTCGTGGCGCACATGAGATGAGGGGTAACGAGAGTGGGCGGATGATACGTGAATGCAATAGGCTATTATGTATGGGTCAGAGGGAAACATGCCGGGAATAAGGAGGGTGATACGGTATCATTGGCGATGGGGTACTACTGAATCGAAGATGGGATCGATAGAGAAGGAGGGAGACGCAATGGGACATCATAGCAAGTACGAGATAATGAAAGGGAAGAAAAGGGAACATGCCGGTCGTCGTCAAGAGAGATGGAATAGGAATCGAATGAAGCCTACGCGAAGAGAGAGAGAAATGGTCATAAAATAATCCGTTAGAGCATGAGAGCACCAGACCGTAGGGCAGGCGCAGGATTAATCGAGCGTGGGGTAATCCAGGGTGGGTGGGTAACGTCTATGTCGGGATATGGCTGAGGGAAGGGTTCTGCGCATACAGCGTGCGGTACAGGCCGACGCCCGAGTCCTCCGACGGCACAGGCGACGGCAGCTTCGCCGCAGCCGTCGCCGGCGTGGACGTCGCGTTGTCGCGCGGGTGCGCACTCGTCGGCGTGCGCGTCGCGGCGGCGCTGCTCATCGACGTGTTGCGCGCCCGCTCCTTCTTGGGTATCGGCGTCGACGTCGCGCGCGTGCTCGCGTCCCACGCCGGACGGTCGCCGCGTGTCACCGTCGCCCGGACGATGTGGCTGTCGTCCGACGCCGCTGGGCGCCGCGAGGACGCCGTCGGCGTGGTCTGTGTCCGCCGGCTGGCGGGCCGCACGGGATTCGGGTGTTCGTTGGAGATGAGACGTGTGCCGAATTTGGCGTTGGCGGATGATTCGCGGCCGTATGAAGTCCCAGGGACGCCACGTCTGGCCCCGTTGCTAGCGGGAGGGCGGGTTTTCACGGCGGGCCGCTGGAGAGTGACCTTGTCGGCGCCCCAGTAAGAGAAGCTCATCTTGCTCTTCCTATCTGAGTCGTCTGAGTCGCCGCCATCGTCTTCGTCGTCGTCGGGCATAGGCACAATCCGCGGCTGTATGCCTGAATGTACTTGTTGACGCGATCTCGCAACGCTAATAGAAACAGGTTAACTCAAAAGCCAAACTAGAGCACAGAGTTCTCGGGCACTCACTCCTCCTTCGAGACGGCCCCTTCGCCAGAATGTATTACGTCTGCGATGTTCCACGTTTCGATCTACAGGATTGTCGTTAATATCCAGCTTGATTACATCATCGGTGGCACAAACCTTGAGGAACTTGTATAGATTACGGGGCTTGCCCTGCGAGTTGCGCCGACCAGTCGTCGCATACTTCGCTTTCCCTTGCAGCTCCGGCAGCGAGTTCGTCCGTGAATTCGTCGCGGAGACGAGAGGCAGCGACGTCGTTCCGGTACGTTGACATCGCAGTATGACATCGTTGAATACAACCAGCCATTGGTCCTTCTTACTGCCCATCCCATTCGAGCCGGGCAGCACGTCGCTGAGTCGCTTGAACGACGACTTGCCCTTCACCGCTCTCGGGTTCTGGCCTGAAATCGGAGGCATCCCCTTCCCTTCTGCGATGGTGTTCAGACCCAGCACTGGGCGTTCCTCCTTGAGAACACGAGAGGGTTTGGGCACCATCAGCTGCTTAACCTTATCAAGCCCCTCAATGCGCGCGAAGACGTCCCGTGTCTTGTCCCGCTCCTCCTTCTGGATCTTCTCGTCCTCAATGCTCCGCACGATTGTTTCCACCTCGGCCACCATCTGCAGTGTGCTCTCGTACTCGAACGTACTGGGATCCGTGTGGAACAGCAGGTTTTGGAAGAGCAGAGGGTACTTCAGCAGACGCTGGAAAGGTTTGGACAGCGAGATGGCCAGCCCTGTTTCGCCCCTCTCTGCCGCAAAATACTCGAGTTTCTCGAGATATTGGCAAACCTTGAGCCACTGGTCTGCGTCTTGCTTCTTCGGCTTCTTCGTGGCGCTCGCAGTGGACAAGGCGTTGTCCACTTGCTCCAGAGCGCGCTCGAGGTGTAGGACGAAGGTCGCGTAGCCATGCAAAATATGCGACTATGAACGACGTAAATGATCGGTAGTCAAACCTAGGAACAGAGAACAGAGAACATACGTTTGAGACAAAAACGTCGGCGAGAGAGCGGACCAAAGGATATTGTTCTTCGTAGCGTTTACGCAAACCTTCGCTCAGTCGAATATGGCCATCCAGTATGCCACCCTCTATAACCTCTAGACATTTACGTAGATCTTCTGGTAGCTGCGTCGGCGACACAGCACCCGAGAGAGTAACCGGAGGCGAAGGCGTGGGGGTAGGATTGCTCTTCTTGAACTTCCTGAACATACTTGCAGAAGGTGTCGTTGTCGAGGGTCTCGGCGAATTCAGTATGTTGCTCGGGTCTTTCTCATGCATAGACTGTCGTCCGAGAGACTGGGTAGAGCCTGTCATGGGATTCACCCGCGGCGGCGGCGGAAGTGATTGGTGCGATCGTGAGGGGAATGGTACGGACGTACCGTACTTGCCTGCTCGCGACGAGCTTCCGCCGTACGGTGACCGCGGATGGCTGTGTTTCGCACCAATACTCATATGCAGACCTTTCCTCGTTACAGGTCCACTCTTTCCCATGCGATCTTCCGCCTCTTCTTCCTCTTCAGAATTGAGTGATTCTCCGTCGATGTTTCCAGTGAGTGGCTCCTCCTTGAGCGGTGGCGTTGGCGCTGACGGCGAGTCTGAGCGGAACGGGGTGGGTGAGAGGAAGCGCGATGCAATGGGCAGGTGCTCGATAGATTCGCGAGGAGAATCAATGGCGTACTCATCGAACCCTTGCACAGTTGGCGAAGCTGGGGAAGAGCTAGAATACGGATGTAGTAACGGTTCAATGAACGTTTCCTTCATCTTCAATAACTCAGTCACGTAACTACGCAAAGGATGAGCGTGCACACGTTTATAATATTTTTTGGTCAGACTCACCGCTCTTCACTAGCTACAATTTCCCACAAGACTTCTTGTCGCGTGCGCTCGCGCTGCCCTATGTTGGAGACCAAATCCTCCTCTGCTTGCTCACTCCATGACTGAGCAGACAGGATACGACTGCTAGCATTTGTCATCTGTGAATACGGCGTGCCTGATCGCAGCGACTGGTGTATGGACGCGCCGTCTCCATAACTCCTTGGGTGTGGTGACGGTGCCGTGCGCGTGGAGGCGGCTTTGGGCGGTTTCGCCGTAGAAGTGACGTCGGTCTTGGACGACGTTGCGGTGGACGTGGAACCGCGGGGGTCCTTGCCTTGTGCAGCATGGAAACGAGACACGGTCGTCTTGAGTGGTACAGGGTTGATTTGGGTGGGGGTCTCGGCGGGAGGGAGCGCACGGTCGTTCGTCGGACCTGGCGTGGGCGGCGGTGAGAGGAAGGCTACTTTCTTCTGCACGTCTGCATTCCCGGCACTCCCACCACTGCTGCTGTTGGTTTTGCGAGAACTGCGCCCGGCAGAATCATTGTCGATGCGCGACGGGGCGCTCGATACCGTGGTTTCGAGCGGGTGGAGGATGTCGTCCTTGCCGTCGTGCGGCGGAAGCGGAACGATGGAACCTGTGGGGGTCGGGTTCGCTGATGAGGATTCGGTGGACGAGGAGTTGGGCTCGTCCACGGGTGGTAGTGGTCGTGAGGAGATTTCTGGTAACGGCTTGAATACGGATGCGGGGTTTGTTCCTGCGCGTGGGGGCCATTCTGGGAGAGGACCGAGATGGGGTAGCTTCTCCCTTTGCAATGGGTCCTTTTCTCTGTCCTTCTCCTTCAAGAGACCACGGTTGATGCGGTTGAGGAACGCCTTCATCGTGATTGCATAGAACGCGCGCTGCGGCCGTCACCCCTCAGGATGGGTGCACACGGCGGGTATCGACAAGGAGAGGGGCGGCGAGGACGACGAGCGAGGGGTGGTGGTGGATGGAAAGCAAGAGACCGTGGCTGAGGCCGTTGTCGATGGGCGCGCTTGAGCGGAGGGCGGCTACAACGCAGCAAGCGCATAGCGCACGCATATACAGACGCATACATGCACTTGCCCATGCTCCTGCCTCGTGTTCGCCCATTACCTCCGGTTTTTGTTCTGCGCAGCCGCTATTTCGTCTGAAGGCCATGTCTCGGGCCCAATATCCATCAGCACTGCCAGCACACGAGACGAAGCACATCGCCGAGCTCGAGTATCCATTCCAGCAGCATGTCTTCCGGCTCACCCAGCTCGACAACGGGCTCTCAAACGGCACCGCGCTCTGGCTGGGCGCGCAGTGTCTCTCAGTCTTCCTTGCCCACGTCTACGGCAGCAAGCACCGGACCAAGCAGTCACCTGCTTCCAAACGCCCTCGAGCCATCGAGCTGGGCAGCGGAATCGGCCTCTCCGCGTACGTCTTCTCGTCTTCCTCAACATGTCCAGTTTCTCATACTACGACCGAACACCTGTAGCCTCGCCCTCAGCTCACTGGGATGGGATGTCGTCGCTACTGACATCCCTCTGGTTGTCGATACAGTACTTTCGGGGAACATCAATAAAAACACGCCCAACATGCCACCGGACAGCGGTATCGTCCAAGTACGCGCTCTGGACTGGACCGTTCCTGCAGCGAATTGGTCTTGGGACAACAACGCAGTCATCGCGTCTGGAGACGGCATACCTGCGTCCTCTGATGACACTACTCTGCTCGCACCACCATTCGATTTGATTCTGACTGCAGATACAATCTATAGCACAGATCTTGTCAAGCCGTTGCTGCACACTCTCCGCACGTTATGCGAACTCTCCGCTGTGACTAGTCCGAAGGGTACCAGACGTAGACCACCTGTTTACTTATGCCTTGAGCGTCGAGACCCCACTCTGGTCGACTACGTCCTTGCCGAAGCCGCAAAGACATGGACGGTGAAGCAAATCCCACACAAGAAGCTAGCACACTCTCTTGAGAAAGGCGGCCTTATGTGGGAGAAGACAGAGTGGGCAGATGTTGAGGTCTGGACTTTCACGTAGGCATTTTAGCATCGTAAATAATGGTTTGTAACATACAAGACTGGACAAGCATATATGAAGGGTTCAATGAAAGTATATGTGGAAAGATACCGCATTGAGTATGAGAGGAGGATCATGAAAGCCGGTGGAGAGCTGGAGAAACTCGAGACAGGAAACGACGAGACCAGGAATATCTTCGTCGCAGGAGCGGGGGGCTCAGCGAGTAGATGCAGTATCTACAGGAGGAGACATGTCTTCGTCGCGAGAGCAAAGAGGGCTAAGATAAATCAATGACGTTTGGGTCATGAGTTATTGAGCTGTAACAGGGGCCGTCAGACTGGCTTTCAGATTATACAACTGTAGTTTGCATACCAGGAAGTGTCCTCCGACTCGTGTTCCGCGATATCGTCCATCTCAAAATCTTCCATTCTGGTCGCTACCAGTCTGAGACTCCGGTCAAAGCCATGGATCGACTGGATTGTCCAGGCGGTCAGAATTTTCTGAGTGTTTGGCTAGTGCTGACGTACCAGATCCCGCCATGTTTCTTCTTCGTCTGCTTCGGTCTGAAGTTGGTAGACCTGCAGAAAGCCTTCAAACCTGTCCAATGCAGTATTATATGTTGAAACGTTTGTCTCGGAGGTAAATAGGCGATCACTCACGTCAGGCCACCCTCCTCGGTGCAGTCCATGAACATCAGGAGTTCCTCTTTGGACTCCTCATCGAACGGAGCACCGTTCGTGTCTTTTGCCCATTCGTCCAGCCCGTCCGAGGTTAAACATGCTCCTGATGGTGGTGCAAGTAAGCCTGGCCGTTTCTGAGGCCGCGGAGTACAGTACTTGGAGAAAATGTGGGCTAGGACCGCTTCTAGCTGTGAGAGAAATACATAAAGACGATCGAACGCGACGCGAAGGAAATGTACCTGCATTGATATCGCGCCGTCTGCCTCCAAAAGCTGCACACCTCGCGTGTTTCTCCTGCCTTGCCGGGACTCGGGCTCTGGTGTCTCGAAACGGAGCGCAGCGCTCATACGGAGGTCTTCCAGATTCCTGTTCATGGTTGGTCAAACGAGAGGGAAGGTTCAGGATGCGTGTGATGCTCGAGGAGCCAGGAATGTGAAAAACAAGAAAATGTCGAGGATATTCTAGCGAATATCAGGTCCAAGTCGCGGTCGCGACTGAAGCGCCGGGGAAGCCAAGGTCGTCGTCCGGAAATGGAAGCCGCTCATTTAGGATGCACGTGGCAGAGACGCGCGTGAACAAGCGGACGCGCACCTGCATTGAGCCGGTCACGACTTGGACTGTACACTCATGGCTTCAGCACGGTCAGAACCACTCTCAATAGAGTCGCTGCTGCAGAAGCAGAAGGAGGAGAAGGAGGCGGCTGCAAAAGTGAGTAATATTACTGCAATCGTTAAAGCCCGTCTTTAACCTCTCAATAGCCCAAGTTCCTTACCAAAGAACAACGTGCCAAGCTCGCGATAGAGCGACGTGCACAGGAGCTGAAGGAGCAGAGGGAACGAGATACTCGAGCGCGGGAGGAGCGTCAAGAGCTTGAGAAGGAGGCCGAGGAATACAGACAACACGAAAGAGAGCGCGAACGGTCTTCCAGGTACGGAGGCGGTGGTGGTCGATGTCAGTCCATTAACATATTCATCCGTCTTGCACCGTCGTAATGCATATCCCACAGATGACAATCGCCATGAACATGGACGGCGAGGAGATCGTAATCGCCGTCCACAACACGAGGAGCGGCGACACTCGCAGTCGTACCAAGGTGTTCCAACAGGTCCCCGCGCAGACAGAGAGAAAGGCGGCCCCAACGGCTCTGCATCCGTCAACTCTTCTATGCCTCCCCCTTCAGCGCCCGGTAGCTCAAACGGGAGCCACACTCCCCTCACCTCCGATTCTGCTGACTACGTCCCGCCCATGACGGACGACGACCTCAGCGCCATCCGGTCGCGATACCTCGGTGTTGACAAGAAGAAGCGCAAGATCCGCAAGATGAACGACCGCAAGTTCGTGTTTGACTGGGACGAGCAGGACGACACGTTCTCGAAGGAGGCACCCGCCGCGGTGGGAAGCGAGCGGCAGGGCGCACAGGTCATGTTTGGGCGGGGGCATATTGCAGGTATGGACGACGGCGGAAACGGTCCTGTTCCAGGCCGCAAGACTACGACGGATGGCGGCTTCCAGCTCGCAGATTCGTTAGAACGAAGACGGGCTGCAAAGACTGGTATAGATGAGAGGCACTGGACGGAGAAGGCGCTCGAAGAGATGAAGGAGCGTGACTGGCGTATCTTCCGTGAAGACTTTAGCATTGCCGCCAGAGGTAGGCTTGGCCTTTCGTCTCGTTCGATAACCCAAACTCAAGCTCTCTGCGACCATAGGTGGACAGATTCCCCACCCTATCCGATCATGGGCGGAGTCGAACATCCCTCAACAGATTCTCGATGTCATTGAGACGATCGGCTATAAAGAACCTTCTCCCATCCAGCGGCAGGCTATACCGATTGGCCTGCAGAACAGAGATATCATCGGTATTGCAGAGACAGGTATGTTCTTTGTCGGTTGGGGAGCAACAACGATCAAACCACCATTGCATAGGATCCGGTAAAACCGCCGCCTTCGTTATTCCCATGCTTTCGTTCATCTCGAAACTACCGCCCTTCACTGACGAAAATCGGCATCTTGGTCCATATGCGCTCATCATGTCTCCGACCCGTGAATTGGCCCAGCAGATCGAGTCCGAGGCGAAAAGGTTTGCGGGCCCCCTGGGCTATACTTGTGTCTCGATCGTCGGAGGAGTAAGCGCATTCTTTGACTCGGGCCATATCGAGCAGCTGACGATATTGTCATATAGCGTTCCGTCGAAGAGCAACAATTTAATCTTCGGTCTGGTGCAGAAATCATTATCGCGACGCCTGGTCGTCTCAAAGACGTCATCGAACGGCACGTCATTGTCCTGTCGCAATGTCGATACATCGTCATGGACGAAGCTGACCGTATGGTCAACCTCGGTTTCGAGGCAGAGCTCACGTTCATCTTGGACAAGCTTCCGAGCGATACGATGGAGGGCGAGGACAAGAGTGAAATCATGGACGTCGACGGTGAAACTATGATCAAGAAGGGGCGTACGAGAGTCACGACCCTGTTCTCCGCCACCATGCCTCCGCCCGTCGAACGTATTGCGAAGAAGTACCTGAAGCGCCCAGCCATCATCACCATCGGTGAGGCGGGACGAGCGGTCGACACCGTCGAGCAGAAAGTCGAGTTCGTCATCGGAGACGAAAAGAAGAAGTGAGTTAGCTACCCATATTCTTGATCGACATGTTGACCATATTGCACTAGGCATCGCATGCTCGAGATCCTCAACAGTGGCGAGTTCCCGTCGCCCATTATTGTTTTCGTCAACCAGAAGAAGACGGCAGACATGGTGGCGAAGGACCTACAGCGCGCAGGGGTATGTCAAATGTTTATTGTCGTAGTGTATACCGCTGACCGATATTTTAGTGGAGCGCAGCCACTCTCCACTCGGGCAAAAACCAGGAGCAGCGAGAAGCCGCTTTGCAGGCACTGCGGTCAGGAGACGCGGACATCCTTGTCGCAACCGACCTTGCTGGTCGTGGTATCGATGTTCCGGACGTCGGTCTGGTCATCAATTACCAGATGTCGAACACCATCGAGGCCTACGTCCATCGTATTGGTACGTTCTTTACCGATTATTTTGTCAATGCGGATTATTTATTCGATGCATAGGTCGTACCGGTCGTGCTGGCAAGCAGGGAACCGCTATCACGTTCTTGTCGAACGACGACGACGAGGTCATGTACGATCTCAGGCAAGGTATGCTCGGCGAGTCCTTGGCTTTGGTTCTGGCTGACGTATTGTGCGCACAGAAATTTCAAAGAGTCCGGTTTCGAAGGTGCCTATCGAGCTTGCCAAACACGAAGCCTCACAGCACAAGGTATCGAGGGAGATGAAACGCAAGCGGGATGCCGACGACCAAGGCTAGTGATCTGCTTCTGGTGCTGTCTTGGTACGTGTTGTCTGCGCCTTTGGATGTAAGATGGCTGGCATCATGTTGTAGTAGCTTGAATGGAAACTCATGAACATGCGCAAGTGTCCTGTGCTCCCAGGCTGCATCTAGCATGCCCGTCCAAGGCCGTGGCCTTCCCGCACCATCTTGCACAGCAAGATGTGATGAGGTGTCTGTTGTATGTTGATGTCCGCCGATGTGTGCATTTTAGGTTCAAGGCTGTACTCAATACATCAGGACATTCCAATTCTGCTTCAAGAGAACAACCCTGCAGCTATGGCATAATTAATCCATGATAGGTGCACAATACAACAACTCGAAATTACTCATCTGATGAAGCGACCCTTCACCCAAAGGTACGTTAGCGTCCATGCGCACTACTGCTCCTACTCCGGGATTACAGAAGATGGCTATCTCTGATGCTGGTATACAAGCCCGGCGTACGAACCTTCATTGTTCAACTGTTCTTAAAAATCGGTGTCCATTCTCATAAGTGAGTGCCACATCACGCCACGTCCTTATTTCACCGCCTGTGTAGGAAGCCCAACTCCATGGGACGAGGATAGCGGTTACAGTGGGTAACTGTCAATTCCAGTTCCAGAAACTTAGTATGACACCATTTCTAGAGCGTTCAACTCTTTGCTTCTCGTGCGCGCTCGTTCGTTGGAAGATTTCAGGAATCTTACAGCTTCCCGCGACAGTTCATCTGCATCATCCGCTGTTGGCGGTACACAGTAGCAAATGATTGAGATCGACCAGCCTGCTGTCCACGAGTCAGTATACCGTACTATGTTGTCCAGACACTCGCAATGAATTGTCCTATGGATTTGGAACAAAGTACGATTGTGGTTGCTTGGTCAATCAATCGTATGATATTGTCTATACAGGGCATCATGTAGCACACGTTGAGACGGGGAAGTCGATATGTTTCTCTAGACCCATCTCTTCTGAGCTGTCCGGACTGGTTGGCGATGTAAGCACTACATTCCTCGATCCGCGGTGGATGCCTGTCGTAGCAATGTTGTTTGCAAAGACCACGTCGGAAAGCTTGACGGATTTAGCCTCTGTCGTTCTCAAGAGACTAATCCGAGCCGTGATTAAGCATTGGGAAATACCCTGTAATACATGAGTATCGCGATACGGTCTGAAAGCGAAGTAACTCACGAAGAGGAACGGTAAAATGCAGATTCCTAGGGTGCCAACATCGAGGTTATTCTACGACCATCTCATTCAGCAGAATTCAGACTTTACTGGCCTCACACAAACCGTGTAGTGACCCTCAGGTGCCAAAGATGCGATTTCATAGAACAACAGACCAATCCAAGTGACTAGTGCTGATTCGACGATGGCTTCCGCAACCGTACTGAGTGGTATCTGACCGGACACGCGCGAGAGGGCCTTGGACGAGGCTCGGGCGTGTTGTCTGGAATGCATAATCATATTCAGCAATAGAATCGAAGTAATAGCGACACACGCACATGATTTTGACACACATCGACACTGTAAGGATGGTATTTGTTAGGAACATCGACCACCCCCACGTCGCGTTGATCTTGAGGATGTCGATGCTAACGGTGTCAGCATACACGAAGGAGCCGTCACGTCGGTAAATCGCCAAGTTGGTGAGAGCTTCCGCAATTCCAAGCACTAAGCGAAGCTGTTGTGTCAGTAGCAACCTATACAGCCCTTCAGTTGCTTACAGGCGTTGATAGAGACAGCTACCGCAGGTGTGTATAGAGCCCAACGTTTTTTATCAAAGACAAACCAGAACCGATATGCCAGGAGACCATCGGATATAGCACCCTGGACAAAAATGAATATGGACCGCAATAACAGTAGCAAGTAGGGCGTACTGCTAATGTTGTACTGATACTACCGCCATGGAGAGGGTAAATGAGTTATTGGTATACTGCAAATGAATGTGGCGTGTGACTCACGTCTCAACAACACGGAGTGGAATAGTCCAGCGATATAGCTCCGCTGCCAGTGCGGGTTGCGGGATCCTACGAGCCTCATTCATGTCAAATGAACGTGATATAAGGTGCGTCAAGTTCACGATGAATCTATGATAGAGACGGTAAGAATAATCGTCCAATGTCAAATAACTTCGGCTCACTCACAATGCGATCGTGACAATCCGCATGGTCCTGGCATTCCGCTGTAGGGTTGAGAAGAAGGCGATAAAAAATAGTGTAAAGTATACGCCTAAATATCGACGTTGGGAAAGGATTCATCACTGGCAGAAATATGCAAGTCATATGCATACTACGTACCAGCCAACGCACACATAACGGCAAAGATTACCGCTTGAATCTCAAGGTTCTTGATATCCTGTGAAGATGCAACAGACATGGCGGGCATGTCTCTCACAACTAGAGTAATCGTATCTCATGATCAACTTGCTGCTCTATATACTTGGCTTTAGCGTGTGATGGCAAGATAGTAGGTTCGCACACCTTGACGGGCCATCCCGAAAGTTTAGTTCGACAGATCCAGGAATGACAGCTGTTTAGTGTAGTAGTCACGACAGTGAGCTTCGATGTTCAAGTGTAGAGCTATGATCGGTGGGGCAGGCGAGAAAGTAGTCAGTAATTGACCATTATTCAGTAGATTTAGTATTTACTCGCCTCTTTGAGTAACTGAATTCGATGTGTCGCGAAGAATAGAGAGCGACTGACCATCCCAAGGCTGTGCTCGATGGCCCCATGAGTTATGTTGGCAGTTATCATCTTACCTATGACAGATCATGTTTGACACAGACATCGTCTCAACGTCAATTGCATCATGACAGATCAGATTCGTAAGCCTTTCTTCGCGGCGGCTGGGATGTCTGAGGATGAAATGAGTTTTTCGGTGTGTCCGGGCAAACGAGCCATAACGCTTGAGCACATCATATACGAGCCACGCAGGAGCCAAGCGACGCCACCGGAGCTTGTGAAGCTAGTTGAGTCGCCTAGGATGCAATCTGATTTGATGAAGAGAAAGTATGAGCGAGGTTGTCTTTTCAGAAAGTCGGACTGGAACTGAACGACGTTTTCATAATACGTGAGCTCGAGCCTTGTTCGCTGCACTGGTCCTGGTAGAAGATCTAAATGCATATCGAATCTTACAAAGCGCGCAACAGGAGTTCATCAGTGTCACGGTGTACACGACAGTGGAAGCCTCGTGCCTGGATGCCTTGTATTTTGTTGGTGGCGCTCTTGGCTCTTTGCGTATCCCTAACTTCGGTCGAACAGATTCTACTGCTTTCGTTCCGGAGTCAACGACGGAAGGAAAACCCTCGTATATGAGTTTCGCCTGTTAGACTGCACAGATTGGGCAGATATACGCTCATGAAATTCATGTCTATGGTCGTCACTACATCGATCGATCGCGAGTCATTGACATGGAGACCTTGATGTTTTTCTCCGAATCGATATCTTCCGACCTCGTCGACTCAGTCCGTGAGGCAAAGACCGCGTCCCTTGGGCTGCAGCTCACGACCGTAGCGGCGAAGTTGCTTGCAAACTGGACATTAGTGAGCTCCGCAGACTCAGTACCGGTGGATCCCACGAGACTGAGACGGGCAGTGATCAAGCACTGGGAGATACCCTGCATAGCCTCTGAGTATGCGCATGCAGCGTAGGCAAGAATCGACTCACAAAAAAGAATGGTAAAATGCATATCCCCACGTAGCCAATATTGAGGTTATTCTGAAACCGCTTCAGTATCAAAGGACGAAACTATAGCGTAATGTCATACATACCGTGTAATGTCCCTCAGGTGCTAAAGAGGCTACTTCATAGAATAAAAGGCCAACCCAGGTCACCAATGCCGATTCGATAATAGCCTCCACAATCAGGTTGTACGACATCAGACCCGACGCATGTTGGGTAAACTCGGACGAGGCTTGAGTGACTTTTCTGGTACACGCCTTAGTTGTCAGCAACAGTATCAATATATCATGAAGATACACGTACATGATCTTGACCAATATTGACAGCGTAAGGACAGTACTTGTCGCGAACATTGACCATCCCCATGCGGCGTTGATCTTGAGAACATCGATTCCAAGGACACTGGCGTACGCAAAGTCGCCATTATGGCGATATATTGCCAAGTTGACAAGTGCTTCTCCGATGCCTAGTACTAGACGATGTAACAGTATCAGCAACGAACCAGCAAAGAACGACGTCACTCACAGGCATTGAGCGAGATAGCGACCGCTGGGATATACAGCGCCCAACGCTTCTTGCCAAATATAACCCAGAACCGATATGCTAGTAGGCCATCAGAGATTGCACCCTGTATCTTTATCAATAAGGTGTATGGAGACAGAACATGAGGCGTACCGCTACGGTTGTACTCATGCTACCGTTATCGAATGAGTGCGATGTAGCTTTGCACGGACTAGCTTAGCTCACCTCTCAACGACACGAAGTGGTGTGATCCACGTATACAGCTCATTCATGGGTTGAGGAATCCTGCGGGCCTGATTGAAGTCAAGGGAGCGTGATATGAAATGCGTGGAGATCACGATGAACCTTTGAAGGAGAATTTGAACGCGATCGCTCAATACGGACGAATAGTATACGCACAGTACAACCGTGACAATACGCAAATTCTTGAAGGATTGTTCTCTCCGCTTGTAAGTAGAGAGAAGGGCGGCGACAAAGAGCGTAAAATATACACCTAAGATAGACACCGGGTAAGAGAGACAGGATAATGACCCGACCAAAATGTGGACTTTGGAGTACTTACCAGACAAAGCGCACATAGAAGCAAACACCACGGCTTGGATTTCCAGGTTCTGTATATCGCTTGGTGATGCAGCAGACATGGTGGTCATGTTTGCTGCTGGTAGAGCCACTGCATCAGGTGAGTCCCTAAGATTGGTGCCCTATATACTTGGCGTCCGCTTGACAAGATGGAACGTTCACACACCTTGACGGACCGTCCCGAAGCGCAATTTGATTCGGTCAGATCTTTGACAGATGCCTTCTCGGGTCTAATTCTGATAGTTATATAGTTTCGTCGTCACAACACCATGTTCGAGCGCACTGCTATCAAAAGAGCAGGAAAGAATGGTTTAGGAGGTTGACCGTTCCTAAGAAGAGCCGACCACTCACCTGCTTCGAAGAATTGATTCCCCAGCATATACCTCCTTCAAAGGAAAAGGTCCCCCACGTAAAATGAGGATCAATCCACGTCGTTTTCCCTAATACACGATGCAATATAGCGATATCGATAGAAGCAGAGCGTGCGTGGCCGCCACGAAGCTATACATAATGCCCATCTGTCTCGGGAGAACGAGAGTACTGCTTCACCATCTTCCGACTTCATTGTATATGGAAAAGGCGTAGACGAATTTATTCCTGTGCACTGCCTTCACGAACACTTTGTCCACCGCGTGCGTTCCGCTACCGCTGATTAAGGAAATACAATCGGTAGAGGGTGTGAACATGGCACATGGCACAGGATCGTACTTTTGCGACGATAGTGTCAGGGACAATCTTTCCTATGATGAATGAAGTTCGTACGGAGATTTCGTTTTCACCACCTACGATTTCGGTGGACTCAATTCAATATACCCTTGTGCGACTATATGCGATATCTACTGACAACACACACCGCTATGAACGAGCAGAGATTGGTAAATAGATCTGTCTACGAGTTATCAGAACACGTACCGTCGAATCGTGATGTTTTGTACACTCTCGGACAATAGTTCCTGCCTCGTAGCGTTGATGTGAGATCATTAAAGACATGTGACTCGCGCGCGGTCATGGCAAATGTATCGTACAGTGTTGATTCATCCGCCACGTAACGTCAGCACATCCGGCGGTCGCACCAAGATGGTGATCGCGGCATAGGTGTAAGTTGAGAGGGAGATTTGATCGTAGGTTCACGTAATGAGTGTCCGGCGTCCCTAGTCGAACGATACACAGCGAGTATAAGTGTTCCGATATCGGTGGCTCATGTTCGCGTGAACCGCTCCCGGGATACAGTGCATCAGTTTTCGTGACACTGTTATGCTTGGGTACACAGGTTTCAGCGAGTTGAATCAGTACATAGAAGAAACTGTATCACACCCTAGTTATTTGAACAACGATGTGAGGTTTTGTTTGCTTGTTCCGCGCAAGCCGATAGACCCCATGCTTCTTGGCACATCGTGTTGCAAGGAAGGCGGGGAAAGCTGTGAAGCAATGACGTTGTCGCACGAGGCTCATACGCAATCTTGGCTTGGACTACGCAGCCAGCACACTGGAGTTACAAGAGCAGCAGATACTCAACGTCCATGCATCACAAACACTGGGTGGTACGCACATAGGACGGGTCCGGATGATATGGCAGAATCTCCGTGCAGCCATAGTGAACGCCTTGCACAATAATGTATGCTAGGTATTAGAGCAAAGGCCTATCATACAGTAAGTTTCCACTTGATGTATACACCACCGATAGTTCTGCACACTGGCATATGGCATTGTGGCGTTTGTCTGCTGAAGATGGTGGTGGTCTGAACTTGGAAGGTTGAGCGGCTACGTCGACCAGGCCTCGGCCATCACCGATAAGTGATCTCGCTCACAGGCGCCCTGGTCTCGGTTTCTCACTTCGCAGAGAAATCCTTTGCCAGCCTCGTCGGTAAGAACATAGAATTCAAAATCAACGTCATCGAAATCGCCCTTTACTGGACGGCCGTCTACGGATGTATGTGGGTTCCAGACTAGATCGTCGAGGCTGTCACCGATAGCAAACAGAACATCGCCCGTACCTAGAAGCACCCAGAAGCTGACATTGCGGAAGAGATTGTGAGTCTTATACTTTTGCTTTTGAATTTCCGAGATATTTTATTCGCGGACCAGGTATTCTCATCCATTGTGCATCGCGATGTCGGCCTTCGACGCTGTCATTGGCTATATACAGCGTTAAGCGGAGGGAGAAAGCTGCGTCACCAACGTTCAGACCATCCCTTGCAAAAACTTGGCTTGCCTCTCCGTATGTCCTGCATAGGTGGAGCTAGTCAGCCGTGTGTGCGAGTTTGAGGTCGACTTCACGAGCGTAACGCTTCAAGCCGAAAGAACGTATTAACGACAATGTTGTTATCGCAACCGCATGGACCTACAAGCATACATGTCTTGGCTGCGCACGGCCTGGTCATTATCCCGGGAAAGGTCGTCGCGCCTTCGGCTCACCTTCTGCCTACCGTAGGCTCGACGACGGAGGTTGACGGGTCCTCGTCAGAATGACAGATTTGCGCATGCCGGTCGATGACGGATTTGTTAAGAGCAGAGCATGGGCGATCTAGTACGGGTCCATCGTCTCGGAACGGAGGACATATGACGGACAGTACGTTCGAGAGCCCGTGAAGATCAATCTCAGACTGAACTGATCTGCGTAGTACAATTACTGCAGATACCATCAGAGTTTACTGGTGCCTCGAATAACTCTCAATAACATACCGCAACACTACGTCTCACGGCTAAGGGAGTGCAGGACATGCCCCGTCCTTGTTCATCAAATCGTAACAACGACTGTGCGCGGCCGACTAGAGTCGATTGCTTGGATGATCACTCAAAATACCAGCTGATTGCGCGTGGTAGAGGTCTCGATGGGGTATACGTAAGAGTCAGTGAGACAAAGCCCTTGAAAAACCCGCTGCCTTCCTCCGAGTACATGCTCTGATACGACTCCGACTTCGCAGCTTCCAAAGCATCGTGGCACTGTTGCGGAACAAAAGACATCGGATCCTGACCCGCCACTAGGCTTGCATGCGTACTTGCATCCATTCATGCTTGTATTGGCGTCGTTCGTGAATTTACTACATGCAAGACAGGCAGTTCCTCAACGTCCACAAAGACTCAAAACTGAGCATGCAGCATCGAGAAGCATGCGTCGGCCAGTTTCAGCACAGATCTGCAGTATTGCCAACGCTCGATAATCCACCAAATATCTCGAACATCTCGATGTTCTATCCAGGATGATCAAGGTGCGTGTCTCTGCATGCTGTTTCCGCAGTGCGCACCATCGCATCCAAGCGGATAATAATGTCTAGAAAAAGCGGCAGGCAGGCCCCCCGACACCCTCCACGCGAGCGCTCGATGCCGTCGCGGAGACAAGCACCGTTATGTCCGTCGGCAGAGGACAATGTGCTTCCCGCTTCTGAACCACCCAGCACGTTGCTGCACGCATTGATGACGGCTTGCGAGGCACCAAACTCTATCCGACGCACCGTATGGCGTGCGGTCCTGGCGCATTTTAGCACCGTGGTGCGTGCCTGTCTTCGTTGTCTAGCCCGCGGGCGTCGACTTAATGTCGGGCTCAAGCAAGGCTCAAGCCTCTTTGAGCTTGTGCTTGGATGTCGGTCAATGAGGCAGGATCTACGTGGTCCCAATACGGCTCGCGGCTCTTATTCTCGTTGGTTGATGAGCTAGAGAAATCAAGAGATCAAACCCCATGATGCGTATCCAATACGCAGTGCTCATGCATGTGGGCATTAGGATTTGACAGCGGCATGCCACAGGTTGCTATCAAATCCGTGGCGTACTCGTAGACTCGGTACCCAGACGGTCATCTGTCGTCCCCAGAAGATGTTGAGTCTTGCTTGAATCAACTATCATAGATCTTGCGCGAATGCAACACCCTAAACATGCGAAGAGCCTGAAGTTTGGGCACGAGACGGGCCCCGCGTTGCGCGGAATCGATAACGGTTGGACGAGCTCGATCAGCGTTCTTCCTGAAAATTGAACGCTGCAAGTTGCGCTTGCCCCCCATCCTAACCCATAGTCCGACCAACACATTTTCAAATGCCACTCCCTGCACAGTGCAAAGTCGTGCACCACACGCCTTTCTTTATTCGCCCGAGGCTGACAAACACGACCCCGGCCGATGATAAAATATCACTTAAAGCACGCGCACCGGTGGCCAAGCGCGCAGCGGCAAAGCGTGATGGGTTGGAGTTGAGGAGGGGGTAGCGGGCAGACTGAGACAACCCGGCATGGGCACACGGCACGAACTACGCCGTCGATATTTGGACAAATGGCAGTCTGAGAACCTACGGCCCTCCCTGGTCCTGTGAACTCTGGGTCTTTTGTGCCAATCGCCATCCGTGGGTGCCGTTGCCAAACCCCAGTGTTCTCAGGCCTGATATGATACCAAGGCGCGTTCTGCCAGTGGGATGCGAATGCGGGGTAAGCGGATAGGCTGTGCATGGGGTCAGTGCCATGTGTGCGGGGTGCCGACCGCGGCATCGCCCTTGCGCTTCGCTTGTCCCAGGGTGTCGTCGCGCGCGACCTTCCGCCCTTCTGCGGCACAAACGGCCTTCTGGGGTGCAGAAGCCGTCGATATATTATAATCGATGCGAGGCGTGCGCCGGAGCTAAGCAACGCTCACGAGCTCGCGTGGTTACGTACAGCACCCTCCCGCTTTGGCGACAATGCGCAGTGCCGTCCGAGCCATCCGAGCCATAGCCGTCTGCTGGTGGAGCGTGTATTAGGTTTAGGTGCCCGAGGGGATCGTTGACCGCGGATGACGGACGGCGGAGACGATTGTTGTGCGGCGCAAAAGGTTTGGTGGCGACTGGAACCACTGGGACTGTGGTCAGATGTGAGTGGCCTGAGGGAGGAATGACGGCCCGCGTGATCCGCCCTGCGGCCATGTGAGGGGGAAATACGTGAAAATTGGTGCAGAATGGGGGCACAGAGGGTTCGGGGTCGTCGCATCTCATTTGCTTAAGATCGATGTACACGGTGTAGGGGAAAAGGATAGGGGCAGGCGCGTCAACGCGTCCAGTCGCGTCGATGCAATTGCTGTCTGAGGACGCGTCAAACCGCGTTCAGACGATGTGCACAGCCACGTTCGTTCATTTCATACGCTCTTGTGCGCGACGATCCAGCGTATCTAACGGCCGAACGCGCGAATCTCGCGCTTTGGTCGAGCGGGCGCCACGGCCTATGTCTGAAGGTACGATGATCGAACTGACACAGTTAGACGGACGGCATGATGTAGACATACGACGAACGACTTGCCTCGAAAATGACAAAGCCATAGTCGACAATCACGCCAGGCTGTCCCCGATGGCTGGCCTGTCGGAAGCGGGGTTTCACGCCACGTCCTTTCCGCCGCGGAGCTGCGTCCACAGGAAATGGGGCTTTCGCGGATTCGACTCCACAACACTGCCGACAGATGGCCGCGTGACCGTAAAGTGAAGCTTGGACTATGAACAAGCCTCGAGTAGGATTCAGCACGAGCTTCATGAAACGTACTGTATGCCATACCTCACCTTACGAGGATTTACCGATGACCGATCGCGAACGATTCTGTATCGTCATCGGCGTGTCACAGGGCACGCAGAAGGATCGTACGCACTGTATTGGCCATTCAGGTCGAATGTATGCGCCCTGAACCAGAAGAGTGCAGATCATCCAGGAAGACGTATTGCGTTGTATCGATGAGGGCATGCCGACGCGTTTGTACCGCTTCTGCTTCGGATGTCCAGGGACGATCGAGCATGACGACGAGCACTGATAGAGGTAGTGCATTGAGAACCTGTAGCATTCAAGTTTGACTGGTGCTACTGGAGATTGGATACCGAGTACAGAGACCGCGGGCGCTGCGGCCGGGACTGGGGTTGACGTAGTCCATAGATCGCCGGCAGAACATAGGAGCTGCGACGAGCCTAACTAGGACCACCGGGTTTGGTGTCCGTGTCGCCGTACCAACGGTCCAGGACGTAGAAGCCGCAAGCGAGTAATGCGTCGCGGAACGGGTAGAAGCGCGGGTACGCGTCGGTGCCCCTGCGTGCGATGGCATTTCCACCACGCCGCATCGTGTCTTGACGGACGGCGTCGCACGGGATGATGAGTTCCGCATGCGCGCAGGAGCGGGCGCGGGTTGATTCGGAGGCCAGGAAGCATTGGAGTATCGACCTGCGTTATTCGCCATGTGTGATGCGCCACCGCTGCACGCTGTAAGACGGAGATACAATAGTTGACTCGCGTGGCGGCCACAGTGTCTTGATCGCGGTCGTCCCAAGACAAAGTCGGGCAAAGAATCAGCTTGTTCGCGCGCTGCAAGACATGCAGTAATTTCCAGGGTTTCAAGGGATGCGACAGATCATGTACGTCCAACGAGGGGGCAGCGATATGGGGGACACAGGAAGACTGCAGGAACAAAGCGGACGGGCGTCCAGGGGGCGGATCGTGGAGGCAGAGTAAAGCGTCGGCCACGAGCTTTGTACATGTTAAACCAAGAACCGATATCGTGACTGCCCATACAGCCTGCAGCCCGACCGAAGACCGAAGCGCGGATCGGAGGCGCGATGTCGACAACGAGGCCGCCAGGGCATGATCTGCCCACCCAAGACGTGCGAGCGAAGGTTCAGGAATGTCAGATTGAGCGAGCAGGGGAAGGGAAGACGCCATATGCGCATGTGCGACTGTCTGGTAGATATACGCTTGGGCGGGGTTTGTGGCTTGGGCTCGGAACGGCTGGGGCGCGCAGTGCGCTTGGGTTACGCGGGGTCGCGGTAGGGCGCAGGGAGACAATCTTCCGAGGTGCGTCTGTGGCGAGCCGTGTACAGCGAATCCAGTCACAGGCTGTTTGACATACAGTAGTGTACTGTAACGCGGGTTGCTGAACCTGAGCTGATGTCCACCGGCTGCCGGAGCGAACATCGTCGACCTCGATGTCGAGAAGAGACGCAAAGTGGCGACTTGAGTACATAAGCAGGACACGGAATTAGAGCGAAGCAATCAAGATGTACCGCACGAATGGGCATCGAAGCAGCAGTGCAGTGTCCTCAGTATCCGTTGATCTTCGTACGCGCCCCGCCGGTCGTGCACTTGCTAAGGCGGGGGCCCCGCCGGCAAAGCCACATCTCCCTAGCTGTGCTGGTGCGAAAATACGCCTTGGGGGTCGTATTCCATCCTCGGAAGTGAAGTTGCTAGATTGAGCTGCTCTAATGTGCGATGTCAACAAGGGCAAGCAGAGCCTGAGCGAGCAGGGATGACACAGTCCTTGATCGAGGAGGCCGACGGCAACGTTCAAAGCTTGAAGTAGTGAATAACGCTGCATGTATGCGCCGAAGAATACGAAAATACCTCTGGCGACAATGCAGCAAGAGTCATTGGCCTATGCTTCTGCGTCTTCAGGGACGAGAGATGAAGCTAGAGGGGACGTTGAAACGTTGACGGCCGGCCCGGTTTGATTGGTCGGTATTCCTGGGGTCCGAGAAAGATGCGAGACGCAATGCAGACGGAGGGTCTGCTGCTAAAGACCCTGACGGTGAGTACACTAATGCTGCGTCGCGGGACGTAAGTATAGGTACGGCAGATGGACACAACAATGCGCACTGATGGTGCTTACCCTCAAGGAAGCTCCCTCCCGGGCCATGGAACGAGGCACGTTGAACAGGCTTGTTCATGACGATAACAACGTCGAGGAAGTCGTCATCCCCACATGGGTGTTATAAATGGCTCACTTTCGAATTCCATCGACCTCGTCCACGAAGTGCAATCAAAATCAAACTCAATTTTTCCTCAAGAAGAGGAACGCAGGTCGACTGACGATTAACAGGACTGGACGTGGCCAAACTGGTGTGGAGATAGCTGTGAGGATGGACGAACATTAACACCGCATTTGCGTTACAGCAAGGCACGTCTGCGCACTAAACAACTCACCGGCGAGAGGGAGGTGCACCGCTGGCGGCGCACAAGTGGCCGACATGTCCTTGAGCTTGCTCGTAGGCCTGAACTGCGACCCTGAGCTTCGATGGAAAGATCCTGATAGGCTTTAAAGTCCACAACGTTGATAGGGACAAGAAGCCTGCAAACGAACACAAAAAACTGCAGTTCGAACAAGCCCGGCGACGAGGGAAAGCCGCAGCGCGGGTTTTGTGCGGTCTTGCAGCGAGAGGGTGGGCTGCATCATGCGTCAGCTATGTCGTCGGCATTCCGAATGGCTGCTAGGGTTTGAATGTGAGGGTTCTCTACTGGTGCTTGCGAGCTTGTAAGCCTGTGAAATGAAACAGGGACTGCACACAACAGTTCGTTCGTTGGGTAACTTCCGAGCCCATGACCTCCGAAACCGCGATGCTGATGCCAACCGTCTACGCTCGGACGTGAGTTCCAAGGGTTTCGCTACATGTGGGGCAAGAGCCTGAGAGCGTCGAACACCGAACTTCGAAGTCCAAGGACACCACGCCACAAAATGAACGCGAAGTGCATGCACGTCGCTAAGTACGGTAGCGCTGCTTCGGTTCGAACGTCGAAGGGTGTTCGCTGCGGAGGGCGGTTGAGCGTTTGGAAGCAGTTCGCCTGGCAACTGCAGGTGCCAAGCCCGCCAAGCGAGGCGGTCAGGTGGGGTGGCGCAATACAGAAAGCGGGGGAGCGCCGTACGGGGCGTGCACGGTGCGGGGTGCACGCGTACGACCGTGGCCGTCGAGGTCCGAATATTATCGATCCCTCCCCATCGACGCGTATCGGTCTTGCTGTGCGCCACACTTCCATTATCCTGCCCGAACTCCAAGGCGAGCTTGGGGTTGTACCGATACCGATACCGATGGTGATACGTACGGAGGTCATGTCCGAACTCGGACTTGGGCGTCGGTGTCGCGCACGCTGAGCCGGCCAAGGTCGTCTTGGGCATCTGAAAAGCGAAAATGCAAGACATTAATCAGGAGGGCGCGGGATCACGTACCAAGCCCGCGACGCGTCGGCGACGCGACGGAAGACGCTTCGGAGACGCCGCTTTGCAGGCAAAGCGGGCGCGGCGGGCTACGGGCGGGCGAACTTCGAAGTTCAACATTACTATGTAGGCCGCAAGTCGCTGATCGCAGCTCGAAGCACCCAAAAATCAAGAACTGAGAACCAAGACGACGCGGATGCCAAGGCCAAGCGGCGGGATCCTCGAGGCTCGGAGGCGGACCAGAGGGAGAAGTGTCGCGTCGCGTCGCGCCAATGGATCATGGCAGCACTGAGCAAACACCCTAAACTTCTGAGCTCTTCCGCTCCGGGATCAGTTGCTGGATTCTCGAATCTCGAGAGAAACCTCTGCCTGATTACACAAGCTGGCTTAGTTGGGTTGGGGTTCGAAGTCCATGGTGCGGCGTTTGGGGGGCCAAGACTCGTTCACGGAGTCCGGGTGCGTGCTGTGCTGCAGGTACTGAATGAGCCCGTGGAAGCCGCGATGATTTTGAGTGTTTGAGTTGGTCCGGACGCGGTAGACTTGGCTCGAGGAAAGAGGCTAGCACGGCGATGGCATGGTCAGAGGAGAGGGTATGATATGTCTATGATGCCATGCAGTGACATACATACGTCTATAACCAGAGGCCGTACGACGGTGGGCCCAGCAGTCCGTGACGCATGATGGGCATATGCATCATCTCCATCATGCACCAGTGTAAAGGACAGTTTGAGTGAGTCGCAGCGAGCCGCAGATGTACGGTCACGATGACGCATGATGCGATATGTGATCTGTCTTATGTCGGGACTGCACTGAGTCTGTTGGGAGGTCGTGATGTGGCGACGGGAGCAGACGACACGACACGACGCGTCGCGACGGGCACCGCCATCCATACAGTATGAATTTTAGAGCGTTAGCTTAGGCTTCAGCTGAATCTGCGTAGCCAGTGCACGGCCAGAGGCCATCGCTTGAGTCTCAATCAAGATTCAACATCACCCATGCCTGATGCACGCCCATCCAAGTCTCAAGCCCTTCACTCAGGCTAAAGACCATGATGCATCACGATCACGGTCTTTCAACGGTTCGCAGCCAACGAGTCAACAACGAACAACTATACAACGATCAAAGAGTCAAACTCAGGACCAATCGCAACCGCCACGTCCGTCGTCCGCTCGCAACGGGCGATCGCCCATCCCGTCCGGGCCAAGGATCACGGTGTCCCGGGTCCCCTCCCCCTATCCCGTTCAGTACACACACTGCACAGACTGAGACTCGGTGCAAATCTGCCAGGGCCTCAGCGCCCCGCCGTGCACCGTGCGCCCGATCCCTATTGGCGGACTGCACCCGCGACCGCACGCCGACGCGACTGGCTGAACTCAGAACTGGTGCCTGTCGACTCCTTTCGCAGTAAGGACGTCGGCATTGAAATTGCTATTGGTATTCGCACTGGATGCTGGATGCTGGATGCTGGGATGCTGGATGCTGAGATGCGGAGTCGAATCCGAGCGGATGCAGATGCAGATTCGTAGGGTGCCTACATGGCAAGGTTCTGCGTGAGCGGGGCCCGAGGAGCCTGGGCTGGATGCAAATCCCCCGCCTGGAGTGTGCCTTGGCGCGGCGGTACGATGTTGTGAGGGGTCGGGGAGGTCGATCGGGCGGCGCGGCGCGGCGGGTGCGCGTTCGGGTCGCCGGTTAGAGCGAGGACGTGCGTAGCCTGAGTGCTGTAGGGGACTCTGGCGCACCGGCACTGCTGGTTTCTAGATCATAAAATTTAGAGGAGCGCATAGATCGCGTTTGGGAGGTGAACGATTTGCTGTGGCTCTGGTATCGATCACTGCCAGGCAGGTTGCTGGATCTACAGCTCAGATCGACCGCGCACACGGCTCTGCATACAGTACAATGTTAACGCACGTTTTCATTCAGCTCGATTGGAGGAGTGTGTTTTACGTACATATGGAGAGATAACTTGAAGGTTTGGATTTGTGCGATTCAAGGACGGCTTGTGATAGTAATAGCATCGCGTGAATAAGGTTCGCAGTGAAGAGTGAGTGGACGCCGGCAGTCTAAAGACGTTCTTCTCAGCTTCTAAGTTCCCGGCGTGGGCTCAATAGACACTGATGGCGTGCAGTGCGCACCGCCAGCGTCGATCGGCACGAGCTGGTCAAGAGGATAGTCAGATGTAGGTAGTACGTATTGCACAGCACGCGGACACCGTGATGAGCGATGACAAGGACAAGGATAATGCTAATGGACACTGCATGCTGGTATGCACCGCCAGGGTCCGGCGCGGGTTCTAGCGCAAGCTCAAGCTTCGAGACGGACGTCCGGTGCTAGCGTGCGTCGTAGGTCCTCCGAGCCCGTGCGCCGAGCGGGTCCTCCGAGCCTGTGCCACCGAGCCGTTTCGAGTTTCTAATGGTGCCGTTTACCGAAGAGGGCCAGTGGGTCGATTAGTGTGCGCAAGCCGCGGTGATCCCGTGGTACAGTATGTTGTAAAGGACGCACGGAGCCGACGTAGAGCTCCACGCCGCGGAATTGGGATGTCGCCACAGGTTTGGGGTTGGGGTTGGGACGAAGTGTGCCAGGATGCCGCGGCGAGTGGGGGCATTACTGTGCGTGCGTTAGCCAGGGTATTACGAGATGGATGATATCATACCGAGTACGAGCACGGCGCGACGTCAGGCGCGGTGCCCACCGCGGCATATTCGACAGTCGACCGTGAAGCAGGCTGCTCAGCGGCCATCGACGTGTGCTCCAGTACAGTGATTGAGCGCGAGTGACGCGCCCTCCGTGCGCTCGGGGCCGGGGGGCGGGTCGGACGCTTTGAGGGTGGCGAGCAGCGTGATCGGTTCGGGGCCCTGGGGCGGGTGTGCCGCATCGGTGCGCCCCGCGATCTGTGGGCGGACGGACGCAGATGCGGATGCAAGTCCTGGGGCTGGATGGGCATCGATCAGGGACGTCGACACTCGCGGATGTGCACTATGGGAGGTCGTGCACTGGTGCTCGGTGGTTAGGGGAGATTGGGCGTGCTCACCGTACGTGCCGCGGGCGGCGGGGCGCGAGCTCGCTGTACGCGACGTGCGTGGAGTCGCATTGTCGGCTGGGTGCCGGCTTGCGCCTGCGCCAACGAGGGTATTATTGGAGTGGGGCGGCCGCGGCGGTGCCGGTCGGGGGGTGTGGCCCGTCGAGTGCGAGGCTGAGTAAGCCCTAGTCGCGCGTGCGGGGCGCGTCGCGCGATGGAGACATGTACGAGCTCGATGCCTCGGAGCGCACGAGGGGGCGCAGTTGGCGTCGACGACGACGCGCGGGGACGGGCGCGATGGGCGCGGGCGTGCGCTTGACGCGACCCGGCTGTAATGATGCGCCGCGTGCAGGCGAGGGAGAGCACAAGACCGCCTCCAGATTGGGATCGCGCGAGCGAGACAGACGCAGGGTGGACGCCTTCGGCCGTCGGTGATGGGACCGGGAGCGCAGCGTGGGAGCACGCGTGCGTCGGTATTGCGAGTGGTGGGCGACGCGGCGTCCGGGGTCCGCGGCGGGACGTGATTGGACGACGCGGACAGACTTGGGCGGGCGCCGGCGAGCACAGTGAAACGGGCGGGCGACGATTGGCGTCCGCGTCGGCGCAGAACGATTCACGCGAGCGCGGTTTTTTTTTCGCTCGCTGCTGGACGTCGCAGGGGTTGCGCCGACGCGTGCTCGGGTTGGCTGGCGGGGGCGGCGGGGGATGAGGAAAAAAAGGAAAGAGGGCGATAAGAGGCGGATTTTTTGTGGAACAAGCGTGGAGGCGGGCTGGGTTGCGGACGAGGCGTTGGCGCGAAAACGGGACCAGGACAGGGCCGGACGAGAGTCGTCGGCAGCCGCGTGCCGAAGCGTGGCGACGTGCCGACGACGCAGACGCTGGGGGCGGTGGTCGGGGTCCGCGTGGGTTCGGTGACGTCTTGGTCAGAGGCGCCCGTCGGACGGCACGGCAGCGCAGATCTGGATCGGACGATGGGGGAGTAGCGCTGGAGGAGGGGCCAGGAATACCTCGCAGCCTGCGCGAAAATAAGCTTGAAAAATGCGGGCAAGCAGTCGATTTTCTGCGCTGCTGGCAGAGTGATGTGTAGTCGAGATGTGGTCGGGGAATGTCGTATCGAGGGAGGACGGAAAAGGCTGTATCGGGAAGCGGCGGACCGATCTGGGAATATGTGGCGGAATAATAGCGATGTATATTATTCAATCCGGATGACCAGCGACTGCCCGTTCTTGTTAGTCCGACGACCCAAGTCCTGTCCGAACCTCCCTTCGCCCTTTCCTCTCCTCCTCCGACGCTGCCAGGCCCTCTTTTTCTTCACCCACCACCATCTCCCTCCTCGTCGTCCATCACAGCGACCACGCCATGCTGTCCGCACGGCCCATGCAGCCCCTCCCCATCGCTCTCCCTCAGCCACAGCCTGTCGACGCTTCCCATACCCCCTCGCCAAGCACCCTCTCCATACCCCCGGCAATCGCTCTCCAGTCGCCCTCCCCGCGCACCCCAGCGACCCCGCAGCCGACGGCGACCACCGCTGCAGAGCATCCCGGCCTCTCGCCAGACAGCCATCAGGAGCAGGTCCGTCCTTTTTTGCCTATTTTTGCCCCGCATATACTCACCTTCGCTCATTCTCCCACCCCGCACCTCTCACGACGCTGCCCCATCAATTTATGTCCTCGCTTCATTCGCTGATCGCAACCCATATGGCACTGCTGTCCGCTCCGCAACCTTAGGCTCCATCGCCCTCAAGGCGCCCATCCCGTGGTTTCCTCTCTGCCCTCCCGCAGAGACGGTCTCCTTCTCCCGCATCCACCAAACCACAGTCCGTCCCCCCATCCCCGAGCGCGGAGCAGCCCCCAGCACTCTCCCAGCAGCCGTCCACCGCCTCCTCCTCCCGCTTCCCTTTCTCATCACGCAAGTCTAGCCACGGCGCTGGCCTCCTCGCTATGACGCCGTTCGCACAAGGCAGCTCATCGCCCCGCCGCAACTCGGACGCCAGTGACGGCCCGTCGATACCTTCAGCTGCTACCACTCCGCCCGGCGCCAGCACGCCGGAAAACCCGCATGGCGTGCACTCCAGCTCTGTGAGCGTGAAGAGCTCGAAGCACCGCGACGGTCCGCTTCACGACCTCAAACGGTTCTTGAACAACCACATCCCGCACTCACACCACACCCACGCGTACTCTGCGTCGACCGCGCCCGCCTCAACAGGTGTGCTTTCGCCAGCAGAGCCCGTACAACCGCTTTCCGAACAGCGCCGCGGGTCGGCTTTTGACCAAGCCAGCGTTCTCCAGGACGCGGCTGACCAAGCCACTCTCGTCGCTGATTCTACGCATTCTGGCACTGCGACTCCTGCGGAGGTCAAGCACAAAGACCACCTCTTCCACAACCTACTGCGCTCGCACAAGGACAAGAAAGAGCACAGCGTCGCATGCGCGCCCTACCAGCCCAAGGAGCACGCACCCGGCTGCGCTCCGTATGTTCCACCACCAAAGGAGAAGACGCAGCGATCGACATCGCCCGGTGCCTCGTCAGTTGCGACGGCCAGCACAAAGGCGCCGTCGCGCTCCCCACCTCGCACGCTGGAGCCCAAGTCCAGCCGGCACTCGCACCACGAGGTCACCAAGCCGCATCACCACGATCACAAGGCCAAGCGGCACTCACCCGAGAAGTCCGCGTCGTCGTCGTCGGCGGTTGTGTACCCGCATACGATCCCGTCGCTCTCGTCGGCCACACACGTGCACATGTCGAAGAAGTACGGCAAGTGGGGCAGGGTGCTGGGCAGCGGTGCAGGCGGGACGGTGCGGCTGATCAAGGCGTCGAGCAAGCACGGCGGCACGATCTACGCCGTGAAGGAGTTTCGGCCGAAGCGCGCGGGCGAGAGTGAGCGGGAGTACCAGAAGAAGGTCACGGCGGAGTTTTGCGTGGGCAGCACGTTGAAGCACAGGAATATCATCGAGACGGTCGATATCGTGAGCGATCACGGCCACTACTACGAGGTGTGTCTCGTCCGCGTAAAAGTTTCCGCTTATCGGTGCTGATTATCGTCTTCATCGTCTAGGTCATGGAGTACGCGCCGTTTGATCTGTTCAGCGTGGTCATGTCGGGCAAGATGACGCGTCCTGAGATCTACTGTGTCTTCCGGCAGATCTGCGACGGTGTCGAGTACCTACACAGCTTGGGGCTCGCCCACCGCGACTTGAAGCTCGACAACTGCGTCATGACGACGGACAACATCGTCAAGCTCATCGACTTCGGCACCGCGACCGTCTTCCACTACCCCGGCAAGAAGACGACGAAGGCCACAGGCGTCGTCGGCTCGGACCCGTACCTCGCGCCTGAGATCCTGCAGAACGAGGAGTACGACCCACGGAAGACGGACGTGTGGAGCGTTGCGATCATTTTCCTGTGTATGATCTTGAGACGATTCCCGTGGACGATTCCAGACCCGAAGGTCGACCCAAGCTTCAGAGCCTTTGTCCACGCCCACCCGAACCTCTCTGAGAAGCCGCACGCGAAGAAGAAGTCCATCGAGCCTGCGCCTGAGACGCCCGCGGGCGACGCTGCGAAGGAGGCAGAGGAGCAGGAGGCGACGGAGGAGGGGGCAGAGGGCAAGCCGGAGGTCGAGGTCGAGGTCAAGTCCGCACTACCTTCCGAGGCGAGCTCTGAGGCGCCGTCGGAGGCCACGTCCTTGGCCCCCTCTGAGAGCACCTCCGCGGCGCCGTCCGAGACCACGTCTGCGGCGCCGTCGACGACGTCATCGGCGTTCCCGTCGCGCGCACCCACGCTCAACGGCCACCTGCTGCCCATGACGCCGATCGAGCCGATGCACATCAACGGCACGAGCTCGGACGACGGCTCGTCGGACGGGGACCGCCTCTCGGCGGTGTCGCGCACGACGTCGTCGGACACGTCGCTGACGGTGCCGTCGCACGAGGCGCCGCTCCCGCCGTTCCGCCACACGATGAGCAGCAAGTCGACGCCGGCGCTCCCGGGGCTGCTGGGTGGGGACGTGGAGCTGGCGAAGGTGGAGAGTCCCGAGGGCATCGAGATGGACCCGTCTGTGCTTACGTTTGCGCGCCCCGGTAACTCGACGGAGTCGCTGCCCGCCACTGCGAGCCCGCATGTTCCGCCGACGATCCCTGAGGGCGCGGCGAGCCCGTCGCTGATGCGCCCGGGCCATACGCGCGCGTCGACGATCCACACGGTGATGAACAGCCCGAAGATCGAGCGCACGCCCAAGCCCAAGGCAGAGGGTATCAAGGAGCACGACTATGCGGAGGACGAGGCCATGGAGAAGGAGAAGCGCGCTACTGAGGAGATGAAGAAGGACGTCGATGCCGCCGCCGCCGCCGCTGTGGCGAGCACCGCTGAGCCGGCGAAGAAGACGAGTGCGCCTGCGCCTGCGAAGGACGTGAGCGCGAAGCCGTCGCTGCGCCGCCCGCGCCCGCGCGCGGACAGCCGCTCGTCCGTCGCGACGTTCCACTCGGGCGGCGCAGAGTCGATCTTCCGCCTCCTGCCGCGCGAGACGCGCCCCGCGATCCAACGGATGATGTTCGTCGAGCCGAGCGCGCGGTGCACGCTGACGGACCTGCTCCGGGGGCGCGGCCGCTCGAACGACCTGCTCTGCGGGTGCAACTCGCACGACCGCGACAGCCCGCGGTGCGCGGACCACGAGGACGAGCCCGAGGCGGAGGACGAGGGCGACGCGTGGCTGAAGGGCATCGAGACGTGCGCGGCGGGCGGGCGCCCGACGCACACGCACGTCAAGGTCGCCGTGGACGAGAAGGGCCCGAAGAAGCGATTCTTCTAGGCGGCGCGCTGCGGGCGCCGTCGGGTGTGCCCGCCGCCGTCGTGCGCACGCCTCGTTCGTCAACGTGGAGGCTTTTGTTTCATAGTATCTATGGTTCGTCTTTCGTGTCCCGACATGCGCCCTTCGTGTCCCCGCCTCGCTCACCACACGCACATAGACTTGGTCCGCATCATCACCCGCATCATTGCCCGCATCTTTATGTTACTGCTCTGTTTCGCCCCTATTATCACTATCGCCTATTTTCCGCTATCTTCACCCCTCTTATTTGTTTTCCTTCTGCTTCGCCCTGCATTTACATATGTCTTTGTTATGACGTTGACGATCACGACGGCCCCAGATACATACAAGGCCTGTGCGTGCGCCATCGCGGTGCCGCAGGCCCAAAAGAACGAACATCCTGTATTCCACATGCTCCTACCCATAGAAGAGTGCTCGTGTAATTGTACGCGTATACTCACAATTTATTGGACGCTGTTTTGCCTCGCACGTCGAACGGCGCCCGCGATCGATCAAATGCAGATACGAGGGACCGCCGTCTGTGTCCTGCTGGTCGGGTGCGTGCTGCGTGCTAGGCTGGATATGTCATGCAGGGCCCCATGGAGCGAGGTATACAGTTGGCTAGTTTGACGAGCGCATAACACATAGAGACACACGAGGATACACGGACGGGTCTGTGCGGCTAACTACAGCTCGTCTCGGGTGCTCTTTTCCATGGTGTCCTTGGATTTGAATTGCTCTGAGCCCTCGTCTGCTTCGTCCTGCTCATCCACACCCACACTCTCCTCCCCCGCCTCGTCCTGGCCCACAGCGTCCGCGTGGTCCTTCGCGGCCGCCTTCTTCGCGTCCTTGCCGTTCAGCAGCCGGAGGATCTCGTCTATGTCGATCGTCTGCGCGTGCGCCCGCGCCCGCGCGTCCGCAAACTCCTCCCCATCCAGCACGTCGATGAACTCGATCACGAACTCGCCGTCCGCGGCGCCCTCCTCGACGAGCACCTCCGCGGCCTTGAACGCGCCCGAGTCGATCAGCTTCTCGACCGCCGCGCGCAGGAACTCGCCGCTCAGCGTGTCCGGCTTGCCGTCGCTGGCGGTAAAGGCAGCAGCGTCGTCCGCGGGCGGGGGTGCGATGACGGGCTTGGGCGCGCGCCGCGGGAGGCGGAAGGGTTGGTCGGCGGCGGGGAGGGCGTGGTCTGCGAGGGCGTAGTCGTCGGGGCCGAGGACCTCGCGGCAGCGGATGAAAGCCTCCTCACGGGTGTCGGCGCGCGAGCGGAAGCCGGGCTCGCCGCAGAGGCGAGGTGTCGCGATGTGCAGCACGTAATGGCACGTCTGCGTCTCTTTGACGAAGAGGATCGTGTCCGTCATTGTCATCGAGCAGTGGAACTACACATAACGTGAGCAAAGCCGGCGCGGCGCGTTAGTCAGACGGTACGTAGTCATGAACGCTGTCTAGGAGAGGGTGAGGGGGGTGGAGCACAATAGGAGTGCAGTTTGTATGGCTTATATAGCGGCGGCCGGCCGCCTTTGCAGCCCCGCATCACCGCACGGGGGCGGGACTGAATGGGAGGCGGTGTGGGGGAAGGAGGCGGATCGCGTACCTGAATCTCGATTTCACGCTTCCTGCCGATCTTCTCGCAGTAGGTGCCCTCGCCCCAGCGCTGCACGAGGTAGCGCGAGCCCGCCGTGCGCGCGAGCTCTACATTGGCCGCGATGGCCGCCTCTTGTGCGACGGTCAGCTCGGCACCAGGCTCGGGGGTGGGCGGAGCGCGGCCCAGGGTGTACGCTTCCCACTGTAGTCTGTTCAGTGGCTGTACGACATCAAAGGGTCGATGACGCGACCTACCTCCGTGTCTTCTTCTGGTTTGTATTCACCTAGGATGGGGAGGCAATTATGGACTGTTATCGGAAGCGGTGGAGATAGAAGCGCACCTGGCCGCTGTGATTGTGGCTTCGAGAGCTCGTGGAACTGCCGGACGTGAGAGTTGTGGCAGTAGGCGTAGGTAAACCAACCCTGTCGGTGCTGTGTGCAAACGTGCATGAGGAAGTTGCGCTTGACAGACAGGCTCGGGCGACGTACGTAGAGACAGGTCCCTGACAAGGGCTGCAGCAGGGACCAGGTGCGTGCAGGCGTAATATCTGTGGAAGAGTCATCCAACGGGATGGACGTGTTTTCCACCGGTGGCGGTGGTATCATACATAAAAACGAATTCTTTGGGCCTAATTTCATTAACTCGAGCTTATACTCTGGCAGTTCTGGCTGTGCACAAGATTTATTATAAGCATATAGAGCATGCGTGTATACACCAAGTATAGACCGACTTGGGGCTCTGTTCCTTCCGGCCGCTGCTCCCCATCGATGCTCTTGACGGCCTGTGTAGACCATGGCGTGCTTTCGTTGAGAGGCTGTTCGAGAAATTCCGCCTCACCGCCGGGGATGCCGTTCTGCAGCCACCTCTGCGCGGTGTCGTTGAGGACCGGGAGCCCGTTCAGAAACGCGACGCGGTACTTTGGGAAAGCATACGGATCCTCTGGCACGAGTGAATTGTGCAAGCGTGCGGTTACAAGCGTCCAGAGCGAGATGGGTAGGACTGCGTGGCCTACGCGCATGGTTGCCTAGCAAACTCAGGCAGTTAGCGAGATCAGGAATGGAGAGAGCAGAAGAATGAAATATTAAGAGCAGTCGGCTCGATGCTGGCGAGGAGGAAGACGTGCTGGTCGCTGCTCGGACGAAACTGCCACGACTCGAGTACGGGACTAGCGCCGGCGGGAGCAATTGGCTCGGAGACAGAACGCTTTGAAAGGCCGCGAAAGCGCCGATGGGCGGTGCTATAAAAGGCGATTTTGATGGGATCCGGACCGTTTTGTTGTATCTGCGGGGGCCTCGGAAGGCTTCTGCAGGGACTGGTGTGGAATATAGACGGCTGGATGCTGACCGCGGCAGAGCAGAAGTGGGCTGGTGCACTGGAGCAATAAAATAAAATAGTTAGGGCCAGTAGGAAGGCACGAACTTGGGAGGCTCTCACCAGACCAGAAAATTCTCATTCAGAACGGAGTGTGAGCGACAGACGGCAAGTCGGCTGGATATCGCCAGGCTGATGAGGAACACGAATGGCTTTTTCATTCTCAACATATCCCATGTGAGTGATGCCAATGTATGTTAGCAGCTGCTTCCGGAGTAATTTCAGGGCGGCAGCTGCGGGATAATCTGCATATCTGTTGCATATCTAGCCCTCATATTACGGTGTTTCCAGCTATCGAGCATCCTCAGTGGACTTTTCCGTTTAGCGTCTTCACTACCCGGAAATTCATCACAGAAATATCATGCAAATGTTCATCAAACGGTAACTGGGCTTTCAGTGGGCCTATGATAATAAATTACGTACTCGATATAGTCGTATACCGCCAGAAACCGAGCATTGGAAAATTCCAGAGCGAAGATAATAAGCACCTGTTTTGGTCGCTGACACTGCACGCGAGCGGAACTGTATTAGGGGATTTAATCGTTCAAAAAGAGGGTTCATATCCCTTTTCCCATCTCTCTCCCCTCCAACGTTCTGCTTTCCTCTCCTCCCTTCTCTACAACCACCATGTCCTCCTCCGCCCGCGAGGACGTCGGCGAGGATACAAAGGTTGACGAGCTCGAGGAGCTCGCCGAGGGCGCTGATTCAGGTCCGTCGCGTCGATCTCACTTTCAACTCCGTGCACGGGCCTCGTGTTCATGGCGCGCTCAACTTCAACGTGCTGACCCCCTGCGCTGCAGCTCCTCCTGAGCAGCCCGTCAAGCGCAAGAGGGGCCGTCCCCCGGGCAGCAAAAATAAGAAGACCGTCGCCAAAGAGCAGGCGAGTGCTGCTGCCGCTGCCGCCTCTGCCGGCTCCTCCACGGGCGCAGGCCCCTCCGGAGAGGCACCCGCGAAGAGGGGAAGGGGGAGGCCTCCCAAGGTACGCTCACAATCCGCTGCTTGATCTTCTTCACGTCTTTGACCTCTGGTTCACCCAGCAGCGGAAGCCGGAGGACAATCCGGACGCAGAACCCGTTCAGAAACGCAAACGGGGCCGTCCCCCCAAAGCTAAGCCTGCCGCCGCGCCTCCTGCAGAGGAAGCCGACGAAGGGGACGAGCCCGAACCCGGCGACGACGAAGCACCCAAGAAGAAGAGGGGGAGGCCGCGTAAGGACGCGTCCTAATCGCTTTACTGAATTCTGTTCCGTGCACTCTGTCGTCACCGCCGTTGTTTGCGGTAATTATTGTCCCCATTTGTATGCAGTATCTATTACGACCCCGTGACGACCTTCTTCCGTTCACTCCCTGGTTCGTCTTTGTCTCGTTTTCGCACTGTACCCTACAACCCGTATCTCCCCCTGCTGTCGTGTTTTCTTCTTCCCGTATCCCTTTTCTATTGGTTGTATCCCTTCAGCTCTAGTACAAGGATCTATTGTGATTTTACTGATGATCACCGCCATATACAACTCTTCGCGACGACGGATGCTATCTCCTTGAATTTCTCCCATGGATATACTCAGCCGCATGGCCCTAGATCGTCCCACAGGAGATGGTCGACCATCCGCCGATAGATTCTCCGAAATCCCACAAAATGTCGAGGATAATTCAAAAATTCGTGATTAGTACTGTATGCGAATTGACACAACCCCTTCTCCACGCCTTCCATTCACCGTGAGTCAGCATCCCGCGAGAGGGAGACATTTTACTCCAAAATGTTGTATATTCGCCATATCTCCATTTGTTGAAGGCCATCCGTCCATCCGTCCGAGTTACCGGGTCTAGGCTTTCATTTACGAGCGTGCGGATATCCTGCGCCAGATATTGATACACGTGATGCCGAACACACCAACCGTCAGGGCAGCGCCGGCCCAGCTAGCGTGTGTGAGGACGCGACGTTGCTCGACAGCCTTGCGGCGGACCGTGGCGTAGCTGATGTCTGGCCGGAAAGTTACCATGTTGTACAGCGGCAGCCAGCCGGTAGGAGCGCGGGTTGGGAAGGCGTCCGCGAGCAGCGCGGGCTGCGTAAGGTCCGGTGCGACCTGCTCCGCGGTAAGTGCGTAGAGGATATTGTCCAGGGCGTGGCGGAAGAGGTACGCAGGCGTAGTGACAGAGTGTCGCATCTCCGTGCTATGTGGCACACCGCGTAGGGGCAGCGGCCGTGATAAGCTTCGTGAGCAACCGTTCCTTTGTACGCAAACGGCAATGGAAAAAGGGGACAGTACGTACTAATTATCCATCGCGAGATCGGAAATACTAATGAGATCCTCGTGCCTGTTCTGAGAGTACATGTGTAGGGCTCGTGACAGGCTGGTATCGTTCTGTCCGGTCGCAGGACGGGCCGCTGCGTCGACGCCATTATTGCGCAGGAGTAGGTCGAGGACACGGACATCCTCGAGGCCGCAGTTAAGACCCTGACCGTAGAACGGTACCATCGCATGGGCGGCGTCTCCAATAATTATCGCACGGTCCTTGTAATGGTATGGTTTGGCCTATCACAGAGGGGCTTGCGCTTGGGGGCCTGGCCAATCAGGAGAACGAGGGTGCGTACCTTTACAATCATGAGTGGGCTTCGAGGATTATTTACAAAGTCTCGCAGGAGGGCTTCTTCGCCGATAAGCGGCAGGGCGTCGGAAAAGTGCGTCTTGAACCATTCCAGGGTCTTTTCCGGGCTGGTGAGCTTGTCGAATTCTGTCGTGGGAGCGAAGAGGGTGCAGGTAAAGGTTTTGTCCTACAAATCGTGACAAAAGGGCCCTTGAACGTGGAACACAGAAGAGACAGGCTTGAAGCGATATCTAACCTTATTGGGCAATGCAATGAGCATGAAGGAATGGCGTGGCCATATGTGCAAGTGGTTTGGGTCTAGAAGAAAGGTGGCTTCGCCGTCGAACTTGCTAACCGGTCCAGCGGGCATCCTTAATTCTAGGTACTCGTGAGGAATGTACGTTTGCTGGTAATCCATTCTAAGGACAAGGAAGACGGTCAGCTCGGCAATGGACGATCGAAGGCTATTATGCCGTATGATTATAGGTCAGATAAGGGCCAACTTACCGCACAACCCTCATCAGCTGACGACGTACAATTGAGTAGCTCCCATCCGCGCCAACACAAAGGTCAAAGGCGACTTGCACATCCCGATCTGTGTCAGCCTCTTTGACGGCCATCGTGCGCGCATCAAAGTCGAGCGCGGTCACTTTGTGGTTGAAAAACACTTTGACTGTCGGTACGCGAACGGCCTCGTCCAGCAGCACTTCGTTGAGCAGCGCGCGGTCGATGGAGTTTATGCACTGGAGCAGGGCCGGAGGCGAGCATGAGAAAAAGTGTACGTCAATTACACTCCCATCCAAACTACGGAAGGAATGGCGTGCGTACTTGACCGTTCCTATCATACGGCTGACTGTCTAGATTTCCGTGAACGTCGTGGATCATCCGTCCTCTCATGGGGATGACCGCATCGTTGAACCGCTTGGTGGCGGCTGGGTCGATGGCTTGAAGGGCGGTAATGCCGCGCGAAGATATGGCTAAATTAATGGAACGTTGTTGTGCGGCCGCTTTCGAAGAAGGTAGACGTATGTCTGGTGCACCGTCAGAAATTCCCTGCGACGGAGCCGACCCGGGCATGAGATGGCGACGGACCTGGACGGCCTTCGTAGACTTCCACAAGCCAGCCCTGTTTGGCCAACATAATAGCACAGAGGCATCCCACGGGCCCTGCACCAATAATTACGGCCTTTCGAGCAGAAGGATTGTCGTTCGTGGACATGTTTCTGTGTTTTCGCGGCCGCAGCAGCCATGTTTGGTCAGAATCAGGTACAGGTGCCGTAGCATGGAATGGATGGGGTGGATACGGGGTGTTATGGCGATACTTACCACGAGAATTCCTCGAAATGATTGCTTGTTGTTGAGATGTTCGCCGCCGTCGTATGATGTGAATTGATCCCTCTCTAAATGAAAGGCGTCCTCTCTCGGCGTTCATTCTAGAAAGCGAGATTCGAACATCGATGGGCGCCCATGAACGAAGAGGCGCGCGTGCCTGCTCACGCCCTCGCTGCTCCTCGCTGCATCTTGACCGCAACCACCATCCACTCAGTCCGTCGAGGCTCCTATCTAAATCATAATACCGACCTTTTTGCTTACTAAGTGCTTGATACTATGAACATCAAAACATGTTACGCTCATATGATCGTCTGATCCCTATTTCGCGGGGAAAGCTCACTTCGTCCAATTACATTTGGAATTCCTGAGGGTTTCCTTGCTATCTGGTACGTATTCGTCGTGTTTTATTCGACGCATTAAAAACAAATAAGCTGTCTTTCCAGTCACTATATGCTTTATTCATCGAAGAACGATTACTGCGGCCTGGGAACTATCATAATCTTCATTCCCACAAGCGCATCGAATCAGTGCAGCGTGTACGCACCGTGGTTTACGTCTTCTTAATATTCTCCACGTAAGCCCAGAAATCCAGCCCAACAAGTCCTGTCTGTTATGACCGCCGGCATCCGATATGCTTCCTGTCGCCCTCGGAATCTGCCCTTCAGTCAGCACCCTGGTTGTAGGATTTTACGATATCAGTACTCGTCTGAGTATTACCGCGTAGCATGCATTTCGAACAGTGCATTATGCGAGGCCGAAGGTGTCGGTCTATTTCAGACGGTAAAGGTAAACCGTGTACTGCGGGCCTTTCGGAGTGCTGTGCAGAAGCGGCGCGGCGCGTAGTGACCTGTCTTCGCCTAACATGCAAGGTCTACGACAGCGTGTCTCATGGGACGTGGACTGTCGTTATTGTGTGAGTACTACTATCACATAGCACATTAAGCAAGGCCTAATTTTCTCGTAGTTACCGATTGCCTCAAGGACGAAAGACAGAAATGCGCTATCGTGACCAGTCATCACTCAGGATAAAATCAAACTCGAGGAGAAGCCGTGAAACATATATGTACGATAATCTGATCAAATAACCATGGTACAGCAACTAGATGGCTACAGTACGTATACAATGCCGCAATGTGCCGTTTTTGTACTCATAGTGTGGAGTACAGCATCTACTTCATCGCCTAATTCAACCGCACTTACTAGGATTCCGACCTGTAGGGCGTCAATATGTACTTGGAATCTGGCTTCGACCCCGTATATCCCATTACATGAAGGTCATCATGTGTACTGGATCTTTCTAGGTGCGTCCACCATGACTCACTCTCTAACCATGAAAGGTATATGTTATGGTAAGGCTCCCTGATATACGTTGCTTATGGGGCTTAAACGCATAGGTGTCCTCGTCTTTTGGCAGGGTTTCTCCGACTCGTGGTGATTCTATCGGCTACCGGCGTATCATTGAGTTCTGTCTAATGGCAACCAACGGTATATAGTGCCAGCGAGCAGTGAATGAGCTGTAGGGCCTGCGAGATGACTGACTCAAACATCAGATTCTTGTCGATAACAGCGATCAGCTTTGCAACGTTATGTATGCTGTTCGGTGAGTCCCGAGAAATTTCCGAACGTCGCGATGCTGATCATGGACTCGATTTTTCAGGAATATACTTGACACTGTTTTGGCTGACACTTTGGATAACTTACCAAAGAGGAGGAAGAGCTTATAAGCGCTTGCGAATAGTGACAATATTGCTGCAAGTATCCATCGAAATATAGTGCTGCTTGTTCACTGAGATGGCACAGTTTTGCAGACTTGGCCCTCCACTTGACTACTCAGGCGATTTTGTTTGCGCGAGCACAAATTATACCCGCTCCTGCTGGCGAGGGGCACAATTGGACTATACCTTTAGGCGTTGTTCAAGGGCAAGTCTTAATGCAGTTTTCACCAGGCTTAGATTACTTATCATTGTTAGTGCAGACTCACGACCACATTCGCGGTATGCAGGCCAATCACTTTTCGTCAATATGGGCTTATAGCTTAGCAGGGTTTCTTATCTGACGGTCAACTTGCGTGGCGGTTTTATGTTATCTTTAGACAACGTTCCTGGGCACTATGGCTCCCGATGAGTTTAATTATAATCAATACGTGTAAGTGTAGTGCTACATACACCTTACGATTTTCAGACTGATGCTGTCCAGTCTTAGCGCTTTCCGCCAATTTGTTACCGTTAGCTGTCTATCAAGATGCAGATTTCTTCGACGCCAGGCTTCACAAAGTTTCACTACAAATTTTGGCCGCCTGGGGATGGTGCATATTCGGTACGCACTCGCTACTTACGGGTTCCATTATCTGGAAGATTCTGTCGGTCTTGTATGTCTATTATCTCGTATACTTATGCTTGATGCTGATCATATCCAGCCACGAAAATTGGCATGGCCGCATCATGTCCAAAAACCGAACACCATCGTCTTGTGGCGTGCAATACATGGAAATATTGGAGGCTCTCATTGAGTCCGCGCTTGTTACGTGGATTGGTCTCCTCTTGTATGAGACCACTTCGTGTGCGTCGTCAGGTCACATCACGGTAAGACAGGCCAAACACCCGACACTGACATGCTCATGATATTTGGACAGACTAGCCTTGACGCAGGTTATGTGTTTCATTCGATTTTGCCCGTCTTTTTTGTGAGCCTATCTTCTTGCTCGACGAGGTCATCTGAACTATACATGTTAACAATTTGATTATGCTAGGGACTATCGCAATGTTTGATCACAGTGCGCTTCGGGTGGGCAGACATGTATTACCAGAGCCGAGCGAATGCCCTGAGTTGGCGTCCCACATTGTCGAGGCAACAAGGGATAACGATTTCGGTTGAGACGGAGACCCATCGGGATGCCAAGCAGGATTTAGAAGCCCAATGCAATCCGAATCCAGTCTATGTTTCTATTTGACCAGCTAATATACATTCAAGCAAGAGACATCGTTCGTTTAAAGGGCTGTCCTGATATATGGCTCAATGATTGGTCGACATCGCGTAAATTAGTGTGCTTCCGCGGTCAATCCCTGGATCTGAGGTCAGTCCGACCGCCTACCGTGCCGCAAGTCGTTTGACAAATACACTTACAGGTATTGGGGTATATGTACCAGACAGCTGCTGTCCTCCGCACATATACATGACATCTGTGGCTCACAACGCGAGAAGCTACTCGATGTCGCGGCTCTCATAAATTGACCACAGACAGACGAAAGAGCGGTGTGGCCCCTCTCCTTTCTTTGCCCAGTAGAGTGTACAATGGCTGCCGACTTTGCATTCCGATACCTCTCATTTTGTTCCACCGTTTTCTCGACTATGTGCGGATTCTGGGGTGCGTCACGCTAGTTATTTACAAGGATGTTTATCACTAATGTCATGACCATAGGATTATATTGCGTGCTATTCCTCCTCGCTACCTGTGCAACGTACCGCAACACCGAGCCCCAGGCTCCGAAGGTCTTACTCCGCCGCCTGAACTTTACTGTGTTCGTCCTGCATTCCTATTCTTCTGGCTCAATGATGCTCAGTCTTTGAATTTGTACTAATCTATCAGGTTCATCTTTTTGCTCGTCCATTTCGTTGCCCAGGCGATTGAGTTTGCTCGATCTCGCGATATCAACTTCGTGAAACAAGAGCTGCACTGGTCGGTCCCCACCATGATAGTAGAAGGGTGAGGTCGAACCTACTCTACGAGAACAGTGTCGTTCTATGGCTAACCAGTCCGACTGCTGAACATCAGACTTACAACTGCTACAGCTGTAAGTACTCATTGATGAACGATGAACGATCACTGCTTGTGGCTAATCTTATTTGTCATCAGGGTTTGATATCTGATTGCTTATTCGTGTGGCGGTTCTCCTCTATATGCAGTCATTTGAGTATTTCTCTGAGGCTATATGTTCCAACAGTGATGACCCTCGCTAATTTCTGTGAGCATAATTATCGGTCGTTATGTTTCTATCTCACACACCGTCATGTCCCAGGTTTGGCTGTTGCGGCGACGCTGGTCCCGCTATGGTTATATCATGATGTCGATTGCGCACTCAAAGTCAGAGTACTGTCGGCACAGCTCATGGTAGCCTGGGGTTGGAGCATGCTAGCTATGCATACCGTCCTGAGTATGTGCATATTCATGCGAGTAATGTACACTGCCCGATCTGAACACTTCCGTCCTCGTATTGACGGTAACTCCATAGTGTATGCTGCAAGGATTATAGAACGAGCGGCGCGGAATTCGAATCGAGGATACAGACTTACCTACAAATCCTTCGTGCCATTATGGAGTCCTGCGCCGTCACTTGGGTTGGGCTCTTTACTTACAATCTAATGTCCATCATGCCCGGTGGGCAAATCACGGCGGTGAGGTCATTCATCTGGATGAGGGACTGTCTATTTACTTACCGACTTGCTGCTGGTATAGAATAGCATCGGCGTTGGCTTCATCATGAAGCGTATCTTACCGTTCTTTTTCGTATGTCGAGATACCCAGGCAGGGGATTACTTATTGCTCAAGACTGTTATCCACAGGGTATATCCCAGTGCTTGCTCACTGTGCGCAGAGGTTTCCCCGAAGCATTCCCTCGGTCTATACCCTCTTCAAGAAGATCCTCTGCCGCTAATGCAGCCTTTGAGCACGAGCAACTCGAGCTTTTGACCCGAGTTAATCCGGAAGACCAGTATTTAGAATATCCGCCGCTGGAGGTTCCGGCGCGGGCGTGGGTAGGCGCATCAATCAGAGATTCGGTCTACACTGTGTTTTATGCCTGCTAAATCAACGGGCTAAGCCAATAGAATGTACGATAGCATGTACAAGTAGATTCAGTTCCCGACTTATACGAACCGTACCCATTGTGTACCCTATATTAGTGTAGCGTCGGAGGTACGACAACCTTGTACTAACACGATCTAGTAACGGCTGGTTTACAAGTCTACCTCGACACGGCCATTCTAAATATCGTCAGCATGCTGAGATCATGAGATCGCGCGCCGGGGAACTCGATCTAGATCCAAGATATAAAACGTGGGTCCAATATTAATATGACTTGGGCATGGTGTTCAACTCAACGACGTCGACGGCGGCGCGGCTCGCACTCTCCCCAGTATTCCATCTCCGAATCCCTCTCGTCTATCATGTCTAGCAGTGTACGGAGAGACTGTTTTTCTCTTTGTACCAAATTTCGTAGGTATGCTGCTTTACTTCTGGTTAGCGTATCTGTATGTCGATTCTAACTGTGTATCAGGTTACTGCAGGGTTATCCTAGCTGTTTTGGCCCTGCATTTCATGACCTATCATCCGAAATACAATGCGATTGCATACTGTATCTCTTACCCGCTAGATGCAACAGACGGACATGCAGCAAGAGCGTTAGGGGAAGCGTTGGAATCTGGAGCAGCATTAGACGTGGCCACTGACTGGTACGTATATACGTGCCTACGTGTAGCATGTGTGGAACTTGCTACTTGTACTTCGTATGTTCTTCATCATAACGTCTTTTTTGGGGGCCTGAGCATCGGTTTCTCCTAGTATACCCGCCACTTAATACATCATACCCATCAAGCAACTGAGGTTTCGGAGTACGCCTGGAACCATAAATTTCAATCACAATGATCGCGACACGCGCACTAGAAAAGATAATATTCTATTTCAATGCAGGTGTACCGGATGATGAAAAACCGAGCGCAATGCAATATAATTCAACTCTGGCCCTGGACGCGGTCTGTCTCTGTTCCTGTTGAGCGCAACTCGGCTACTTTACTTCGTGATTACCGTGGGCAACAAGCGATTCAAATAGCCCTGCTCTCCCTCTCATAACCGTTCGAGTCGCTTTGCGGTCAGTGGTAAGTATCTGCGCAGAATACTATGGCAATATCCCACAGCTTTTAGTAGCGCCTCCGAGTACAACAACTATGGGATATATGGAAAAGAAGGCGATCCCCGCGAGATATGATCAACTATAGACTCCCGCATTGACAGTCCGACAGGTCTCCTAGCTGTGAGCCGAAATCCGGCTTGACTAGAATCCGCTCACAAACTCGCTCGTCCAGAGAACGACCAGCTTCATCTCCAGCCATCCACGGAAAGATTGGTGTTCAATATCCCAGTCAACCCTGAACACGGCTCCATGTAGGGTTCTGGTAGAAATTTTGATTGGGTACACGATGTGAGTCATACACTTCCGTATTTCTGGAGAATAGCTCCGAACTAATATGCTAGCGTACCTGGTATTTGGCAGGTATTCTAGTCAGCTACCATCTAAACGCGGCTAGGGCGTTATCGAGATTAGGTTCTAGGGTCTGGTATGTAGTATAAGTCCAGCAGTTACGGCTTCACCGACCTGAGCTGAGCATACCATACTATTAGCAGCATGGCCCTGGACGCAGACGTAGCGTACCTTTCAATAACGGCGGTCAGTTTTTCGACATTGTGTGTGCTGTTCGGTGAGTGAAAGTCTCTAAACTGCTTCCTATCATGAAAACTAAGATGACATCACCGTAGGAATCTATTTTACACTATTTGGGCTGGCTGTGTGGGCCACCTATCAGAAAGAGGGAATTGCATATAAGCGCCTTCGGATTATCACAATTATTTTGTTGGTCGACCCTCCGTCATATGATTTATTTACTGAATTTCTCCAGGTTTCTTGACTTGACATTGCACTTCTCAACTCAGGCGATCATGTTCGCTCGATCTCGGATTATACCCGCTCCTGCTGGCGAGGGGCGTCACTGGACGATACCCATGAACGTAGTACAAGGGTGAGCTTTATCTGCCTCAACGAAATCAAAGTATGACGGCCTAACAGCCCCCAAATAGATTGACGACAACGGCCGCGGTGCGTTGATTCGTCTTTTCTGCCATGCTATACTCACATCTTCACCAGGGCCTTTTATCTGATGTCTTGCTAGCATGGCGCTTCTCTGTCATCTTCGGCAACAAGCCTTGGGCTCGATGGTGTCCTCTAACTCTCGTGTTGATAAATACTCGTACGCTCCTGAAAGTATATATCATAAACTTCCGCAGTTTTCACTGACCGTTTCTTAGTCTTGGCACTGTCAGCCAACTTACTACCGTTGGCCGTTTACCACAACCAAGAGCTATACGAGGACAAGTTACACAAGATTTCACTTCAAATCCTGTCTACTTGGGGCTGGTATATGTTTGTCATGCACACCCTTTTGACGGGCTCAATCATTTGGAAAATTATGTACGTCCTTTGTATTCTTACAAGGCCGTTTTTGTAAGTGGTACTAACTAACCCTTTAGCCATGTCCACCGTCCGGCGAAGAATTTATTCGGATGCATATTTTCTCGTGTCCCTTACGCAGAGGTCCTGCGAGCCATCATCGAATCGTCTTTCATCACGTGGATAGGTCTTCTTATGTACGAGATCACCTCATTTGCACCGGCGGGTCGTATCACGGTATAGCTCCCCACTACCGCAATGGGTTATATGGACTTATTCGAATTTATCAGACAGACCTCAATGTCGGATATGTCATGGGGTGTATCCTGCCCGTGTTCTTCGTACGTATCGCATCCTCTGACCGTGCCAATGGTAGCGCTGAATGTATTCGGGCTGTCCTGGCATCACATTTACAGGGACTCGCGCAATGCCTCATTACTGCGCGTGTTGCATACACAGAGAGTGTCAAACAAAATCAGCCCCCAGAAGCTTCGTTTCCGCTCACACCACAGTCGTCTATACGCGCATCGACGTTGGCGATTAACGTAAAGAAAGAAGTCCACCAGTGGACAGATACCTTGAAGACGGGCAAGGAAAGCATGGGACGGGACGTCATGCACTCGCCATCTTTCGAAAGCGGTGCCTGCTAGATGTACGGTGCGGTGCGGTGCATGCACTCCCGCTTCATCGCATCATCGTGAGAGATTTTTGTATGGACTTGGCGGACATTTCACGTGTTTGTGATAGAGTGACATTCGGTTCGTCCTTATTATCGCTTGTTGTGCTGTACTGATAGCTAGTGTATATACAGATACTGATGTATAATACTGGGACAGGGACCGTTGTATGTTCAATACCTGGCAACATATGCGTGTCGCATAAGATCAAACGACTTATTCTTGGCGGGGCAGTGGCAAACCCCTATAAGAGTGTTCATTCTACATTGACCTCGCCTCGTTGCTCCCATCTCGTGGCAAAACAACTCGAGCAGTATGTCGCCCACTCCGTTCAGTTTCTTATCCATCACAGCTGTGCTTTCGTCCATCATATGCGGACTCTACGGTGAGCAATGCAGCCAGTGCAGCGTCTTGAAGACCGTTCACTCATACCCCATCGCCTCATCGTGACCATCTTCCAGGGATATACCTCGTCCTGTTTGGCCTGGCTGTCTGGGCGACATACCGCCGACCCTCCAAACCCAGAGCAGCGGAAGCGCAGCATGCCTACTCTCCCAATGCGATCCTGCGTGTCCTTACGGTTATTATGTGAGTGGCTATTGTCGTATCTGCAATGGCTATCGTTCATAATCTCCTGGTCGCTTTGCTATGTACGCACTATTCGATTCGCCAGGTTCATCGATCTCATGGCGCATTTTATTGGCCAAGCTATGGAGTTTGATCGCGCTCGACATCTAGATGCAGTGGATGACCAGCTATACTGGTCGATGCCCTACATAGTAGTGGAAGGGTAAGACCCTTCATCGTTATGCATCGTTCTTACTAAAAGTTATTGTGTACCAGCTTGACCACTGCTGTTGCTGTGCGTATATCTTTCTTAGATGTCTTATTACTCCCAAAAGCTAAGATATTCTGCAGGGCTTGATCTCTGATGGCTTGTTGGTGTGGCGTGCGTATGCCGTCTGTGGCAGGAAGATGTGGATGTTCTATCTCTGGACAAGCGTGACGGCAGCCAGTTTCTGTGAGTATCATTCCACATGTCAATCATTGTATGCTAATTATCTGATCTCGATTATAGGTCTCGCTGTAGCAGCGAATCTGTTGCCATTGGCTATTTTTCGTGATACTCCAGTCTGCATCATCAAGTTCAGAAGTCTATCGAGCGTCTTGATGGCTGCTTGGGGCCTTGTCGTTTTGACAATGCAGACTATTTTGACAGGCCACATTTTATATCGTGCGCTGTAGGTCTTCCAGATGTGTTGTTTCGTTTCGTTACGCCCTGACAGCCACGATCCTCGACTGAACGACAGTGTTTGCTCATTACGGGGGAATATTGTTTCCCTTTCACCTCGTTCCGCACGAGCGTATACGGTGCTGCTTAGTGCTCTCGTTGAGTCTTGTGTTGTGACATGGGTGGGCCTGTTCACGTACGAGCTAGCAAGCTTTGTTCCCCGTGGACGTCTCACAGTGAGTTTTACTTGCTTACTTGTATTGCGACATAAGGCACAGACTAACCTACTTACTAGACCGAGTTAGACATTGGATATGTCATGCGCCGTATTTTGCCCATCTTCTTTGTGAGCGCATTTTTTCGGCTCGTGACGAGGCCCTCATCCGAGTCTCTTCATAGGGGCTCTCGCAGTGCCTCGTCACTGTGCATGTTGGCTTCGCCGACATCATTTCACCTTTCGTACAGACATACGAAGATGAGCTGAACCAACCTGAAGAATTTCACGAATTAACCACGACCTTTGGCACCCTGTCCCCTGAACGCTCCGGTAGTCGCGATGCTTGTGTAGAAGGCGATCCCACTCCAGCCTTACCTATAGAATCGAACGTTTGATTATTTGCTATGATGGCTAGGATCTGTGAGTTCCAAATACGAGTGTAGAATATACCTAGTTCTATAGGCAATGCCAGGCCCCTGACTGTCTTCTCTTTTCAATTATGGTCAGCAACGGAGACTAGAATATACCCGTCCCGCCACATGTACTGTAACAGTTCTCGTTTATGCCGAATGTCATGACGTATGTTTTGTAACCGTCAGCATGTTCAAGTGATACGGCTGAGCGCCAGGCGGACGTTCGGCCCAGAGCAGATCTGAGATCTGAGATCTGAAAAGTGGGCTTGACACGGCTCGGGCGGTCTTGAACTCAACGACGACGGTGCAGAGGCGCAGCCCACACTCTCCTCATAACCTACCCTCCAAAACCTCTATTCTTCACTATGTCTAGCAGTGTGGTCCGGCGGAGGGGGTCCATCGACGTCGTTGATGCCAAAGTCGCTGTAGATCTTGCTACAGCCCAATCCTACAAAGAGAATGTCTTCCTGTTCGTTCCAAACCTCATAGGTATGCGTTTTGGCTCTCAGTTAGCGTACATGCATGTAAATAACTTATGTGTATCAGGATACTGTAGGATCATTCTAGCCGGATTGGCCCTGCACTTCATGAGCTATCATCCGAAGTACTGCACAATTGCGTATTGCGTCTCCTGTTTGTTAGATGCGGCAGACGGGCATGCAGCGAGAGCCCTGGGCCAAACGTCGAAATTTGGAGCAGTGTTAGACATGGTCACTGACCGGTGCGTATATGCATGTCCGCAACGTGTCGGAAAGTAGCTGAACCCTCGTCCTCGGGAACAGTTGTACAACATCGGCACTCTTGTGCTATCTATCCGCAGCGTACCCCAATTGGACGATGGCATTCCAACTACTCATTACCCTCGACTTTGCGAGCCACTACATGCATATGTACAGGTAGGCTTTGTGTGTTACGTCAGGGGTTAGCGAGGGCTGACCACAGGCGCTTTAGCTCTCTGGTAACTGGTTCGCGCAGCCACAAAAGTGTAAGGAGCGAAGTTAGTCGGATTGTCAGCTTCTATTATCAACCGGTACGTGCTCGGCGGTGTTTCTGACACTGTTTACTGAGTGTCTTCCTTTAGACCGTGCTCTTCATAGTCTGCGCTGGGAACGAGCTCTTCTACGTCGCGCTTTACCTCATGAAATGGGTTCGCGCGCCGCTCTGGCAGTCGTTGGGACTTGAGCCCAGCTACGTCACCAGCTTCACCTGGGCTGAGGCCCTTGCCGTTCCATGCGGTGTAATCTGCTTCTACAAGAACGTCATCAACTTTGTACAACTTTGGAAAGCAGCGAAAATCCTGGTTGGCGTCGATCTCGCCGAGCGGGCCAAGGCTCGTGAGGAGGAAGAGTCGCGAGAGAAGAAGAACTGAGGCAGGACGATGTAACCCCGGATTTCTCACATTGCAAGGCGTCATAGATTCCTATCCCTATTCCTCTAGCATACGTGCTTGCTTGTGTGTAATTTTCTTATATGTCTAATCTGTCGTATACCTCTCTGTCTTTAATACTGGTCTATCAGCTGTCGTGTTCCTCAGCGAATAGATTATGTCTGCCGCAGCTGAAATTCGCGTGAAATTACATGCGCGTCTGTTTACTCATACGAATGAGTCGCGGAGGTCGGGTCGTTCTACCCTCATCTCCTTCCCCCAGGTCCTTTCACAGGCCTGACTGCCGCTCTCTTTGCCTCTATTGCCCGACCATTACGTCTGTGGTTCTACCGTGAATGCGGTCCCAGTTCGTGTTGCGCAGGACGCGGGCCTTCAGACCACCTACGTTTGCTCCGCGTGCTCTTCTGTCCTCGACACGCGTCTCCCACTATCCTCGCAAAGAAAGCACGGTCAGAACAGCCGGGCCAAGACTCTCGAAACGTTCGTCTTCGTCTGCGACGCCTGCAACGCCTGAGCGAGATCCTGACGCCCCAGAAGAGTCTCCAGAGGTCACCTCTGAAGCATCTGATGCAGAGGCATCGTCGGAACCTACGGAGGAGGGGGAAGGGGAGAAGGCGAAGCGAAGAATTAGGTCGTCGGGAGCACCATCTGCCTCGGATGGCAAAGATTCCGAGCCCTCAACTTCCTTACCCAGTAGTTTGAACATACTCTGGACTCCGGAGAGTCATCTGTATGCAGATCCGTCTACATCCACCGGCCCTCCCACGAACTCTGCGTTACCACCTCCGGAGATCTTTCATGAGGTCCTTACCAACTTGCATATAACGCTGCACCCTCAGACACAGCATAAAGCTGCTTATGCTTCACCTACGGGCCCTCCGATCGAACCGACACTTGCCCTCTATTGTCCTATAGAAGGAGGGGACTACATTATTGATGAGACTGTGCGTGAGCTTGGACGTCAAGCAGGAGCCGAAGTTGTAGTCCTGGATGCCGTTCAACTTGCAGCTGGTGAATGTGGACACTTCGGTAAAGGTGCGTCGAGTCGTGTGTCTTTGATCCCAGAAGTTGATTTAATGAGCATGCAGCTGCATCAATCCTTCGACTGCCCAATAATCCTCTACACTTCACCGGCCCTTCGCCTTCGCAGTCAAGGCAACCTAACCCTGCTGCATATGAAGATGAGGACGATGACGACATGTCTGCACGCTTTATGCCGTCTTCTCAAGTTACGCTGCATGTCATGGCACCAGCATCGGCACGTTCTGGTCGTGTAATAACAGCACGAAAAACAGGAAACCCTTCCATGAGCAAGCTCAAAGCCTTCTTCGACGAACTCATCAACGTAAATCCTCCTGTAAATGAGGGTGCCACAGAGTCGCGACCGCGACCGCCGCGTATCATCTATATTCGTGATTTCCCTACGCTAGCACCGTCCTCATCCGTATGGTATCCCGCACTGTTGGCTGCTGTTCGTGCAAGACGTCAAGGTCCGCTTGCTAGACAGTCACTTCCCGTGTACAACCCTACAACCATCGTGTTTGGTATCACACCGTCTATCGTGACGCCCTCTATCGAACCGCACCATGGAGGCGGCGGTCCTGGCCTATTCCAGCTTCTGATGAACAGGCAGAACGTGTCGCAGGGTGTCTCTGGATCTCGACCTAGCAAGTCGGATTACAACGAAGACGAGTTTTCCGATAAGGCTCGGGAGCGGCGATTACGGGAACGTCTACGGAAGTGGGAACGAGGTGACCACAGCCTTCAAGAAGAGCTTCCTCAGTTGTCCTTCTCCAACGAAGAAGGTACCTCGGGATCCTTGCCTGAACCCAAGATTGTCATGGTCGGCGGCGGTGACGAACCATTCCCTGGTATGTCGCCCATAATGCAAGCCCTCCGAAGCAAATTGGCGTCCGCCAATGGCAGCTCCCCGTCCGACAGTGAACAGAACTCCAAGTTCTTCCGTACGTCTTTCCTAGTCCCTAGTGCCCGCTCGCCTGTGCTTGAGAAGGCGTGCAGAATGGACAGGCGGCGCGAGATTAACCAGTTGACGATGCGTATGGGCGTCGCTGCTGTGGGTGGCACCCTCGATAAACTCTCACCCACGCCGGACGAGATCGATGTGGCCGAAGAAGACCAGACAGTTGACCCAGCCGCACGCCGGATGTGGGAGGACTGGGGCCGCACCGTCGAGCTGTGGGCGAATGTGCGCAAGATCGCGGATAGAGCAGTCGGAAAGGTCATCGCCGCGAATGCGAAGGCAGGGAATACGAAGGCGAAGACGCTAAAGCTGAGCTTGGACCCAACGCCCGTGGACTGGGAGGTGGTATATGAGGCGTGGACGGTACACAAGGCTGCGCGAGACATGCGCAAGGCGTGGATACAACAGTCGTCGGGGAAGACGTTACAAGAACCGGACGAGGACGAGGACGAGCCAGCGCCGGTAGAGACGGACGAGATCGTTGAACGTGTCAAACGGGACCCTGAGCTCGACCAACACGAACAGAGACTGTTGGGCTGCATTGTAGACACACGTACGTGACGCTTGACGGTCAAAAGATGTGCACTGGCTAACCTGAATCTTTCCAGGCTCAATAACAACAACGTTCAACCAGGTCCATCTGCCTGCTCGGACAATAGATTCTGTGCGGACTATCGTCTCATTACCCTTGCTTCACCCCTCAGCATTCCAACACGGTATACTCAAAGAGCACGCAATGACTGGTTGTCTCTTGTTCGGCCCTCCAGGAACGGGCAAGACACTGGTGGTCCGTGCTCTCGCCAAGGAGGCTGGTTGTCGTATGATGGCTGTCTCACCGTCCGACGTAATGGACATGGTGTGTCCTATTTATCTTGTAACGTCCTCATACTCACATCTTGATCCCAGTATGTCGGCGAAGGCGAGAAACTCGTACGCTCCGTCTTCTCTCTTGCACGGCGGCTCGCCCCCTGCGTTGTCTTCATCGACGAGATTGACGCGTTGTTCGGTGCCCGCATGGGCGCGCGTGAATCTGGCGGGACGATTGCGCACCGAGGCGTAATTACCGAGTTCATGCAGGAAATGGATGGTTTGATGAGCTCAAAAGACGACAATATTATCGTCATTGGCGCGACCAATCGACCGTTCGATCTAGACGACGCTGTTCTTCGTCGTCTACCGCGGCGCCTGCTCGTCGACCTGCCAGGCGAGAAGGAGCGAGAAGGTATGAATGCAGCATCTGTGTATCGCTCGAGATACTGAACACCCGAAACTGCAGAAATTCTCAAGATTCTCCTCCGTGACGAGCCTCTCGCATCAGACGTAGATCTCAAAGTCTTGGCTCAGAAGACCGAGAGCTTCTCTGGGTCAGATTTGAAACGTACGTATATCTTCCTGACCTCTATGAGGATGTAAGTTGATGTTGTCATTGAAGATCTATGTGTATCCGCTGCGCTGGATGCCGTCAAAGAGCGTGTTGACGTTCCCTGGAGACCAGCAACAAAACAACCTGAGGAGGCCGCGATCCCAGCAGATGAACTGAGCACCAGCAGCGCCAGTGCAACCAGTGATACAGATGTGTCGGAGACACCGCAAGCCACTGAACCTACTCCGGAAAACGCTGAGACATCAACGTCCGAGTCGTCGCTCCCAGAAGCGTCTGCAGCGCCTGAGACTGAGACCGAAACTCCAGAGGCATCAGCCGCACCCGCGGACTCACAGCCACCTCGAGTCCTACACTGGCGTCACTTCACAGCCGCGCTGAAGGAGATCACCCCCTCTGCATCAGAGACGTTAGGTTCACTAGCAGACCTGCGGAAGTGGAACCAGGAGTTCGGCGAGGGCCGCTCAGAACGCAAAAAGCAGGTCTGGGGCAAGGGCCGCTTCGGCTTCACCACGCAAACCTTGGAAGGTGCCGATGGGAAGGTGCAGACGCAGACGTCAACGTCGTCGGGATCATCGCCTTCCGGTGCTGCTGGAGGGAAGGTATAGCATATAGGTAGACTACAAGCAGTATATATAGTAGCGTAGTACATGTACAGATGCAGAGCAGCGATGAGACACGGGTATCTTTTTGCTCCGGATACCACCCTTCAACCATGAACAGGTGTTCAGCGGCGCCCTTTGCGCTTTGGGGGCTTGACGTCCTCCTCCTCTTCGAGTTTATCGTCGTCAATGTCCATTTCGCCGTCTGAGTCTTCAACCCGCTTGTTCTTCCGCTTAGGCCGGTTTTGAGATTGGGAAGGTTGTGACTGGGACGCCGGCTGCGATTGACTCGCGTCCATTTGAGACTCATCTTCATCATCCTCATCTTCGTCCTCTGCTTCCTCAGTCGCGCGCCTGGTTCGCCGCTTGCCTTTGTCCTGACCGTCCTTAAACGCGGCTTCACCGACAGGCATGATGCGTTCGTCGGAAGACCAGCTTTCGCCGCAGGTCGGGCACTTGTTTTTGGACCGGCGATAATTCTTATAGCAATGGTCGTGCATCCGAGCTTTGCACTGTGGAGTACGACAGCCGATGCCGCGTGTTAACATCTGAAAGGAATTGTGAATGTTATGAGCACCATACAATGTTTCGCAGATGCGACGGCGACGAACCTCCATGCAGATAGTGCATTCAATGACCTCGTCGGCGTATGTGTTCTTGAGATAGGGACCTAGCTCCAGCTTAGTCCGTGTAGATAAAGAATACCGTCCTTTCCTGACATTGCCCCAAATCGCATGAGTATATGCGGATCCTGTCCTACGCTATCACATACCTGCTTTTCACTAGCCAGCCTTTCGCTACGAAACTGCCTAGGACAACTTCTGCTTGCGTCTTGGTCATATTACTCTTCAGGTTACTGACTTCACGGAGAGCGGCCAGAGAGGAGACGCAGAAAGACTCGTTTGGTGCAAGCATGATTTGTTCAATCTGTAAACAATTTTGAATGAGTATATATGCACGATTACCCCATGAGGGATGACTAACGCACCACTGCTTTGAAGTATGCAATCTCGGCAGCGGTGTAGTCTGTAGCTAATTGCGCTGCCTCATCTTGCTTTCGGTTCACCTGAGCGAACAAAGAATGCATAGCCGTACTTTTTAGAGTCAATCCGCATGCTTACCAGTGCGTACACCTCTTTTCCTAGAATCTCGTCCGTAACGTGCGCGAATTCCAAGTTGAGAGGATCGAGCGCGCGATTGATCCCGTTGACCCAGTCATTCCACGCGTCTCTGCTGTCGGAGTAGTCTATGTCCAATGTAGGATCGACAGCTGAGGTACCGACGAAGAGAACGTGTGAATAAGAGAGGAACACATTTTGAAGTGGTCAGTTTGGTTCCACGAACATACCTTTTACAGCGGCGATGCATTTTTCCCAGATTTTCGCGGCCAGTTGCTGTGATAGTATCCTTCTGGAGAAGATGGCCTGTAGATAAAGACGTCGCACGTCGTTCGAGGAAACCATTAGAACCGAGTGAAGAGGTGAAGGTGGTGGCCGAGTGCAAGTAATTAGACCTCCGCGTCGCGTCGCGTTCCTTGAGCGCTAAGTTTCTTACACGATGATAGCTAGTTTTGACGGTACTACTTACTCTGTGACCTCGAGCACTCCGTGACTTTGGTCGTTCATTCTGTGATTGTGAATAGTTTCCACTGGACGGTGTACTTATGTCTTAGCTAGTCTTATACGCTGACGCACCGACTATGTCGGAAATTTGCTGATTTGTGCACTCAGCCATCCACGAACATTGTTGTGATCAAAACCCTCATATTAGTATTTTTTGTTGTTGTTTCAAGGGAACAAAGATATCAGGTCTCTGATCTAGAAAGTGGCCAAGAATCAACGAATCACCTGGAAAAAAGCAAGCATAACCAAAGCATAACGGCATAATCATATCTGAATCCATGCATAGTGAACAAAGACAGTCGAATAGGCATAGTTGTGACAGAAAATGAGAGAGCATAGAGGCATGTGTTGGGCTTGATATAGATGGCAGAGTCAGACAATTAGCGCAAGCTGCCCCGGGTGCTCTTGGACGGAGATGCCCCACTGGTACTAGCTCTCCGGTTTTGCAGCCCTCGAACAACATGAATCCAGTCCATAGCACTGACGCCCTTCTCCTGCAGCTGCTTGTAGATGTCATCCAGATACTTCTCACACCCCGGAGGTAGGTCAGCCAGCACATCCAGGTCCACTTCCTTATTGATACCCGCCGTAGTGAACTTCCCCCAGTGGTGCGCCAGAGGCTTGTCGAGGCTCTCGAGGAAGTTGTACACGGCGTTCAGATCGGCCTCTCTAGCAACGCTGTCCTCGTAGGACTTCGCAGACCCTGGGGTCGGAGTCGCGCGCGGGCCGGGGGACGGGCTCAGGCTGGGGAAGAACAAGGGCAGCTTTTCGCCAGCGTCCGGGACACGAGGGGTAGGGCAGTCCGCGCTCCAGATGGAAGGATCAGCTTGCGGCGGGCTTGGTTGGCGGGCAGCCTCCAGTAACTGCATTAAGCTCATCGAGGCTACTTTCTCAGGAGCCGGAGGCGGCAGGCTTGCGTTAGACTGGGCCATAGGTGAAGTCATCGCTATATCCGTGTCGGTGTAAGAGCTGGGTCCGCCGGGAATATCCCAGAATCCAGGGGTCGCCGGGCCTTTGCCTTTGCCCAGTGGGGTAGTAGGCTGCTCTTGAGGTACTTCTGACGCGCGGATTTCACCCGGTTCGACAGTTGACCTTGCTGATGGGAGTAATTCCCCTGCTGTGGGCCGCTCTTCAATGCTCAGATCCTTACGAGGCGTCGCAGGATCAATTTTCATAGGGCTCGCAGGTAGACTCTCGGCTTTGACCCGAACCCGTGGATCTCTGTCCCGGTGGTAGATCGTCGGGGTCAATGGAACGACTGGCAGCGCCCTGTTGCCTCGCGGAGGCGTACTCGGACGCTCTTGATCATGCAACCCCACCACCGGTGAGTATGGTTCCACGACTTCCATAGATGTCTCGCCGCAGCCTGCTACAGGTGCAGAGGGAGAGATGTCCGTGCTCTTGTGCACCGACGGCCCGGGGACCGTGTTGCTTCTACCGCGGCGGGGTGGGTACGGGCTAAAAGTGCCGTAGATACGACGAAAATCGTGGCGGTCGTGGCGGGACATGCCTTGAGGCGGTCTTGGGCCAGAGTAGTGACGGCGAGCATCACGGGCGTCTTGGGCTCCCTGGGACATACCCCTGGGCCTTCGGCTTTGTTGGGTACGGGCTCCATAGGATATGGATCTGGGTCTGAAGGAGAATGGAGGCTCTTCGCCAGGAAGATGTTGATACAATCCTCGGCGGCCAGGGCCCCGTTTGAGTGATGGTTCCTTAGCAAGCAACTCCTGCGAGAACTTTTCGCACTCGTGCAGGATATGGTACTACGGTCGAAGGTTCAGCATCTGAACACATGCAGCATGGTCAGTGAAAATACGTGCCTCCATCAGATCGTCCTCCCGAGCTATGTAAGGGCATTGTGTACAGTAAAAGAAACCATCTCGTCGGCGATCCACAGTAAAGCTTATCCTGCCATAGTTAATCTTGACTAGTTCCCTAGTTTGAGAACATCGCGCCCTTCGTCAGTCGCTTGACAATTGATGTTGAAAACGAGAAATCCCACCGTGGATGAGGCATCTTGCGACAATAGTGATTTGTGTTTTGTTATTGTATCGAGTTTCTTGAGGTTTGGTTGCCTAGCGGAATAAGTGCATACGCATACGTGGTTGAAGAAGACAGAGGGCCGAGGTCAGGACGCGGAAGGTGGATGCGATTTTATACTGGGGAAGTGGCCAAGTTGTCCCAGATCACAACACACTTTTCAGGCCTTAGGGCCCAGGGGGCCATGCTGAAACAACACGCCTTTTCGTACAAAGAAAACGGGCATATGAATGCTTCTGGAAGGCAATGGCTATCAGAGGACACTCTGTAGGTTTTGATGGTAGAGACGCACCAACGACTGGACAAGACTTGAACGCCACTGACAAAGGAACTGACAAACCTTGCGTCAAGTGATGGCCTAAACGTGCAGATCATGAGAAGAACGAAGGGTTGAATCGTTTATGATTGGAAGATAGTAGCTAGGTGAAAATATGGCAAAAGTGCTACAGGATGTGTTGAATGCCGAAAAGAGCCAGCCCGGTGATTAGTATACACTCTTTGACTGTAGGATACAGTGATCAATAACAAAAGTGACAGGGAAGAACGAAGCACTGGTCATCGTCCGTAGAGCTACAGTGCGAATGAAGAAACTTGAAGATGACAGGGTGATGGAAGTTGTGGGTGCGGGGTGCGGGCCGCGACTTTCAGCCAGACGTGTGTCGCGCCGTGGAGCGCCCACCCCCAGCGCGTCGCTTCCCGCCGCGTCCACCGCGTTTCGCGTTTGCTTTCTTTTGGCAGTCCTCGCAGATCCAGCTGCCCGACGGAATCTGTTTCAGGCCTACACACTCGAGGTGAAACTACGCGGGTTGTCAGTATCTTGACGCGTAACTTGACCCTAGATACACGCACCCATTCGACCGCACAACCAGCTCCGTCGCACGCGATCATCTGTCCGAAGCTGGCCCGGTGGCAGAAACAGTACGGTGTCAGGTCCTCGCCCTCCAACTCGCCCTCTGTCGGCACCACCACGCTGTCGGTCTCCGGCTCGTCGACCTGGACAGGGGTAGTGGGGAACGAACGCGCGACAGGCATACCCGGCCCCTCGAGCTGGCCGGCCGGCCACTCGCTCGCGATGCTTCGAGGGCCATTGGTGCTGCGTGTGTTCGCCGAAAACGGCGCGGGCAACGACGGGTGGTGTGTCGACGGCGGAAGGAACTCCGCCATGCCCTGGGCCTCTTCTGCGACGGCGGCGGGCTGGTTTCTGGCTCGTTTGTTCGCTCCGGCGCCATTTGTCGCGCGGCTCGAGCTGGCTTGACGGGCGGCTGTTGAGGGCGGCGGCATCTGCGACGCCACGGACAACAGCGACTCGGTGGGGGACGCGACACGCTCGACCCTGCACGCGTAAAAGTCAGCTGCGGTAGCGAGGGGGACTGAGAGTAACACGCACTTCTTACGCGAACGCTGTCGCGAGCCATCGCCCGTCCGCTCCTTCCTCGGGCTCCTGTGCACGGCGTCGTCGTCGCCGTCTGCGGCGGCCCGTTTTCTCTTGTTCGGAGAGGGGTCGCCAGCACCCCCGTTCGCGAGGGTCTTCCTATTTCTGCTGCGGCTGCCCTCTCCGGCGTGCACTGCGACGCCGAACACCTTCTCCGACACCCAGGGGTACTTTGTCTTGCGGCCCATCCTCTCCGCGGTGCGCCCGAACTCCTCGTCGGGCACAGCGTCGAGCAGACCCGTCATGTGGGTCTTGTGCGAGCGGAGCGTGTCCGCGGCGTGGCACGCCACGCGGATTTTGTCGTCCGCGCCGGGCTTGAGGCGACTGACCTCCTCCGCAATGTCCGCGAGGAGCCACAGGCGGTCCTCCGGCGAGACGGTCTTCGTCTCGAGCATGTCCGTGAGCTGCGTGATCTTGTTCGTGACGGCGCTGAGGTTGGAGGAGAGCACGGCATCAAGCTCGCGGAGGTCGGCGAAGTTGCGCGAGAGGTCGAGTGGCAAGGTGTCGAGGGTGTGGGTGTACTCAGTGAGGACGGAGAGCGAGTGCGCGGTCACGTAAGGGGACGAGTCCGCCGAGTCCGACGGCCGAGGGGGCGGGGCGGACGCCATGTTGGAGGCCATGCTCGCTGTCTGGGATGTGCTCGACGATGGCGGGAGGGGGAAAGGTGCGGTACGTTATAGTAGGGGGAAGAAATCCTCTGCGCCTAGCGCCGGCCCAAGTCCAGTCGTCCGGAGAGACCACCGAGCGAGCAGACCAGACCCGGCAACCTCTACACTCACACATACTTCACTTCAAGCTCTAGCAATATGTTTCAAAGACTGAGGAATGTTGGGGGAGCCAGAAGACATACATCCGGGCACGCTCACGCAGGCGGAACACGAGATGCAGACATCGCAGTAGTAGGCCATTAGTACGCTACGAAGTACATCGTTTGCAGTTCAGGACGCGGAACACGCATATCAACCAAACTTCCGTGAATGATTCAGTCCAGAGGCGAGCGCGAACGGGTATCGTCTGTGGTCGCGTACGCTTCCCCTCTCAAAGCACCCTCCGGAACCCAACTAGACCTTCGGCACCCGCAGCGTCTTGCTCACCATGGCAGCGGCCCACAGTCCAAAGACCACACTGACCAGGTGCAACTCGCCGTCACCGCCCTTCGGTCCCCACAGCGTGATCGTGCCGCCCGGAATGCCCGCTTTGCCCTCGATCCACCCCTGCTTCGTCCAATACATCAACATGGCGACGAGGCCCAGTGATGACGGGATGGGGAGACCCTCAAAGTAATGTGCCTTGCCCTTTTCATCCTTGGGGATGAGCGCGACGGTAGCGTTGAAGCGCGCCAGGCGGGCGAGGCCGCAGCAGATGCAGCCCGTCAGCACGACTGTGTCAAGGTACGTCCGCAGCCCGACGACGAATGCAAGGAGGGCGGGTGCGACTCCAAATGAGATCTTCCAGGATAATCAGCGACGTTGAACAGCATTGGAAGGAATACAAGGGACGAACCAAGTCCGCGAGACTGTCCAACTCTTGCCCAAGCATACTGCTCTCGTTTCTCCACCTCGCCACCTTCCCGTCCATGAAGTCGAACATCAAGCCAGCCACGGGGAATATCAATGCGGACCACAGATAGTCTTCATCGTTTGTCAAGAGATACTTTGCGGACATGAACACAGAGAAGGATCCACAGACGCCATTCGCTATTGTGACGAGATCGGCGAGCCGGAAATTTCTATGCAAAATAGTCAACGACCCCCCGCATTATCAGTGTCCGAGAGAGTGCACAACATACCTCACAAGCGAGAAATGGCCTTCAGTATCTCTGTACTGCTGCAAGGCCGTCATTTTGGCATGGTCGATGACACCATCGCCGTTCAGCAGATTTCCATTGCTCTTCGTCTGCTCCTTTTTGCGTTGATTCATGAATACACGAGAAAGAGGTCGTTAGGAGACTGATAGCAGGTCGCGGTCGTGAAGAAAGGCTGAGCCTGGTGTTGGAGTCTGGGAGAGGAGACCCTGGAGTATAAATCACAGGCACGCGACTGACGTGCACGGCCCTCTGGCGCCCAGCGAGCTTAAGCGCAGCCGCCTTCTGCACAGCCACGGAAAACAAAAACCGCCCCCCTGCGGTGCGCGGGCCCGACGGACAGCGAGCAAAGGGTATCGGAAATACTTATGAGAGCGAACAGACAACAGTGCAACGAACAGCGATAGACGACACGAGAAAGAGAGACATATCCATGCGTTCCCGGATCAGCTCATCGTCACGTCCCCATCCGCGTCCGTCTTCAACGCGTCCAGCTTCGCCTTCTCCAGCTCCCGGCTCCGCGCCGCATACTGGTTCGGGTGGGTGACGCTCTCGCCGTTACCGACGCCCTCGCCCTTCTTGACCCCGACCGCGGCGTGGGTGATCTCGAACACGCGTGTGCACGCGACGTGGTAGTGGCCCGCCTTGACGGTAGCCATGATTTCCGGGAGATCCGCCGCCGTCAAGCCCTGCGAGGAGTACATCGACAACAATGCCGTCTGCAGGTTGTCGGGGGCGAAATGGCGGTAGGGACAGCCGTGATTGTCCTGCGATCCCGGTTGGTCGCCGATGAGGATTTGCTGACAGCTGCAGAGAAGCGTGAGCAGATAGAACGTCAAGGCGAACTGAAGGATGTACCTCTTTGCGGGATAATTCGCGCGTTTGCCTTCCAGACCGTATGAGTGTCGGATGTTGTACTTGTACTCTTTGTTGAACTTGTCATCCTGAATGTTACTGAAGGACCGCCGCCAGAATGCGATAGCCTCGTCTATTGATAGACCCAGGACCTACAACAAGTGAACGGTAAATCATTTATCGCATGAAGTTACTTTGTGCCTTGCCTTCAGGAACAGACCATATTGCAGACGGCCGAAATGTTTCAAGTGTTTATCTCTACGGAGGCATTCATGCAGGTTGCGCATACATGCAGGGAAGTGTCTGCGCGCCATGTCGTCGATCATATCTGCAGTGATCTGGTCGCCATCTGCGGATGTGGATGCTGAAGACCATTCCGATGAGACACCCGCTAGGAAGCCTTGCGATAGATGATCAAGGATGGGCACTATACGGGAGTCTTCATCTAGCTTTGGGAGCTCTCTGGCTGTCCTCTGCATCGTCCTCTATCAAAACTGAGTGAAGACAAATGACGCAAGCGACGTACCTCCAACGCTTTCTCAAGGTCCTTGGCGAATTCAGCATATACGATACTGGACTGTTCGCGCGCTGGTACATACGCATAGCCGCCCTTGAGGAAGACCTTCCGGCTGGATACTAGGTCTATAACTTTCGTCCATTTGACCTGAAGTCGTCGGTCATATTCCGGGACCTTCGAAGTCGTGTAGTCCGTACCTTATAGTACTTCTCTAATGGTGGAGGGTTTGCATCTCGGGACCAGGCCATTGCTGCAGCTGTAAGCTGTTCACTGTATTGCTGAACCTCTGAGTCCGGGACCTGCAGGAATGTCAAACGGCTGTCCATCAGGCTTGCTAGAACGAACAAGTCCCACCGGTGTCCAGTCAAACTCTCGCGAATTGAGGAACTCCTCTTTCTCCGCACGGTCATCGCTATCATAGCGCACCTTAAACAGCGCAAGCTCGGCCTTGACAAAGCGCCTCCGCAGATCTTCCCTGCAGGTTCCATCAACACCGCACACGCACAACGCACAACGCACACTCACGATCTGCAGAACGCGAGCCTCAGAACAAAGTGCCCCACATGGTCTTTCCGCCGCTCCCCATCGAGATCTAGTGTCTTTGCCGTCGAGCTGTGCAGAGGCAGGTACTTGTCGCATTGGTCAAGCGTGAATTTCTTCAGCTCCTCGTACGGCCGGTTGCGCGCGAACGAGGACTCAATCTCGGCGAGGACGCGTAGCCGGTCGAGGGCGCACGTCTCAAACTCTTCGAGTGTTATATCGTCGAGAGGGGGCACGTCGTAGCTTGAGAAAAACGCGTCAGATTGTGTCTTGGAGGCCTGCGTGAGGAGTACGTACAAGTTGAGGCGATGCGGGTACTTTAGATGCGAGTGCCGCTCGACCTGCGCGTATTGGGGCTTCTTCGCCGCTTTTCTCTCGCGGTTACTGAACATATTGTATTTATTTCGGTGGCCGTGAGGGTCGTGTCAGGAGTGTGTGTGTTCGCGGTCGATGTGAGAGACGACCAGGAGGCATCAAGACGCGACGCTCGGCAATTCGCGTGCCAGACACGCGACAAGAACACGCGTTTTGCCAGGTCGCGTCCCGCTTGAGTCGTCTTCGTATCGATGTGTCTATTGTGACTTTGGTTCAGTGGCAAGCACACCGTAACTCTACAAAGAGATACAATGTGGACAGGATGCCCTCCAAGCCTACAGTTCAACATCAAGTAATTATGGAACTATACTAGACTCCAGTCCCTGGTAAACTGGATTGAGCACATCAAGTACTTGAGTAGGATAGTGTGAAGTAACAGCATCTGTAAACCATTCCACCTGCAGATACATGGTATGTTTTTCCCAGCCCCGAACCCTCAACACTATGGCGTTCCGATGGCACATTTATTCTTGACCGTGAAACATGCTAAATACGCCGTAGTAAGTCCAGATACGCCGTGATATACAGGATTACGCCGTATTAACGCTTTTTCTAACCCACCGTGGATTAGAGCATCCACCGTAGCTCTACCGTAGCTCGACCGTGATTCGTGAAGCAACCACTGCGATGTTAGCGTTATGGTGCTCAGCTCCCCACGTGGCGTCCCAACTAGGCGCTTGTGTGCTAATCGCTCGTCTTTCTCGAGCTCTGAAGCCCTGAGAAATTTTTATACTCACTTTTAGAGATTTTTAACAGGGTAACTCCGAGATTGAAGTCGTTCTTGAGCCTGTCTTGAGGGGCCCATTGATTGCTTTTGTAGTCACGGGCTTGAGTCTATTAACTCATCATATCGTACAGTAGCTCTCTTTGTCGATTCAGACCTGGTCCCCAGGCTGTCGCCTTTTCAAAAATAGGAACAGCGGGCTTACTGTGCTGATGTTCAAGCCTTCTCCCCATCAACTGCGTCGTCGCGACGTTCTGGTACACCGAATTTCAGCTGCACGCTCCAGGTACTGTGCACGACAAACCCTACTGTGGCCTGCTGCGACAGAGGCTCCGCGCACGAGTATTCATTATCGTGTGCCGTTCGGGCGGCGCGAGCTGGCCCTTCAGGTGTTCGTGCTTCTGTTGCAAACGGCTTTGCGCCGTCTTCGCCACCAAGTCTATCTTATTAGATAGGACCATTGTGATGTACCTGTGTAGTACATGGTATAGAACAGTGTAGACTCGGAAGAGGAAGACTAGCACTCAAGATATGTTCTCGTCTCAAAGCTAGCAAGGTCAGCACAGCATGGAGTTTTGGGTCCCGCATTCGAAGACCACGGTGAAGAACACTACGACTACGGTGAAGAACACTGCGACTACGGTGAGTATTGATAACTACGGCAGTCATTTATATTCGGTAATTATCAATTGTTATCTATTACGGCGTAAATACTGTCGCGCGTCAGGAGATGGGCCAGACTAGGAGATGGGTCACCGAGGTAATTCTGTGCTTGTTCCTCGCATTCTCCACCAAAAAATATCCTCAGCAAGTGAATCACTTCAATGAGATTCTATATGCTAATTATCGTAGCAGATACGGCGAAAATTGTAGAGAACGAGGCTGAATACGACTGAATTTATGCGCGCTAAGCCCGTTTTGGTAAGCGGTCGCATGCTGGTGCAGCTTCGACGGCGTCGTTCTCTGCAACGGCGACCTGCATGTACATGAAACTTTGCAAGGACATATATTGACATGTATAGATCCTTGGAAAAATATGGCTTTGTTGATATGATACACATAACAATCATAATACCATGTATACAACTGGGCCTCCTTGGCTTCTCTGTTTCTGAACCTTGGTGCTGCTAGGTGCATTCCGCGAAAACCTTGCTGTGTATCAGGCTAAATATGATATATTGTATGTATAAGAGTCTAAAGAAGCTACCCTCGAAGTTTCTATATTTTTACGAATTTGTTTGTAGTATGTATGCGCTATGTAGTGCAAATCAGACCAGTTTCGAGCTCTCGTAATTTCGAAATACTTGCTTCCGTATTTCTCCATAATACGGGCCAGTAATTTGTACATGCGTTCTATATGATACAAAGAATGAGAATGTGTCAAAACATCTTCAGATTTTTGCGGAAACCTGGTGTTTGAAGCCGCTGAAGTATATACCACAGCTCACGGCGGGCCATTCTCCGCGGATCGCCGCGCCGCTCGGTTAAGCGAGGCTCGCTGTCCTAGCGAGCTTATTGCTCTTTTTTTTTCGCTGCAACGACGACAGCACATAAAAATCTGGTGGCTAGCTTTAATGCTTTAAGCCTGATATTCCTGTCACTAATTTAGCCCCTGCACTGTGTAAGAATGCCTCTTACGCAGCCAGCTTTTCGACGTGGGCGCTAGATATTCTTACTTTTCCCACGCTTGGCCCAACTCGTAGTCAACGCGCGTTTCCGCACTCTCTGAAGTAAAATATTCGTATGCTCGTAGGGAATGATGCAAAAAATATAAAAAGCGGCAGATATCGTAATAAACATAGTTTACAGTGATATTATGCAAAAATACTAATCAAATCCTGTGAGTTGTGGCCGCAGTGCGTTACCAAAGTTAGAGTGGCCCATCTCCCGACGGCAAACAGTAGTCTTTATTACGGGCAATATTAAATGTGCCATCGGAACGCCATACAACACAACTTTCCACCAAGATTGATATTGGCAAAGCATTCAGAAAATTTTTCACACGTAGCAACAAAGTTGTTGGAAAACCCATATGATATTCAGAATGAGCAGCAGACATACAAATACACAAAATACATAAAAAGATAATCCATCAGACTGACGTCCAACCCGCTGACAAGTTTCAACACAGCTGCAAGCAGCGCACGTCGAAAACGAGCCAAACGTCCTCGAGACCCGCGCGAAGCGGGCCATGTTCTCAGTTATACGGGCGGACGCGGATGTCATCGACTGGATATGAAGGATGTGGCATGTTAAAACATGCGAGACTCGAGTTAGAAACTATAAAATAGATCCTAGCTGAGTATGTTCTGAGGAAACAGGAATGTTGGAGCCCGCCTTATATACTGCCGCCGCCGGGAGGAGGTTTAGGGCAGGCTTGCCCGACTGATGGCGCGGTATGTCAAGCGCTCGCCTCCCGAACTCAAACATATTCGTGAGAAGAACAAGAATCGTATTTACGTGTTGTGAGCATAATGGATACATAAGATACCGTACAATATGATACAGATACTTAGCGTTTAGTGCGAGAACTATAAACTACAGACCAAAGCACTACATCGATAACAGAGCGAACGAACATCTAACACAAGATTCGAGGAAATGGGAAGGGAAAGGTCAATATAGAACAGAATACTATCAAGATCTACGTCCGGGTCTACGCATCGGATTATACGTCTCTGTGTCAGTGTACTCGTCCTCGAGATCGAACACGACTCCAGGTCGGCGGCGGCGCCAAGTGCCGCGGTCTTCGTGAGCTTGCTCCTCCTTGTTCCTCCACGAGCGCGTGGCTTCTATTGGGTCTCTCAGCTCGGGAGTGATCCGCCCAGCGGTAGAGCTTCTCGCAGACTCGCCTCCGATCACCGTGTTAGTCTGTACATACAGTCAGTCACAACACCCAAGCATGACGATTATAGACACTCACGGCGGTCCCGTCCTGGGCCTCGACAGACGCCTCGGACACGGCACGGTGTTTTCGGGAGAGCAGCCTGAATGGAGTGAAGGTCTTCGACGGGCCTTGGCCCATCTGCGCAGAGTGATCGACCGCTTGTACGGGAGCAGGAGCTATTACTTCAGGATGCTCGGGAGCCCGCCTCCGGCGATCGCTTCGAGAATGCGCACCATTGGCGGTTGACGGCTCCTGAGCCTGAGCAGAAGTATTCGCGGGGCGAGAAGACGTATGGTTGCGGCTCGGAGCAGGATGGGGCGCCACGATGTTCCTTACCGAGGCTGCCACAGCGGTGAGAGTCGTTTGGGACGTAGAGCGCTGGCGTGTCTTCGCCGGGACGGTGGTGGTCGAGATCACGGCTTCTTCCTTCGGCGGCGACGAGCGCGAGCGGAAGAACCCAAAGATCGACTTCACCTTCGAGTCTCTGTCCTTGCTAGACTTGGCTGACTGCCCCGGGGCCGCTCGGCTGGTAGTGGGAGGTGGGAGCTGCGAGCCCTTGGACACAGAGCGGGCTATAGAGGATGGCGTCTTCAGTAGCTCCTGCTCTGACGGCGAGGAAGGGAGGTTGAGCTGGGCTTTGGGAGGCGCAGGCGTCGACGGGTGTCCGGAGACGGCCACGCGTGCGAATTGCGGATCAGAGACGCTGCGGTTATGGGATACGGAGGCGGGTGCCCCAGGGGTGCGAGAAGATGTAGGGTGCGTCTGGCTGCGAACTGGCTGCGCTGGCGGGGCCGAGGTAGCGAAGCCTGATTTCGAGAGCATCGACGGCGCCGGTGCGTAGGGCCTCCCGTTGATTGATGGCGCGGGCGACGGTGCCGCGCGAGGCGGGGCACGCTGAGAAGGAGGGTCTTGTGTTCTCGCAGAATGCTCCGAGCTGTATGCGCCACTCCTGTACGCAGCTGCCAGTGCAGCCGCAGAGGGCGCCGCGGCAGGTGAGGGCGCCGCAGCCGTATGGCTTCTCTGCGTATTCGCTTGATGATCGTAAGAGTTCGACGGGTTGACGGGCTGAGACGTGGATCGTGAGTGATGAGTCGTGGACGAGAGACCATGAGCATAATTAGTCGTGTTCGCTGGATAATTACTGTGCGTCGGGGGCGCACTCGTGGGGTATGCGGCCGAAGTCACGGAACGGTATCGAGGGTCTGGGTATTCGGTCGTGGGCTGGGTTCGTGAAGGTTTCGTGTCGTGTCGTGAGGTAGGCTGGGGCTGAAGCTGAGGTTGAGGGACGCGGAAGCTACCGTTGCTGGTGCGATGCGCGAGCAGCTTGTACGTGTCGTTGGGTGTTCGTGATGAGGGCTGGGGTTGCGGAGCTCGGAGACTGCCGTTGCTGTTTCGTTGTCCAAGCGATCTGTAAGGATCATTTGCCGTTCGTGAAGAAGCATGAACTTGAGGTGCGCGAAGACTGCCGTTACTGTTGCGCTGGCCGAGAGATCTGAGGGGGTCATTTGGCGTACGTGAAGAAGGCTGATGTGGAGCGCGCAGGCTGCCATTGCTATTACGCTGCCCGAGGGGCCTGTAGGGATCGTTTGGCGAAGATTTGACAATAATATGTTGAATGGTATCGGTCGACCCATTACGCGGTGCCGAGGGAGAATGCTTTGGTGTCGTAGAACCTGGTTGCGGGGCGAGGTGCACGCTCGGAGAACGTCGCAAGGTTTGTTGAGACGTTTTCCTGCGCGGCGAATGACTCGCAGTCGTACCAGGCACACCCACAGAGAGCATGCTGTTGGGCGCCTGTGACGCGGCCTGTTGCGCATACTTCAACGAGGCGGTCGACATCGCAGCTGCATACGCCGAGGCGGTCGATATACCAGCAGACTTCGGTTGTACCGGATTTGGCTGCGGCCGCAAAGGATAAGGCTGTGGTTGGCTAGGGATCTGGTACGTCGACACATCCTGTGAGGACCGGTTGGTCTTCGGTGCAGGAATCGGAATGGGGACGTCGTTCTCCACACGCAACACCTGCGCCGAATGCTTGAGAGGCGTTCCAGCTTCGTACGAACCAGGCATGGCGGGTACGTTGTCCAGCAAGGGTGCGTACTGCGACGAGCGAACAGGCATGGCGCTCGCCGTGGAGGCCTGGTGCGCCATGTCCATGTAGTGCTGTGCATGGCCAGGAAGGATGTTCGCAGCCGAGCGCCCCGTCCCTGGCGCGAGCGTCGACGACGATGCCGACGTCAGCATGTCCTCGTGCAGCGGGAACCGCGCCGCCAGGTCCTGCGTCGGTGCGCGAGGGGTCTTCGCACTGAGATTCGCATCACCAGATCCACCACCGCTGCTCCGTTGGCTCTTGTTCACCGCAACAGGCAGCAACAAATCCGCAGAGACCGCTGGTCCCGGGGAATGATACACGCTCAACCGCGCTACATTCGCAGGGGGCTGCCCTGCCTGAGCCTGGATCTGCGAGTGCGCATCCGCGACTTTCCGCAGTGACGAGCCCGAGCGTGACTTTGACACAGGCAATGGCTGGAGGGTCTTCGCCGGTATGGACGGGACATGTGTCCGTGAAACAGACTCCGGCGCCGCCGTGGATGTCTGCATCTGTTGGATCTGTGTCTGTATCAATGCGGCGCCCTGGTAGCTTGTATGCGTATGCGGGTTCCCGTTGCTGTGATTGGGAGCCACCGCTCCAACGCCAGTGGGGCTGGGCTGGTATGTGGCAGGACCTTGTGCAGGGTAGGTTGGCGCCTGAGCTGAATACGGGCCCGGTCCGTTTCCCGTCGGTACTTGAGCATTACCTACAGGGTATTGTGCGGGGACTACTTGCTGCTGAGGCTGCGCATATGCGGGAGCGGTGTGTGAGTAGTAGGCTTGGGACGCTTGAGACACTTGAGCGCGTGTGGCGTCTTGCGTGAGCGGAAGTGCTGCTGTACGCGAGGACGCCTGAGGCACAGAGTGCGCTTGTGATGGGTACCCTTCCTGGCGGAAGCTCGTCTGCGACGTGTTGTGTGGCTGAGGCTGAGAGCCATAGCCTGGCGCTGTAGTAACAGGCTGCACTTGGGCTGTAGGCACGGACTGCTCCCTTGATCGAGACTGAGGAGCTGCACTGGGGGTCTTGGTGCGCAGAAGCGGCGTTTGGGGATCCGTCGGACCCTGACCAGCTCGAATGCTGACTATTTGTGGTGCATGATGCTGAGAGCGGAGGGGACCTACGGGTGCAGTGCTTTGCAGCACAGACGGCACGGCGCCGCTGACGGGAGCTTGCGCCTGAGTTTGGGCGTACGAGACGGACGGCTGTCTGCCCTCTTTGGACCGGTTGGGGTAAGCGTAGAAGCTATCGCCCGCTGCCTGGGCAGCCCTGCGCTGCGGCAAAGAGTCAGCGACACGAGGCGGGAGTTCGCGAAGAAGAGGCGTCCGTACTCGTTCTTTCTCTGCTATACGTTCCGTCTCACTTCCAGAGGGCCCAGATGGGTGTGCATCACCGTCAGCCTCCCGCGCTCGCCGTCGATGCTGTACATGGTGCTTCAGTTTGCTATAGTTACGAGAGAACGATCGGGGGCACGCACCGACTTGCGCTCTTTGGCTGTGATTTCCTGCTCACTGCTAGAGACCCCGGATTCTTGACCAGCTTGTTGTATTAAAGCTCTCTCACGGTGTGAACGATGCCTTCGGTCCTTTTCTGGTACCTGTGGAGGCACGGGGGATGGATTAGGAGGTTCTGTGACGCCTTCAGGGCGAGGGAGTGGGTTTTGCTGGGCATATAGAGGCAGTGCGACATTGGAGCTTGAAGAGGGTATCTGGTCCGTTAAGAAGGGACCGTGTCGAGTCTGTAACGCAATATTGAGGTTCATTAAATGGATTAGGGAGACTTATACTCACAGAGCTTCGATCGTCCCCTCGGTGCCTGCTGCTAGGCACCGTCGATGTATGCTTTGTCGGAAGTTGAGGATAGACGGCATAGTATTGAAGATTGTCGTCTTTTGTCGTCCGACCGTCTCGATCTTTAGGTGGACGTTCCTTCTCTCTATGTCGTCGCGCTCGCTCTTCTTCCTTCCGTTGCTCTCGTTCTCTCTCCCGTTCCCGTTCTTCTCGGCGCCGTGCCCTCTCCTCGCGTCTTCTTTGCCTCTCTAAATCCCGCTCCTTATCTGAAACATACTCTTTCGCTCTTTCTGCGTCCGTGATAGACTCTACCGTGGTCGGCCTCTCTTTGGGCCAGTCTGATTGCCTCGCTGCAGCGGCCATCATGCGTTCATGCTCCTCTCTCGCGGCCTTTTCGCGTGCTCTCCGTTCACGGCGTTGTTCCTTCGTTTCTTGTTCTCTGTCTCTGTCTCTATCCCTGTCACGATCTCTGTCCCTGTCGCGATGGTGCCGTGACGAGGACGTGGGATCGCGTGAAGCGTCGGGCGGGGGAGCTGGTGCCCAGTACGCTTGAGACGGCGCGGACGTTTGAGGCGCGGACGCTGTGGGGTACGTTGGACGCGGCGGCGGGGCAGCATGCCGCGTCGCCGCCCCTGGGTCCGTAGCATACACCCGCTCCTCTGACGACCTCGGACTGCGTCTATCCGTTCTCCTCTGTGGATACGCTTGCATGTCGTACGCCCCCCGTGCGCTCTCGTGAACGCGAGAGCGCGAAGAACTTGCCACGGGAGGAGCTGATGCGGCTTGCGCTTGAAGCTGAGGCTGCGCAGGAGTCGTATAGGCCTTGGTCGCTACGGCCGCGCTCGATACATGCCGGTGTGAGGCCGGCCTCGCTGCCTGGGACGCAAGAGAGGCGTTCACCGCGTCTACGCGCTTTGAGGAACGGTGATGCCTATCACGGTCGTGTCCAGTGGGAGTATAGTCCGTGTCGTAGCGATAGGCAGTCCCTGAATGCTGTCGCTGTCTATCAGAGTCAGACTCATGGTTCCATGCCCGGTAGTCGTCCTTGCGAGAGGATGTATGATCGCGGTGGCGGCGGTGACCGAGGAGCATCACAGACTCGGCGAGGGCGAGGGGCGCGTGTCGAGGGTGCAGACGACGCTCTCGAAGAAAAGAAAAAGAAAGGATGTGCAGGAGATGAAAGGAGGTATTTGGCGAGTCAGGCGTGCAGACATGAGGCAGATACTCGTGGAGGAATGCACACAAGTCCAATATTTACGTTTCGCTGCCACGGACATTCCAGCGCTCAGCCATTCGGGCGTCCTCCTGGGCGGCGTCCGCGTTGCCACCGTGCCGTCTCTGTGGCTCTCACACACCATTCACAGCGGGCATGCCCTCCAAGGCATCCTCTGCAGCCTGATCTCTGCGATATGCGCAGGAGGGAGCGCAAATAGGGGCAAAGGGCCTGCTTCCAGGTCACAGTTCTGCCAAACCGTATCGCCCAGACCGAGTTTGCTGAAAACAAAAGGTCCGAGACGCGTATTCATTTGCTGTGCAGGCTGTAGTTGTTGGTGAAGCATGTCTCAATTAGGCCATACTCATGCAGGCGGGGAAGGGGAAGGCCCGATGCGAGTTTGTTATATTTGACCGCGTCCAAGGTCCATTGCCGCTGCGCTGATGACAGGGGAAGGTGCACTCTCACGGATGACGAACATCTTCAGATACGACAAGGTTGCGGTGGCATAGGGCTCCAACCACTTACCTGGAACAGACATGAGGCCCGGGATGCTCCCTCTCCTAGATGATAATGACAGCATAGCATTACGCGCAAAAGTAGATAGACATAGGGATAAATGTGAGCCAACAGAGGAGAGGGGACGTGCCGTGGACGCCACGGAGGAGGACACGGCCTTCGACTCTGCAGCAACGCCGACAGGCATGCGGGCGAACCCAGCCGACCCGGCCTCAAGACGAGACCAGGCGACGAGCAATGCGCTGCCGGATCGTTCTTACACGATTTTGACTCATTACCGACAGTAGGACAGCGGCAAGGCTGTTGGAAAGCATATAGCGTTCCCTGTCGAGACAATTTAAGGATCGTGTAGCAGTGACCAACGTGATAGAAAATATAAGCAGAAACTTAGCGTCACACAACGAAATCTTCACAACTTCATGTCTTGCTTGTCCACCCATGTTTGCCTGGAGGTCGTCGTCCGACGAGAAAAAGATGGAAGCGTCGGTGGCGGCGAGTTTTTGCCTTTATATTCCACGTGGCGAACTGCTTTGTCAGCAATTCGCACGGGTTCGCGCTCCCGCTGAGCGATTCACAGGGCCTGACGGAGACACTCTTGCTCGCTGCTGCTATCGGCCTTTTTCTTATTCCATCTCCTTGCTCTCTACCATACACCACGGTCTACCATAGCATCCCCCTATACTCACCCCTAGTCTCTACCGCACTTGTCTCTTGCCATGGTGCGCTATCACCGCCAGAACTCTGAATATCATTTGCTCATTCCAGGGCTATGCGTCATACCAGAGCGACAACATGGAAGTATTGGATGAGAAAGTAAATGGAGGTCCGGCCATGGAGGAGGAGATCGTCTCAGTGCAAGATCGTACGTATTCCAAGCTTTATGCGCCCAAAGTTCAATGCTAACTGGTGGCGTGTGGCTGCAGACGAGGCGTTCGCGGCGAAGCACATGCCGGACTTAGGCCACGAAGTCAAGGAATTCAAGGTCTTCAACTGGAAATTGACAAACTGGAAGAAACTGGAAAAGAAAATAACCAGTCCAGAGTTTGACTGCGGCGGTCATCGATGGTGAGTGTTACAACTTTCGTTCCAGCCACTTTCGTTCGAACATTGCACAGGCGTATCCTCCTGTTCCCTTTCGGCAACTCGAATGCGCCACCAAATGATACGGTCTCCGTGTATCTTGACTACGCCGACCCAAAACGAGCACCAGAAGGCTGGCACGCTTGTGCCCAGTTCGCGCTCGTCATTTCGAACCCCCACGATCCTACAATATACACCGTGAGCCGTGAGTCTTATTTTTTTAGAGATCGGTGCCTTGCCTCACTCAATTGTCTCCAATAGACGCGCACCATCGCTTCATCGCCGAGGAATGCGACTGGGGTTTCACGCGCTTCAGCGAGCTGCGCAAGCTGTTCAGCGTACAGGATGGCCACTCCCGCCCAACTATCGAGGACGAGTCCGCTATCGTCAGCGTCTTCGTCCGCGTGCTGGAGGACCCGACCGGCGTGCTGTGGCATAACTTCGTAAAGTGGGTCGTCCATCATCCAGGCGCTGTGCTTGGCGACTGATACCAAGATACCAGCTATGATTCGAAGAAAGAGACGGGATATGTCGGCCTCAAGAACCAGGGTGCCACATGTTACATGAACTCATTGCTTCAGTCGTTGTTCTGCACTAGATACTTCCGCAGGGTGCGTAATGCAGCTTGATCCACGAGGTCAGATGACTCATAGTCAAGCTCATGTAGGCTGTGTATCAAATTCCGACCGAAGACGAACATCCGACAGAAAGTGTCCCTCTGGCTCTGCAGCGCGTTTTCTATCATTTGCAGACATCAGACCAACCTGTCGGTAAGTCAAGATGATCACAGGTAGGTATCGCGACTGGTGTCTAACCCAGCCCAGGCACAACGGAGTTGACCAAGTCTTTTGGCTGGAAGTCACTCGACTCGTTCCTACAACACGATGTTCAAGAATTCAACCGTGTTCTGCAGGACAAGCTTGAGACAAAGATGAAGGTGCGTTAGTAGTGTTGTATGCTTGTGTCTGGCTGACATTCTTATTCAGGGGACCCAAGCGGAAGGTGCCATCGCGAAACTGTTCGTTGGCAAGATGAAGAGTTACATCAAATGCGTGAACGTCGACTACGAGTCTTCTCGGATCGAGGAGTTCAACGGTAATGCACTCTGTTATATATGAAGATTTCCTTGACGCTCTCGGTGCTGATATAATCTTACAGACATTCAGCTGAACGTTAAGGGGATGAAGAACCTTTACGAGTCCTTCAAGGACTATGTTGCTGTCGAAACACTGGATGGTGACAACAAGTACATGGCCGAAGGTTACGGCCTTCAAGACGCAAAGAAGGGTATAATCTTCGAGTCGTTCCCTCCGGTACTCCATCTACAACTGAAGCGTTTCGAATACGACATTCAACGCGACGCGATGGTCAAGGTAAATACAATGACACCCGAACTTGACGGACTGCCCGAACTAATCACATGTAGATCAATGATCGTCACGAGTTCCCCTTCGAGATCGACCTCGGTGAGTTCCTAGACGACACCGCGGACAAGTCGCAGCCATGGGTGTACAAGCTGCACGGCGTGCTCGTGCACTCGGGCGACCTGCACGGCGGGCACTACTTCGCGCTCATCAAGCCCGACCGCGAGACGCGCTGGCTCAAGTTTGACGACGACCGCGTGACACCAGTAACGGACCGTGAGGTGCTCGAGGAGAACTACGGCGGAGAGCCTCTCAACGGCCTGATCTCGCCCATGCAGCGCAACCAAGTGCGCGCGATGAAGCGCTTCACAAATGCGTATATGCTAGTGTACATCCGGGAGTCGGCCATTGACGAGGTTCTTGCGCCATTCAAGGAGGAGGATACTCCGGCCCATCTGAGTAAGCCCTCTCTGATCCAGTTGGTGTGGCGTAAGAGATGTTGACTTGGTGTAGAGCGCCGATTGGACGAGGAGCGTCTGCAGTTCGAGGCGAAGAAGCGCGAGCGGGAGGAGCAGCACCTCTACTTGACCGCCAAGGTCAGTCCGGCTGTGTCTCATACCGTTTTCGAGGAATTCACAATTCGTTCAGGTAATCACCGATGACACTTTTGCGCAACACGAAGGCTTCGATTTGGCTACTTTCGACGAGAGGAATTGGCCCGCGTCGGATCTCCCAACCTTCCGCGTTCTGAAGAACGAGACGTACAGCACCTTCAAGCAACGCGTCGCACAACACTTTAACTACCCTGAAAACCAGATCAGACTATGGGTGCTCGTCAATCGGCAAAACAAGACCGTTCGACCGGATACGCATATCCCGGAGAACGAGCCAGCATTGAGTACGCACGTCCTCCATCATCATCTCTACCCTAGTCTTATCGTATTGTCTTAGCTGTCGAGGTGATCAGGAACAACATGGCCGTCCGACAGCAGAACGACCTCCGATTGTACCTGGACGTTATCCCCGATCCCGCGAAGCCCGAGATGCCCGCAGGTTCCATCATGATTTTCCTCAAGCACTTCGACACGTCAAAGCAGACGCTATACGGTGTCGGTAAAGTGTACGTTTTGAGGAGTAGCAAAGTGGGCGATCTTGCCAACGTCATCAACGAGCGTATGAGGTGGCCGTCTGGTACTCCCCTCAAGCTCTACGAGGTGCGTTCCTTCGTGGATCGTCATCGTGCGATGGTGATCTCATCTGCGGGTATTACAGGAAATTAAGCCGGGCATGATTGAGCTGATGAAGCCCAAGCTGACGTTCACACAAAGTGAGATCCAGGACGGTGACATCATCTGCTTCCAGGTCGATATCAACGAAAAGGAGTAAGTCCGATGTGTTGGTCATCGTGTGATCAGATACTCACGATTCCCGTTAAGGATCGGCGACCTTGAGAACCAGAGCCTCTACTCGAATCCCACGCAATATTACGACTTCCTGCAAAACAGGGTGATGATCGTCTTCCGACCCAAGTTCGAGGAGGCGGATCAGGACCACCCTGACTTCAGCCTCGTCCTCAGCAAGAAGCAGAATTACGATGTGGTAAGTGGTCTTTACGTCTTGTGTGCGAAAAGAGTGATTTTATTGTGCCCGCCGGCAGATGTCTGCGAAGGTGGGAGAGTACCTCAAGCACGATCCGATCAAGCTCCGCTTTACGACTACGCACGCCGCAAACGGTTCGCCGAAGACCGTCCTGAAGCGATCGTTGAACCAGAGCATACAGGAGATCATCGCGCCAGGCTACGCGAACGCACAGACGACCGTAATCCTGTACGAGAAGCTCGACGTGTCCATCGTCGAGCTCGAGACGAAGCGCAGCCTCAAGGTCGTCTGGACGGGCAGCCACAACAAGGAGGAGTCGACGCATTCGTTCTTGCTCCCGAAGACGAGCACCGTACACGACCTTGCGGACAACCTTGCTAAGCAGATCAAGTTGGAGCCGGGTGGTACAGGGAAGATCCGTGTGTTCGAGGTGTCGAAGGATGGTAAGACACAGAAGGAGTTCACGGGCAACGAGATGATCGGCAATATGCCTGACCCCGTCGAGCTCTACGCCGAGGTACGTTTTGCTTACCGCACACGATTTTACTGTTTTGACATAATCTGGTTCGCAGGAAATACCTCGAGAAGAACTCGAAGCCGAGGACTCAGACAAGGTCATTAGCGTCTTCCACTTCTCGAGAGAAGTCTCGAGGACACATGGTGTCCCCTTCCGATTCGTGGTCAAGCCGGTGTGTACCCATTGCGATGCTCATGACAATCGGAGCTGACGTTGTACCAATAGGGCGAGAAGTTTGCTGACACCAAGAAGCGATTGCAGGCACGTATGGCGGTGTCCGATAAGGACTTCGCCAAATATCGCTTTGCCCTCATACAAGTTGCTACCTTCAAGCAGCCCTCATATATTGAAGACGGTCAGTTCATCGTGCTCTGTCATCTTCATGTTCGCTAACTGTTAATTCCATTTGTAACAGAGGACACGATCTACGACCACAAGTTCGCGCCAGAAGACGTACTTGGCTTGGACCATGTTGACAAGTCAGGAAGGACACGGACTGGGGCGGGAGAGAAGGCTATCGTCATTAGAGGCTAGGTCGGACTTCGGCTCCTAACATCCTCCGCCTTACGCTTGACTTCTGTGCGGTTGAATATGGCTTCCTTCATGTTTTTCAATCTGTTTTAATACTTTTCGGCAATTTGTACTCTCTTCGCGCTTCGAACACTCGAAAGTCCAAACTGTATCTCATCCCCAGATCCATGTTACCATACACACACCCAGGAACAAAAGAGCAGGTCGAACGACCGCACTAGATAAATATATTATTGCTACTTTCTCCTCTTGGACTTCTTAGCCGACTGTGAGTCACGCCGTTAGAGCTATAGTTTGTGAGCGGGAAGTAAGAACTCCAACCTTGGGAGTACGTGGCGAGGACAGACCTTCACCATCGCTGGACATTACGCTTTCTGGGCGTACGCCAGAAGGTGCTTCGCTAGTAGCAGGTGTAGTAGGTGTTGTTGGAGCCGCGGCGACAGCAGGAGGTACCGGCGATGATGGCACAGGCGACGACGGCGGAAGGGCTGACGGAGGTGCAGGACTAGAAGGAACGGATTGAACAGGCATCATTTTGAACTTCGCTGGTATGCCATATTTTTGTTCTGTGAATAGAAGCGCGATATTCAGCACTGGTGGCGTAAGACGTGTACGACACGTTTACATACCTAGCGCCGTCCGCTGGACCTGCTGTTGCTCCCATTGCAGGCGCATCTTCTCGTTGTGGATCATCTCAGTTGCAGTCTGGAAGATAAGCTGTCCCCACCCCTCAACAAAGGTGTTAGCTTCGGCGGCGGTCTCCATAATCTCTGCCTCAAGCTCTTTCTCCGCGGCAAGCAGACTGGCCCACAGGTCATCACCGATGGAGCCTTTTTGGAGGAGAGCTTGAAGGGCAGGCTTGTCTTCGCGGAGACGGAGGATGCGGTGCACGTTGGTCATCGCCCGACGGACTAGTGCCGCTTTCAGCAATGGATCCGGAGTTGGGGGGTTGGTCTTCTGCAGGAGCGAGACATAGATGTCGCGTTCGCGATGGCGAGGAAAGTAAGGCTCAAGAACCTTGGCTATATTACAATGTCGCGTTAATTGTCGTAATGAGATAGGCATGTTCGCAACTTACCCGCACTGCGTCTTCTGTATATTGAACTGAAAACCCAGAGACCGCCGAAGACGATTATAACATAGAATATCGGGACGAGGACGGAAGCCATGGCGCAGACCTTATTGCTGCGCTGGGCGAAGGAAAGCAAGCAGCTCGCCGCTGCGAGAGACAATGAGCAAGGACAAAGACACGATGTGAAGTGACGAACGAAAGCTGATCTTTCTTCGCTTGTTGAGCTGGCAGCCGACGCGTCGCGTGGCACCACATCGTACCTCCTTGATCTGGACGTAAAATTACGTAATATAAGCGTGGCTTTTCCCGGCGTTGCCTCGGTCGCCGCCGCCGAAAAGATAACAACAGCCAATAGCTTTCGGCCGAGCCGGGCCGACCCCGCACTACCCCGCATCCCGGGATCGATGTAGCAGCCGGAGACCGACTGTAATGCGGGGCAGTTGCTTAAGCACTCACGTCCATACAAATACTGACCCCCCTTTGCGCCCTGGTCTGTGCTTCACCTTCACCTTCACCTTGCATCTGAAGGCTCAGATTCGATATGATGTTCAGACAGGCCGCTACACGCTTCAACTCTCCAGCTTTCTCGAAGAGCATCGTCGCAGGACAGAGAAGGCTTGCTTCGACGAAGGTCTGACGCGTCCTCGTCGTGTCTATTAGACTTTATGCTGACCACCTCACCGTTAGACCATCAAGGAGGCTCTTCAAGAAGTTATTCCAGCCAAGCAGGCTCAGCTCAAGGCCTTGGTGAGTCCGCGTGCGACGTGTAAATGTATCTGTAGGACTGATTTAGGTCAGAAAACTCAACATGGTCAAGCATCCCTGGGCGAAGTCAAGGTATGTACAGCCATGCATGTGCTACATCGTATGCCATCTCAACTGTCTCTAGGTTGAGCATCTCATCGGAGGAATGCGTGGTCTAAAGTCCATGCTGTGGGAGGCATCTGTCCTCGACCCCGTAGAGGCGAGTGAAGTGCAAAGTCTTTGCGTTACATATTTTACTGAAACGGTCGCATAGGGCATTCGGTTCCATGGTATGACAATTCCTGACTGTCAAAAAGCGCTGCCTGCTGCACCAGACGGCAAGGAAATCATTGCCGAGAGTATGCTCTGGCTGTTGCTTACGGGCAAGGTCCCTACGGAAGCGGAGGTCCGCCAGCTCTCGCGCGAACTCGCAGCAAAGGGGGAACTCCCTGAATATGTGGAGAAGCTCGTCGACTCGTAGGCAGTACCTTAAGGTCGCCTCACCATATGACTAAGACCGTGGTCCTCTTAGCTTCCCTCAAACCCTACACCCCATGACACAGCTTGGCATGGGCGTCGCTGCAATGAATCACGAGAGTACCTTTGCTACGGCATACGAGAAGGGCATCAAGAAAACCGAATACTGGACATACGCGCTCGAGGACTCGCTCAACCTCATCGCACGTCTGCCCGCTCTAGCTGCGCGCATCTACCGGAATGTATACAACCCTGGAAAACCCCTCCCTGGCATCAACAAGGACCTTGATCTCGTTGGTGCGTTTTCAATTAGGTGTCCAACTCGATGTCCAAGTGCTGATCTAGCATGACAGGGAACTACGCCAACATGCTTGGGTACGGCGACAACCACGATCTGACGGAGTATCTCCGCCTCTACATCTCCATTCATGGAGACCATGAAGGAGGAAACGCGTCCGCTCACACCTCTCGTGAGTTTCATTCTCTTGTGTCAACCTTAACGAAAGTTGACCCGCATTATCACCTCCAGACCTGGTGGCGTCTACCCTTTCTGATCCTTACCTGTCGTACGCGGCGGGGTTGTACGCGCTCGCTGGCCCTCTTCACGGGTATGTATTTTGCGTACGCGGCCTATGACCATCTGACCCGTTGCATTCTTCACCTAGTCTTGCGAACCAGGAAGTTTTGAGATGGCAGCTTAACATGCGCAAGGAAATCGGCGACAACATCACGCACGAACACGTCAAGGAGTTCCTTTGGAGGACTCTCAAGAGCGGACAGGTCGTGCCTGGGTAAGTCCTCTCTCGTCATGTTAGTTAGAGCACAATCTCACCCGACCAATGTAGATACGGTCACGGTGTCCTCCGTAGCCCGGATCCTCGCTTCATTGCCCTCCAAGAGTTCTGCGACACGCGCCCGAACCTGCTTGCTGACCCTGTGATCAACCTCGTGAAGAAGGTATTTGATCAGCTCCACCTGAATTTGTCGTCGCCGATCATTCATGAATTCACAGACGTATGAAGTCGCGCCGGATGTCCTCAAGGAGCACGGCAAGGTTAGTACTCTCCTCGCTACGCGTTGTTAGCTTGCCTCATGATTATTATCAGACCAAGAACCCGTACCCCAACGTCGACGCCGCCTCTGGATGTGTCCTGTACCACTACGGTGTCACCCAGTTCAAGGTATGGTTCTCGATCTACGCTTTGATGAACATACCATCTGAAGATCTGACGATGTTCACTTGCAGTATTACACGGTCATTTTCGGTGTCTCTCGAGGTATGATACCATCGCAGATCCTGTGTAACATTGATACTGATGTTTATTTTTGTAGCTCTTGGTGCTCTCACGCAGGTTGTCTGGGCCAGAGGTACGTATATATCTCTCGGCTCCATACTCATCCTGCGGGATATTGACGCCAGTATCTCTTGCTCCCAGCTCTCGGTCTTCCCATCGAGCGACCCAAGTGTACGTACTTAACTGTCCCTATGACGATGTATAGATCTGAGACGTCATCCCACAGCGCTGTCCATGGATGCTATCGAGAAACTCATCAAGGCATGAGCATATACCATCATATACCTGCCTCATCATGTACCAGTATCACCAAGGACGGACGGAATTCATGTTTTATACCGGTTGTACATCCTTTGCACTTCACACGTTTCGAGGACCGGTGGTCAAATGATCGATATTTTTACACAACGGCACCCGATGCCCGAAGGTTCGTGACAATGACAGGAAAAATAATATACGTCGTCAGTACGAAAGGAAGACTATGCCTAGAGGGCTTCGTAGACATGCACCGCGGCCGTGACGTCGAATAAGCGATCTACGCGAACCCAAGAATATAAATTACTTACAGCAACTGCGACTAAACGGAGGGAAAGAAAAAAACAAAGAACCAGGCTCAGTACAGGTTTAACAACACGTACTGAACAGTCAACAATCTGTCGATCATAAATTACTTCTGTGAGAGAGAGAGAGGAACCCAAGTTCGAGCCGAAGGCAATAAACGGATGATGGGGAGCGCAAATGTAAAGAGCGGTATCGTGTGCGGAGAGTCTCAGGATGGTGGTTAGAACCGGCGGGGGGCTTGTTGCGGCGGTGGTCCGCCGCGTCCTGGGCCTGGATACGCGCCAGGCGGGGGAGGACCTCCAGGACCAGGCCGTGCGCCGGACGGTGGATATCCCTGACCAGGACCCTGTGGGTATCCCTGCGGCGGGGGCGCACCGTAGCCGGCAGGACGGGGGCCGCCGTTGGGATAGCCTTGCGGGGGCGGGGGCCCGCCGTTTGGTGGGTAGCCTTGTGGCGGGGGACCACCGCGCCCGTTGGGCATCTGCATCGGCGGGCCCTGTGGTGGGGGAGGGCCGCCACGTCCTGCAGGGCCGGGAGCGGGCATGGAGCCTTGTCGCATGGGCTGGGCTGGGCCTGGTGCGGGCATCGGGCCTGGGTCGCGCAGGGAGACGGGCGCGCCTGGCCGGCCGCCGCCGTTGGGTGCACCTTGCGGCGGGGCAGAGCCGGAGGGAGTGGGCGGAGGAGGGTTCTTCTCCGCTGCTTTAATAATTTCGTCGCTGCAGTGGGGTTAGGAGTGTTAGCTGAGGCTTTAGGCGGGGCGAAGAGGTACTTCACGTACTCGAGTAGGTTTAATGCGGCACAGAGGACGACCCATTCGACGCAGTCTTCGTTGCCCTCACCAAGGGTCTGCCAGACTGCCTTCTCTTCTGCTGTCTTGCCTGTGATGCTGATTCTCGTGCCACCGCCGTTCGGCCCTGGGGGATTCTTCTGAATTTTGCCAAATTCGATTCGCTTAGGCGGGATGTTATGTCCCGCATAGGCAAAGTAGAACATGCTCCAGAATGCCGCGTTGGGGTTCGGTTTAGAGATCTGGAAGAGAGGAAGATCTGCCGAATCCGGAGAGGGAAGCGACAACTTGTATATCGGCGACAAGACGCCAGTGTTGGTGATGGACCATTTCAGGTTGCGAGAAGCTTCACATCGGACAACTTTCGATGCGGAGGAGGAGTGGCCGGAGTCAGAGCCGGTACCAGGTGCATGATTCTGGCGAGGAGGGAAGAGCTTGGCGACGCACAGGTCTCCTTGCGGCGAGGGTGTCAAGAGATAATTCTCTGAATTCTACGGATACATAGTGAGAAATCAAGGCTACTAGCTGGGCAAAACCGCGTACATAATTGGTATGCAGGTATGAATACAGGATATTTGCTGGTTGGCCTAGATACGATAATCAGCAAAGCGCTTTCGCGAACCGAGCTGTAATTGTAGAATCATACTTACCATGCGGTGTCACAATCAGAGTAGGAAGGTGGTTGGGTATCGGGGGATGGGTAGGCGAGGTATAAACCGTGTATATGGCTGCACAGGAGGTGAGTATGTTGACTTGGGCATGATGCAGCGAAGAGTTCAATACCAGCCATGAGCCGCACAACCAAGAGACCAGCTGAGAGTTGCAAAGAGAGGGCGAGAAGGAATGGAGAGAAAAGAGAGCGCGACGTGGAGATGGAGGTTGCAAGTAAAGAGCTGGTTGTTGGCAAAGCAGACGAGCAGCAGCAACTCAAGCGCCCACTGTTACTGCCGGGCAGTCCGGCGGAGAGCCGGCCGGAAAATAATAAATAGTAGCCGTGGATGCCGATCAACGTACTTCCAAATATGGTCGGTCTGCAGTTGTCGTCTCGTGAAGCGTGCTCAGCTCCTCATCGATTCAGACGGTGCCTGCAACGCTTTCCTCGCCGTCCTCCTCACCGTCGCTCTCTTAGACCAGCAGCGTCCAGCTCAGCTGCTATTCTTCTTTACTGTACGCTATGAAAGGCCTGAAGAAGACTCTGGTCAACCTCATCCATGTTAGCCATCCTGAACGCGTTTCTGACCACCCTTCTCCTCTACAGCTCAGCAGAACCAAATCCCAGGAATCCTCCTCTTCAAAATCAAAGGAATCAAAGGCTGCTGCGGCGGCCGCTGCTGCTGCTGCACCCCCGCCCCCTCCTGCGAAGCCTTTACCGCAGCCTGCCGCTGCAAACCATCTCACGACCAACAGCAACCATAATGCTGCCTCGGTTAATGGTGCTACTACCCCGCCGCGCTCTCTTTCGCTAAACCCCTCGGGCTCAGGCTCTGGGATACCCCAGCGAGGTTATTCCAACACAGATAGAGCAGCGCCGGCGCCGCCCATCGTTGTGGTCAGCCCTGATGCGACCCAGGACGCCCCCATCGAGAGGCACTCTCTTGATGGTTCAATCGCACCCCCGCGCGCCAACACACTCACCCGCCTGCGCACCGGGCCCAAGGACACGATTCCTATCGTGGGTAAGCCGCCCCGAAAGCAGAGGAGCAGCCGTTTCGTCATCACAGAAAAGGTTGAGATTGAGAAGTTGCCTCCTTTCATGGGTACGTGTCGCATGTGCCCTTGCCCAATCGCGTCTGATGAGACTCCTTGCTCTCTCAGAGACGTCCCCGAGCGAAAGGCCACAGCTTTTCGTCAAGAAGTTGCATCAGTGCTCCGTGTTATTCGATTTTAACGATGCTAATGCGGAGCTGAAGGGGAAGCAGATCAAGACGCAGACTCTCCACGAGATGCTTGAATATATTACCACCCAACGCGGTGTCATCACTGAGAATCTATACCCTGAGGTTGTGAAGATGGTGCGTATACTTCGCACGCGTTGCTAAGATTCGGTCGGCTAAAGGAGATGCAACTACTTCGTAGTTTGCGACCAATCTTTTCCGTTCGATACCCCCGCCTGTCAATCCTACGGGCGACGCTTATGACCCCGAAGAAGACGAGCCGGTGCTCGAACTTGCCTGGCCTCACCTGAAGATCGTCTACGAGTTCTTCTTGCGCTTCGTAGAGAGCCCCGACTTCAACACCAACCACGCCAAACGCTATATTGACCAGACTTTCGTCCTCAACCTTCTCGAGCTTTTCGACTCAGAGGATCCTCGTGAGCGCGATTTCCTCAAGACAACACTTCACCGTATATATGGCAAGTTCCTAAACCTCCGTGCCCCCATCCGTCGCAGTATCAACAACGTCTTCTTCCATTTCGTCTATGAAACTGAGCGTCATAACGGTATTGCGGAGCTGTTGGAGATTCTTGGGTCTATCATCAATGGATTCGCGCTTCCCCTAAAGGAGGAGCACAAGATCTTCCTTTTGCGTGTCTTATTGCCCCTTCACAAAGTGAAGAGCCTTTCGATGTATCATCCACAGCTGGCCTACTGTGTCGTCCAATTCCTGGAGAAGGACGCGTCACTTGCGGAGGATGTTGTATTGGGACTGCTCAAGTTCTGGCCAAAGGTTAACTCGCCCAAGGAAGTCATGTACCTGAGTGAGATGGAGGAGGTTCTCGACGTCATCGACCCCGCGGAGTTCCAGAAGATCCAGGTGCCCTTGTTCCAGCAGCTTGCCAGATGTATCAACAGCCAACATTTCCAAGTGGCGGAACGCGCGTTAATGTACTGGAACAACGAATACATCGTCAACCTCATGAGCGATAACTTGGCGGTCATTCTACCTATCGTATTCCCGGCGTTGTACACTAACTCAAGACAACATTGGAACCGGTAAGTCGACTCATATGTTATCAAGTGACGTGGCATGCGTACTAATCGACTGTTCCGTTCGCAGGACGATTCATGCAATGGTCTACAATGCTCTCAAACTTTTCATGGAGATCAATCCTGAATTATTCGACGAGACTATGCAGCAATATAAACAGCGTAAACTTGAGTATGTCTTTTGTTTTGCTGGTTGCTATGTCATTGACCAATCGATGGTTATCCAGGGAGCGTCAACATGCAGTCGAGCGTTACGACCATTGGATCAAGCTACGCGCGCTGGCGGTAGAGCATGCACATGGGCAACTGCCCGAGGGATTCGAGGATGATATGCCAACGCCGCCACCCCCGCCGGTTGACGAGGCAGACATTATGGATATTACCATAGACCTCAACGCCGTGTCCATCGATGCCGAAGTCCCATTGACCGAACTCGATGAAAGCGGCATCGAAAGGGTACCAATGGCTGACCCGGGAATGGACGTGAGTACGATGCCCCTGTCTGGCTCGTATATGTCGTACGAGGCATGAGACTCATCTCGTTCCACCCACCCCCCAGCGGCCCTTCCCGGAGGTGGGCAGCATGGAGCACTCCCCTGGCGGCACGAACCTGCACTCGCGGAGGAAAAGTGCGCTTCCAGGTGCGGACGCTTTCCGTCGTTGGGTACACCGCATTGCTGACGGCATGCCTGTGCTGCATGCGCCGACAGTGGATCCGACCGTGCTGCGCGATTTGCAGGCGCACCGGAGTCTCGACGACCCTGCGCTCCAGGCCGGTGCACCGCAGGACGGTCCGTAGACGGGTGGACGGGCTCTGTCTCTGTGCGGGGTCGCGCCGCCGTACACGCGTACGTGTGCGCCCCTCGCTGCATCGTAGGAGGAGGCCATGCGAAACAGTTTCAGTCGTCCTTCTCGCCGCAGATTGATTTCATTCCTTATTCCACTTTCATAGCTTATGGTACATACATTCTCACGCATAGTCTATACGATCCTCCCTTCTATATATTCTCGCGCATATGCTCCCTTACGCGTACATCTCTATTCCACGACGCGGACCAGAGCTGCGTAACCATGCCCCCTTCCCTCTTTCCGGCTACACAAATTCTTTCCGATGTCAGTTTCCGCGTTCGACGTTGGGGGCGTTCTCATGTCACTTCACTGGTACGGTGTGCCCATTGTTTCAACTCAAATGTCGTCGAAGTTTTCCCCACCCGCGATGTAGCCTCGTGCTGTTTCAGTACACCTCCTGGGCAAATTGAAGTATCACTCTTTCAGAGCCAAAATAGACGCCACATAGCTCCTTTCAACGCATCTGTCGTAGTCGAGGAGGTAAATACGACGGTAATGCCGGTCGTTTTATTGGTACTAGGGTACACCAGGTATTTCATAAGTCAAACAGTGACGTGACGAGATCGCTTGTAGGCATAACTGGAACATCGATACCCTCCAAGGACCCAAGCGCATAGTCTGTTTTAGATCCAATACAATTTGCCTTCAATACTCTCCAAACTCGACATGTCCTGTGTCCATCGCATGTTGCCGCGCTTCCTTCTCTCCCTTCAATCCCTTGCGGCATACCTGCAAAATCCTCATCAGTCCTAACTCACCTCCGAGACAAAGATGAGAACGAACCTGACACCGCAGATCAAACGTCGCGGTGTTCGTGTACGCCTTCTTCGCGCGCAACTTGTCCGCCAGCTTTTTCGCCGCCACAAGCACCGGGTCCACGTCCCCATCCGCCTCCCTGGGTATCAGCGTCTGATGGAAGTCGGAAGGCGCGTCGAGGATCGGCGCGATAGTCGCTGCGTCATAGTGGATGCCCGAGTAGATGAGGATGCAGCGGTTCCCCGAGTCTGTCGACGGGGGCGGGGTAAAGTGGTCGATGCGTCCGGTCTCGACGTCGACGGAGTCGATCTCGGTAGAGTAGTGCTTTGCGATGATGGAGAGCTCAATGGCGCCGCCCCAGGACGTCGGCTTGAGGATCGTGGAGATGTATTCATCGCGTGGCCGCCTGGATGTCCGTGTATGCTTGTGTGAGACGCTTTGCTTGAGGGGACATCAAAACTTACCCCAGAATCGCGTCACTCCACGTAACCATATCTTTCCGTATTTCGTCTGCGACAACTATTCCTGCCGTTAGTACACCGTGGACAGGGCATAGGTGCGAAGGCCACGTACTCTTTCGGATGATCTGCGCTTTGCTGATATCTTGTTCAAATACTATGGCGACAGAGGAGAATAGGCACGAGTTGTCGTCAGGTACTATCTGCACCCACAGCTATAGGTCACGAAAACAGAATAGTGCTAACGGATGGACATACGCGATGAATAAGGTACCCGCCGTCTGTTTCAACGTAATCAGGTCCTCCCGAGTTCGCAGCCGGCGAGGGCGAGGGATCATACACCTGCGAGGCCGTCAGGCCCGTCATGGGAGCTGGCGCAGCTGCACTCGAAGTCGTTATGGGTGCTTGTGTCTGGAAGGTATTGCTCGTGGCCGTGGTCGCATCCGAGGATTGCGCTTGGCTACTCTTCGTCACGATAAGTTGTTCGCCTTGCTTGAGCCCAAGGCTATCTAGTGGTAATTCCGGTATTAGAGTTAGGCTCTGCGGTGGGTATCCGGCTTTCACTATCGGTGGTGTTTGCCCCACATTTCACGTTGAGCGACGAGTAGCCGGACGCCAGAGAATGCATTGACGAGAGCACTTCGTCAGCAATTTTGCTTCATTGCAGACACTCGAGGACCCACATTCTTGCTGTGAAGGGGGTATCTCGGTCATGGCGAAAATCTCTTGCTGTAAGTCAAGGACAGTGAAGTTTTCAAAATCCACCTGGATCGTGGATACGCCTTTGGGGTGTCGCAGTCGTATGGGGGCCATTATTCAAGAAATCCCAAAGCTAGTAGAGATGGGAGTGAGAGCGAAAGTGAAGCTTGAAGGTTGTGGTACAGTAAGCCCACGGCGCGAACGAATTCAGGCTGGTCGACGTTCTTACAGAAATTTCGATCCGAACGCGTCATAGTGCGGTCATCGTCTAGCGCTCGGTTTACACCCAGGGTTCGAAAATCATGAATTCACTGAACTGCAACGTATATTGAAGTAGAAGACCTAAATCCAAGAGTTCGTAGATGTGTCCGAAGCAAAAAGAACGTGTAGAAAACAGCGGTGCTGGTTTCACCGCCGCGCGTGATTTTTGTTTCACTCCTCGTCGTCCTCGTCTTCATATTCGTCTCCTGCCTCCTCGTCCTCTTCGCCATCTTCCTCGGGTTTCTTTTGCTGCTTCTCTCCCAGTCGACGCAAAAGCTGTGCGTTTTGCCGTTCGTTGGCCACTATAACAAGCGACCTGCGTATATCGCTGAGCCCAATGAACGCCCCAAACGCTACCAACGCAAAAGCAAAGAAGCCCCAACGAAGCGTCGCGAAACGACGCTGGATGGCCTTGACCTCCTTCGCACCTTCCGTGGTATCTTCTTCGACACGATCGGGGCCGCGGCGCCAAAATGCAGGGATGCCAGGCAGAATTGACCAAAGCGAAAATCCAGTACAGTGCGGCGTAGCGGGCGGGGTGGGCAACGCGGGGTTGAACGCATCTTCGTACACATTATGTGCGTGCTCGAGGAGTTGAGGATATGACTCAGCCAACATATCACGAAGGAGGCTGTCTGGAAGAGGTTGCTGAAGTAAATGCACGTGTGCAGCGAAGACAATGTCCAAGATTGTAGGGCTATGCAAAGAACGGCGTTAGGACAAGTCGGCCTGCGTAGGGGCAACATACCTTCCACTTCTGTAGAAATAAGTGCTTTGTCCTAGTAATGTGGCATAACTGTCAAAGAACACTTTGGCCTTATCTAAAACCTGTCAAGTCGGTTAAGTCATATCATATGTCCACAAGCTCATCTCACACTAACCTGCTCTCGCGCGAATAAATGACGTTTCTTTTGATCGGTCGCCTCCTTTTTGGACTTTCGAGTAAGGCGACGGAAAGAGAAATGTAGACGTTCCTCCTCTTCCTCGTCCACAAGATTTTCGGGATTCCACAACTCGACTGCCTCGAGGCGGGGTCGGAACGACTCGCGAATCCGCTTAGGTAGAAAGTAGCGCTGGGGTATCGGCAGGAGGGACACAAACATCGGGTGCGTACGCTCTACCCAGTTGGTGCTGAGAGCATAGTATACGTAAGCCTGGAATTTGGGAACAGTCATTGCCAGTCACTTGTTCGGAAAACAAGCGTTTTGACGTACCACAAGATCACCCAACTCGGCCTCGACGTGTGCTGCTCTAGCGGTAGTCTGTGCCTTTTCTACAGCGTTCAGCTGTGTGTCCAGTCGTTGCGCTCCCTGTAGTCCCGACACATACTTCACAATTGAGGAGAACGACGCGAAGCTACGCAAGCCGTGTGTCAAGTACGGAAGCTGACCTGTACACGCGCACCACACCCATGTTCGACCTTTGTTAGCACACAAAACTTGCCTACGCATACAAGCACACACACCTACCGCTCGGTGACGCGTCCGGATTGGTGCAATGCGCGACCGCGAACCGACCTGGGATGGTCGATTGCAAGTAATACAGCGCCGCAACACATGTCGGGTCGATGGACAGCGCTGATTCGTACCGCGGCCATATGTGCAACGTCAAGGCGGGTGCGCTTGGTGCATCGGGCCCGACGAGCTGGGGAGTCGTGGCCATCGTGTTCGTGCGCCGGAGGTCGTCGCAGTCAAAGTGAAAGCGCGCAAAGCGTCCCGGACTTGGCAGACATCTATGCGGGTTACGTAAGCATCCTGTATAGACCACGGCCCGGAAAGCCGGACGACTCTTTGAGTCTGGTGTCTCTTTGACGATATCGAGCCTGTGCAATGCTGCAAAGCCGCCAAATCTCAATCGAAAGCACCATTTATTGAAGCTGAAGCCAAGGTAATTCAACAGTGACTAAGAGACAGAGAGAGTTTACATACGAATCAAAGATGGTTCCAAGTTCGAATCTCCATGCTCAGCAGGCTGGTATGAAGAGTTTCTCACTTGGCTCGATCATCCACAGGTACATGGGGTTTAATATCGCATGATGATAACCACAATTCAAAACGACCCTAAATAAGCATGTGAACACTGAAGGGTTGCTCCAATTACGATGGATACATCGGGGGCGCATCGTCGTGGCCTACACCTGGTCGATCTATGCGTTCCGCGACGCGTTGCAAAATTTGGTCCACAACATCATCAGTAATAGGGACCGGTGACTGAGCTGTTGCGTGCGGCGCTTGAGTATCTTGTTGTAAGGTCTCGCTCAAGTTGGCAACAGACGATGTCGTTCCTGGTGTCCGTAGGGGCGGATTGGGCGGGCTGAATGCTGTTTTGTCGCCAGGCGCGGGGCCTTGCAGTTGCGCTTCTACGTCTAACAGCAGAAACAGATTGTGAGCATACATTCAGCCAGATTCAGTAACCATGAACACTCACCTGGACTGTACGGTGTCGACTGATAGGACACAGCAGGCATGCCTACTGTCGCACCCATAGGTATCGATGGTTTGCCAGCGAACATTCCATTCGGAGACACAGTGGTGTACGGTTCTGGAGGGTCGAAGTAGCCACCCCCTTGGTTTCGCTTCCGTCGCCAGAGCAAGAATGCCGCTATGGCGAATGCGACGATCGCTACAACGACGCCCACAGCGATTCCGGCGATAGCGCCACTGGACAGCCCAGTGCTCGAGGCATTGGCGGCATGCACCAGTCTGCGGAGATTGTGTGAGAAGATAAGCTATGACGAAAGTTCTGCACAAACCACACCCTGTCGTACTACTTGACTGGACTGTACTGGAGCTGGTTGATGCTGACGTCCTGCAGCAATAGGTCAGATGACAGGAGGTACGGCGCACTAAGATGAGCCTTACGAAGTTGCTGAACTAGCTGTGGTCGTAGGTTCCGGTGCTGTATTATACAGAACGCCGTCAAGTAGGTGTATAACCCCGTTGTTGATGAGGAAGTCAGAGCGAATGATATTTGCCGTGACGCCATTGAGGGTCACCGCATATTGGAGGTTGGGCGTAAGGGTGAATGAGAAGTTATGCCCAGACAGCGACGTGTAATTGCCAGTCGCGAAGGTGTTGTACCAGATCGTCTCGCCCATTAGGATCTGTGAAGCCTTCGTCAGCTTAGTTTCGCCGTGATTATATGTCAAACTCACATGGTTATTATACAGGTCCAGTGGGCTCACTGACGACAGCTTGGACTTCGTATTGGAGTTGTTGAACGCACTGTCGACGGGGGCAAACACGCTGATCCCACGAGCGTTCGCAACCGCTGGCGCCCCCGCAGCCTGCTCCACCGACAAGAACTGCGCCATATCGACGAGTGACGCAGCGAAGTTATATGTCCCTGGAATCCCGAGGATAGCATCGATCGTGTGGATCGTAACATGTTCAACTGTCGTAGAGCTGGTAACGGCCGTCGTGGTGAGCTGGTTGTAGATCTCGAAGCCTGCGACGCTTCGGCCACAAGCGATAACCTGCGATTTGTCGCCCTCGAGGAATGACATACTGTGCCCTTGCAGGCTTGTAGTCAAGATGGTGTGATTTGGTCCCGTCCCTAGGTCTTCTTCGTTCCAGGTGCCCTCGGCAAGGTGGTAGAGTAACAACGCGCCGAGGAACTGTGTACTATCGGGCTGATAATTGTACCCATAGAAATTAACCTCTGGATGTAAAACTAGCGGTTGTCAGTTTGAGCCCAGGCAGCAGCGACACTAATGAAGTGGTGGACACTCACATGCGTCGTTATTGGGCGCAAAGAGCGTCTTCGGAGAGCTGGAGTCCGACAATGAGAGGAAGAAGGCGATTTGGTTTGAGTCCACCTGGGCTTGCTGGATGATGGTTGTAAAGTTGGTCAGTCCCTGACTGTCCAGTGTGGATATCAACTCGTTAATGAACGTCTGGTTCTGAGCCATCGTAAGAGAGGCAGCAACTGCACAGAAGGCCAATCCACGGAGAAGAGTGCGGAGGGCCAGCATGCAGGGCAGCCCCACTGCAGAGTTGGACGGCGGGGAGTGGGAAGAGTCTGTTTTGTAAGTTATTGAGGAGTCAGTAGAGTTCCAACGAGTCCACGATTATGAATGTGCCTTCCGTGACTGTCAGAGGTTCCCGAACATAGCGCTTTTGTGATAAAAAGGAACAATCAGAGTCGCTCTAGCGAGCACTGCCTGTCGAAATGAATACGCTAAGGTCAGCATAATAAGGTGAGTCGACCCATCATCTTGGACCCCCACGAGAAACGTATACGTACCTTACACGAGGCTTCACTGTGCCAACCATCGTCACCATAGGACGTACTGTACCGGGGGTAAACAAGCAAACCAGATACGTCTAGTGTGTAATGGTCCATAAAAGAGACCTTTTAGGGAAAGAGCCATTGGCTCAAGCGACGTCCTGGCATTGCCGGACGGGCAACCAGAAGTAGAGATGTCGCGGGGCGAGCCGTGGGTGGCCCCGAGGTGGAATCAGCGAGCTTCCCACGGGGCGGGGCCCATCAAGGTGCACCCCGGGGTGCCTCGCACACCTCGAACAACAGCTATACAGCAGGTCCCACGCTCATTTCCTCCCGAATACTTACCAAATCTAGTATCAATCCCGTCCAGATCAAGCGAGTTGGTTCTCCGGCGGTTATTCTCTGCGTACCGGTGACAAGCGCCATGGTTTGACCGGGGTGTGCGAGGTGCCTCGGGGTGCAACAGGACCCCGGACTATTGCCTTATATGTCCGATCAAGCGCCGGACATAAACGACCCCGCCGGAGGCGCGACCAGCGATCAAAATGCGGACATTTCGAGCAGAAATTGGCTCAATGACCTATCGGTGTACGGACATTTTGGGCAACATCAGCGAGGTCCTATCCGACTTTGAGGACATAACCGACCCTTCGAGGCCACCCTTATCGAGCTGAAGATCACCCAGCGCTAATCGATAATCGCGCAACCCTTGCCTGGCCTTGTCGCCGTCCATGATGCAACGCTCTCGCTGAAGACTATCACTAAGTGTTTTTCAATAAGCAGTGCATCCCAATTCACCTGTATGGTGCAGGTAACATAACCAAAACAGAAAAGAAATTCCAATTTGTGGGTCCAATGCACTTTCTTCGAGCTTTTGGTACCTCTCACTGGCAGGGCAGTGGGCACGGCCCGCGACGGAGGTTTCCGTGCACAAAACTCGCCCACCCGTGGATCCAGGAGCCACTATTCCAAGCCTATCGTTTATACACCGTCAAGAGTGGCATCGCGATCTCTGAGGAACCCTGAGCAGTTTTTCGCGATTTTTGCGATTTTCTGGGCATTTTTTGGAGCATATATCCTAAAAAAAGGACATTTTTTGGCCCGTCAGGGCCGACCCGATCCACATGCGGACATTTTTGACCCAGAAACTTGCGGACATTTAGGGCCTAAATTTGAGATTTTGGATCGGACATTTGAGTGAATAGTCCGGGGTCCTGGTGCAACCTGCGCCGCCTCGCCTCGTCAGGGTTGCTTATGTAACGGGGCGGGGCGGGGCCAACCCGAGTTGGCCCCGCCCCTGCGGCAACACTAGCCTCGGTTGGACTATCGACTCGAGTGTGGACAAACATAGTGGCGTCGTCGGATCAAGTGGCGGCGCTCCTGAGCATTTCTCGTCTCGGCGTGATGTCATCAAAACTGCGGGACGCTCGTCGGTGCTATTATATTATGTTGCCAGCAACTTGCATCCCCTTCGCCGCTTGTCATGCATGCCCGAGCAAATCGTTCACCTTGTTTCTTACAGGTGTCCTAAAAGCTTAGGAAAAAGTCATTCGAGAGTGGGATTGATACCTCTGGTCCGTGGACCTTTGCTTGACTATATGCTGTGCCACAGCTGACGCTTGTCCACCGTTGTAGCGGAACACCTCAGAAATAAAATATAGTGGCTCAGCAAACCACTTTACGAATACCATCGGGACGGACTGTCTTTGTAACACGAGCACGCAGTCATGAGCATGAACATGCTACCCATGCGCTTCGAGCGCGACATGACCTCGCCGACGGGCCTGGAGAAGTTCGTCACGAGGGTGAAGACCTCCCGCCGTACACGTTACGTGATCGTCGGTGGCGTCGTCGCCTGCCTCGTCCTCTTGTACTTGGTGACCACAGGACCAGGTGGGTACCCAACACATTCGCCCGGGCCATGGCCCATGGAAGACAGCTCAGGCAGGAAGGGTGCTTCCACCGGGCCCTCACAAGCCCAGAGGGCGAAACGCGTCAAGAGCATGTTTGTTCGAGCGTATAGCGCCTATGAACAGCATGCGTTTCCTCACGACGAGCTTCTGCCCCTATCCAGTGGACATCAAGACAAGTGAGTTTAACCCTGTGGTCATATTGTTCGGTATGCTGATTCTTTATGTAGCTTTAATGGTTGGGCAGTATCCCTGGTGGATGGCCTTGACACAATGCTCTTGATGGGTCTGAACGATACTGTAGAAAAAGCTACAAATCATATCGCCAACCTTACGTTCGACGAGGTCCGTATATTCCCCTTACCGTACGATCCCACGCTGATTGGTCTACAGGACCAGAACGTTCAGTTTTTCGAAACCGTAATCCGCTATCTTGGTGGCTTTCTGTCAGCATACACCATGACTGGCAATAATTTGTACCTGATGCGTGCAGACGATGTCGCTCGCCGTTTGTTACCGGCTTTCGACACTCCGCAGGGCTTACCTTCGTTTAAGGTTAACGTTCGTACGTACGTGTCGAGCAGTGTGTCTCCATATCTCTTTCTAAACTATCATCATCTAGCGGCAAACCGGTAAATGGTTGGGCGGGCAATAATGCCATTCTCTCCGAAATTGCTAGCTGCCAGATGGAATACCGTTATCTCGCACATCTTACTGGGCGACCGGAGTATGTTCGCATTGTAAGTGTTGCGCTGAGTCTCCGTTCCTTGACCTCATGCAAGGTCACAGGTCGATCGCATAACGGACCATCTAGCTAAAACAGCCAAAGGTGGCTTGTTATCGTTGTCATATAATTTAGACACTGGGGAGCCCAACGGAGATCTTTATTCGGCTGGTGCAAGGGCGGATAGCACGTACGAATATCTACTCAAGCTCTGGCTTATGACCGGCAAGACGGAGCCACAGTTCCTTGACATGTGTGCGTACCCTCCCCTTATGCTCTTCATCCTTGCTCATGTATCCGTACAGACCTACAATCCGCCAACGCGATCATCGAGCACCTCCTCTTCCTCTCTCCGAAGCGCAACCTCCTCTACGCCACGGACATCTGGGCCGCCACCTACAAACCTGTCGGCAACTTCCAGCACCTCACCTGTTTCCTCTCGGGGCTGCTCGCTCTGGGCGCCGCGACGATCCCCAACGTCGACCCACGACATGCGTGGGCAGCGGAGGGCCTCGCGCATTCGTGCTGGGTATCCTACGCCGACAGCCGCACGGGCCTGGGTCCCGAGGTGATGCGCTTCGACCATGAGCGCGCTGGACGGCGATGGGCCGAGGAGGTTGAGGCGTGGGAGGAGGCGGGACGACCGGGCGGCGTGCCTCCCGGCGTGAATCAGGCAGTACCAGTGGAGCCGGGCGAGGATACGGAGTACGTCGTGGCTGACTCGCAGTATATTCTGCGGCCGGAGGTAAGGCATTTGCTGGGTATATGCGTCGAGTTCCGTTTTGACAAGTGCATTTGCAGACAGTGGAGAGCTTCTACATCCTATGGCGTACGACAGGAGACTCCAAATGGCGCGAGCGCGGCTGGGCTGTGTTTGAAGCCATTGAGAAGCATGCGGCGACGGAGAGCGCATACGCGACGGTACTCAACGTGAACAAGGTGCCGACCTCCAAGAAGAACGAGATGCCAAGCTTCTTTTTTGCAGAAACGTGCGTCTTCCATACAGCTCTATCTAAATGCTGTATCTGAACTTCTATGTAGCTTGAAATACCTGTATCTCCTCTTCGCGGATGAAAATCCCTGGCCGCTCGACAAGTGGACGTTCAACACCGAGGCGCATCCGTTCCCCGTCTTCACGTGGTCGCGGTGGGAGAAGGAGCTCTTTGGACTCCAGACACAGTAGAACACGAGATACATGAATGAGGAGCGGATATACCAGACAATGTAGAAATTTATACCCCATAAATATTGGTTTTTGGGTAAACATCAGTGCTTGACATGGGCCCCCTCCACGTACCCGCTATGATGGCAGCGCCCGCTATCATGCACATGCACCGAGGTGGGTATATCATTCGCAGACCTCAAAGCGTATATCTAAATGGTGGACGTCAAAGCGTATCAAGCCGACGTAACTAACCGTTTCGTGTAAAACCACCGTGCAAACCCAAAGCCCAAATGACAGAAACGGGTCAGACCAACAGCACCCACAACAAAACAGCCACACGCTCAAAAACATTTCCGTACATCCATGCGTCGTCTCGAATTGGCTCGGAGCAAGTGTGTGTGTGTGACATGGGAAGAATCTAGCCGTGCGTAAGATACCAATAAAGATATATGGACAGCGAAGCGTATTGGTTTAGCTGCTAGCGAAAGCGATCAAGGGGAGACGACGAAGACGAAACTGTGAAAGGGGTCGAAAAACCCCGTACGGCTGCCCAGTACCCACAAAGGCCCAAGCAAAGACGAAAGCCTGGAAAAGAGGCTAATGAAGAGGACGGAGGAAATGTGTACAGTCCATCCAAAGAAGACGGCCGCTTGAGAGAAGATCAACTTAAGTCAATGCAGGTGGTTCTCTGCGTCAATAAAGATAGAGTTACAAGGTCCAAGGTATAACGGTTCAGGTTCGCTGTTCAAGAAAGAAAGAATAATTGCGAGGAAAAGTAGAGAAGAGTGATGTAATGGATCCATCCACACACGTCCATGAAATTAATGCGACGCGTCCCGGTCAATCGACTGTCTCGATGATGACGATGACCCCCCAAGCGCGCTTGTCGACCGTGAGGGCTGGTAAGACGCCAACGAGCTTCCTGACTTCGCCGGCGGGTAGGCTGCGCTCCCCGTCGTTGGCGACAACGTTGGTGCCTGCGCAAGCGGCTGGTACTCCGCTGAACCGTCCGTATACGACGCCGAGCGAAACAGGCTCATTTGTTTCGCCGTCGCCGCCGCAAAGGTCTTCGCACCCCGTATCGGCGCCGCGAAGAACCGTCCCTGCTGTTGCTCGCGCCGCAGACTCTTCGGGAGGAGGCTCTTATCAAGGCTGAGCACCTGCCCGAGGATCGGCGAATCGCGCTCACGCTCTGTTGGGGAGGAAGGGTACGACCTTGACGGCGCATGGTGTGCGTGCGCGTGTGAGTGCGAGCCGTGGTAGGACGCGAGCGAGGACAGAGACGATGTCGATGCACGTCTTGAGAGCGTGCCTGCTGCAGCCGTGAGCTCAAGCGCCGACGCGTTCCGCGACGCGCTAAACGTCGGCCGGCGCCACCGCCAGCTCCACCGCGTCTTCCCGCAGCCAGACTCACTTCCTGGTGTCGATGACGCTGCGGCCGTATCCGGCTGGTTGTACATCCAGGTCGCGACGAGTACCACGAGCGCACCGACGACGAAGGTGATCGTGATCTGGAAGTGGAACAGCGCGACAGACGCGAGGAATGAGATGACGATGCTGAGGGAGGTCGCGAACCCTTTGAGGATATTGTCGGCGTATTTGATGACGAGTGCAGTAAGAAGTCCGCCGAGGACTTGCGTCAAGACGGTTGCCCATGCCCAAAAGCCGAAGTTCGCGAAAAGACTCGTGCTCAACCAACCAGACGGGGTGACGTTGGGCGAGGGTGTTGAGCTCGAGAATACGATCGGAACCAAGGCAGGAAGCAGCGAGAATAATGATAGCTGAACATTCCGAACCCAGAGGTCCCCTGAGGAATTCTTGAGAACCATCTCGAAGTAAACGCCGGCAAGACCGGACGTGAAGCATGCAGCCACTACAGCCATGAAGCCTTTGAACGCATTCATGTCTGTCTCCACGGACTCGGAAGACTTGCGCGTTGCGTTCTGAAGTTGTACGATACCGACGCCGAGGGCCAGGAAGAACAGAGCGAGCCACTTGAGGGGACTCAGCTTCTTGCGCAGCAGTACTACCGAGAAAGCGGCCGTAGTCAAAATCTTCATCTGGTAGCTGACTTGGAATGTGGCCGCTTCAAGATTTGAAACAGCAACGAACTGCAGATTATTTTGAATAACTGATAAATGATCATCAGACATAAGATCAAAGGGTCGGGTGAGACGGCAACTCACCGTATAGAATAGCAGGGATGGATAGCTTCCAACAATCACTTCTGAAGACCTCTTTCCCCAGCCGCCTAAAACGAGCTAACAACATCCATGGGTTCCACCAAGGTGTTGTAGCAGCAGCGCCATTGGGCAGGTACTGGGGCGCATACGAATCCAGACGCGTGAACGCGACGACTAATGAAATGCCGCCTTTGAGCAGTTCTGTGACGAGAACGGCTGCGGCTGCGGAGTAGGTGTGCGACGGCGCGGCTGAGACGCGCGAATAGTGCATGATGAGCGTGAGCATGGCGTTTTGTACTGCGAGGGTCACTAGTCTAATGACGACGAAATGTAAGCAACACGACGCCGATCGGTGCACAGCGCACAGCACACAGGTGTACTCACGAGACGTATTTAAGTGGGAGGCCGCATATTGAGGGCACGGGTGGAGGTCCGTCGATGGCAACACCCTGCTCCTCCTTGTCGTAAGCATCGTCGTCGTTGAGCTCTACCTGGAGTGAAAGGGACGAGAGAGACTTGTGTTGCTCGGGAAGCTGAGACATAATATAGACGTGCTTGGGTATCTTGTGTGTGGTATTAAGGATGGTGTACGTTGTGGAAGGAAGGGAGGACGTCTAGGAGAACGGTGACCAGCTCGCCCCGCAGCTGGGTCTTGCGCAGAGATGATCAAGGTCAGAAAGACTCGAGAGAAGAAAACACACCGAAACGGACCAACGCCGGCGCCTCCCTCGCCCACCCAGTTATGGTCGGGCCCCGTGGGAACCAGACACAGGCCTCTGGCGCCAATCATGCGACAACCTATCAACCAGCGCCAGGCGATAACAGTTCTGTAACAACTTGTAACAAATCCGTAACAAATGTGTAACAATTCGTTTGTAATCCTCCGCGAACGCCTGCGACGACTCGCAGTCGTTTCTGCCCTCAGAACTCCCCTTGACGTTGTGTGGAGCAGAATGCGTTGCGGGGCATCCCCGCTTCAATGCAGAACCTGTTCCTCCTCGTAAACTCGGCGGTTCTTCTGATACCCGACAGTCCCCCGCTATGACACCGTACGTAGTGCGCTTTGGAGCTATGCCACTGCCGTACCGCTCCCAAATGCCCAGTACGACAGCGCAGCAGCTGCAGGTCAAAACTCTAAGAACCGCCAGAGAACATCGCATTTTGATCATGAAATGATCATCAGTCTACCCTGACATACGTATCGCGACATGCAGATACTGTATATATGGTCACGTTGGTGTAGCATACAATTCCGTGAGACTCCCGCCTCATTATTTACTTCGTCCGCCCACAACATGTCTGTGACGTGCACAGTTTTGTCGAAGCGGGACTGTGCGCCACTTTGCAACCGTCCTCATGGCCGCTCCATTGCAAGGTTCAGGCAATGTTATCGCGCGTTCACACGACCTGCATTCTTATTATGATAAGCAAATGCGTTGCTACGAGTCGCACTGCACAAGTATCGTCGAGGGATATATCACATCTTGCCCCGTTGCACTCGTCAAGACACTAGAACTGCATATGTGGAGCAAGCAGTGCAGCAACATAGCACATCTACTCCCCGAGTCACATCCACTCATCTGCCTCATCATGTTCGCGATACCATCTCACGATGCTCGTGTTATCTGATTTATGGAGCCACCATCCATTCCGTTTGCGCATCGCGCCCGCGGTCCTCAGTGTTTCGTAGCCAACGCAAGTCTCACCTACGACATTGGCAACGATGGCAGACATACAAGGTCCGGTCTACGCTCATACACTTGTGAGAACACACCGTGATGGCGGTGATATGCGTCCCACTTTGGCCATCGATGCATGTCAAGTTGAGATAATGTGCAGCTGTTGCAGTCTTCATTAGCGCTTCGGTATGTTTCAATGCAAAGCGCAGTGCGAGCAAGGACTTCGACGCACTCGAGTCCTTGCCCCGCATGTTCATAGAGGTGTTCCTGTAATTTTGCTCCCCTTGGCCTAAAGCTGCGGTCCTGTCAAAGCTATTCAAGGTGTCTCCGCGACCAACCGCGCACACACAGCGCGGACGCTTCGGCGCCGTTCCGCAGGCTTCCGGCGCTTTATCTGAAGTCCGCCACATACAAACCTACATGCCTCCTCATTTGCGACGGCGAATATACGCCGTGAAGGGCGAGTAACAGTAACACCGAACTCGAGGCCCAAGGCCCCGTTCAATGGGGGACGAATGTGCATCGAGGCTCGACAGTCGAGACGTAGTCATGTGTTTACAGCGGACCAGATACAGCCTGAAAACTTAAATACAGCGGTCAGTCAAACACAAGGGTATCGATACGAATGGGAAGTGCGTGTGTGATCCGGGGAACCCAAGGATGTGGTGCAGCGCTGCGCACACTGCGCCTACCGTGCCTCGGCGCGGAACCGATCGCTCCATCGACCACAGCCAGGCGCGTATGGGGTCGTGGGACAAGCCCAGTTCTACAGCCTCAGAGAAGCTCTGTGGCGCTCCGTCAGCGACCACGGGCTCACGGCATCCTGTTATTGTACAGATGAGTTAGCATATAGATGATAAATTAGAGGGCCACGATGCCAGGGCGAGTTCAGGCCTTGATGTTGAATGCGTTCTTCTCCCATTCCGACCATAAGAAGTTGGGGAAGGGATGCGCCTCGGTGTTGAACGTCCATTGGTCGAGCGGGAGGATGTCTTCGTTGAGACAGAGGAGATAGACGTATTTGAGTCTGTGAATAGTGTCAATACATTCAGCGCGACGGAAGTGAGAAAGCGAGACTGACGTTTCGGCGAAAAAGAAACTGCACGAGAGTGGGGGAGATCAGTACGTCTTCGAGGCGTGCAACTGGCTGAGCATGCCACTTACCTAGGTAGGTCATTCATGTGCTCGACATGCCCTTTCCACTGGTCCACGTCCTGGACGGATGCAAACGCACGGCCCTCTCTTGCGTGCTTCTCTATCGCCTCGAAGATCGCCCATCCGCGTTCCCGCCATTTGGGATCACCCGTCGTCCGCCACATAATATACATGCTCTCGATGGTCTTGACGACAGTTTATCAGATCATGCCAATGCCTCCAAAATCCCCATGAAAGCCGTTGACGTACCTCAGGCCTCAGCATATACCGCGCGTCCAAAATCTTGTACTCCTTGTTTCCGTACCACCCCGTCTTCCTGGCATGCCCAACGCCGGGTGGCATGCCCCTCCTGCCCTTCCCCTCCCACACATCGAGCGCGTCGACCCACCGCCTCCCAGGCTTCGCAAAGCCGACGCGCTCGGGGCCCAGCCCGCTGCGGCTCTCTGCATACGTGAGCCAGCAGGTGTCGGCAAGACCCTGAGCGGCCCACATGTGCCGCTCTGCCGCATCGGGCTGTGAGGAGCGTATTGCGGCGGCGCCAAGTGCAAGGAGGCCGGGGAGGAAGCATGAGAGGTGGTTCAGCTCGCCTAAGGGCGCGCGTGAGGGGCGGATGATGTCAGTGACGTAGAGGAGTTTCCGCTTGGGCGAGAGGTACAGCATATTGGTGACAATGGCGTCGGCAGAACGGACGTCTATACAAATTAATATTTAGCGGTACTACGGAAGGGCATGGGGGAACAAGAAACTGACACAAGTCCAGATATCGTTGTTCGGTGCGGCCAGTCATGAGCCATTGTTTGAGTAGGTACTCGTAGGCGCTGTCTGCCATCCCACCTACAGAGTAGGTGTGTCCAAAGGGATAGCCCCGCGTCAGGTCGTAGGTCAATGGGAATAAACCGCCGTTCTCCCCGTGTAACTGCAGGAAGTCTGTGACACGATCAACCTGGTCATAATGCAAAATGAATCAGTAAAGTCACTCATTGTACCGCCGGCAGACGCCATTTACTGCGTGAACGTATTCTGGCCGTCCGGTGAGATGTGCGAGGTATCGGTACTCCATCTGACAGCTTGCCATTTCGGACAGGATCGCATGTGCCCCCATCCACCCGTTACGTGTTTTGCCTCTGTGACGCCGTGAGATCGTAAGCGAAAGCTTTCACAATGACTATCCACAACAACACCCACGTTGCCATATTCACTCCATAAGCAGGTATTCCTTTGGGCGTATCGAAAACAGGCAGTAGTTGTCTCCCTAGGTCATCCGCCCGCACCAGCAGCACAGATTCACCTGTGAGCGCAAATGCGGAGAGGAGTCCGCCGAGATAACGGATGACAGTTTCAAAGAACTGGACGGATTGATCCTAAAGGAGACTTCAATATACGCTGTGAGTGGACCGTTTCCAGCCGCTAATACGCACTCGGTAAAAGTCTAACTGAGCGATGTGTTCGATAGAGCGGTTGTACATGTCGTCGAGTCCCATGATAATCATCGTATCGAGTCCATCCACTAAGCTTGCTCCCCATGCGTTCAGCCTACACACGGGGCGATGTCAAAACAGGTAAAGATCTCATCGGTTGATATGACTTACGGGTCCTTGCTACTGTTGGTTTTCGGCAGTAGCTCATCGTGGGGGTAAGCTGATTCCTCGTATGCTTTGTACGTGGACACAAAGGCCGCTCTCACACGACTCGCACGCTCTTCCCATACCAAAGGGTCCACATTTGGGCGACTTAGTGGGCCAAAATCATACAAAGGAGGTGCGAGCTCGAAGCTGAGCTCGGGAAGGTCGAATAGAGACAAGAATACGCATAGACCAACGATGGCTGTGCACAAGTACAGCAGACGATAGGAGCACCTGGGTATTCGGAGCCTGCTCTGTCGCGTCCGGTTCTTATTGGAGTAGAGAGGCAGCAAGGAAGCGGCCCGCATTCGCATTTTTGCCAGTTGGATATGAATTTGTCGACAGGCGATAGGGAGGTGTTACTGGTAAGAGGCTGATATATTGCAGATCATCAAGCCGCGAAACACTGGTGGGGGCGTGAACAAAGGCTGCATGTGGTGTTTGACATTTCCGACGAGTTGACAGATCGCGACGCCGTCTAACTCCCACAATTCACAGAACAACGCGCGGCCGCCGAGCCGGTCAAAGCGCCGACACAAATGTGCCTTGCGCTAAACTCCGCGATCATCGATAGTTAAGAGCACCATCTGGCAAGCTACAACCAAATAATTAACAAAAATATTTGGGAAGATGCATAAAAAGTAAGAATGCACCCATAGTCCGTTTAGTAAAAGGATTGAGCCCTAGGTATTACTTCAACTCGCAAAAACGTGTTTTTCGGGCGTTGCCTTGGAGCGCCGGCAGACAAGGAACGCGACGACTGTTTTGCAAGGGTCAGGCTCAACTCTTTCTTGAACCCCCAGCTACGAATTTCTGTTTGTCCATATGTGCTCTCTTATTCCCGAATCAAGCACGATAAGGCACAAGTGAAACTCGTATCGGTGAATAGATCGCGGACAATAGGCTCGTCTCAGGGCCCGTCGCTGCCCAATTACATGCGAAAATGAAACTGCCAAGCGCCCCCATCTTATTCGCTTCAGTCCTCGCGACATTGAACCAAAAACGATCTGAGGTATGATCGCACTCGCTCCTACTTTCTTATCCGGTAAGCCGAAGCTACCAGAAAGTAAGCCCCAGGGTAGATGAGAAGACATGGCCGAAGCCCAAGTTACTTACTCTGACGTCTGGCAGGGAAGCAGCACGGATGCCCATTGTCCGGTTTGATTCCGTACGCATACCTCGGGCACGCGGTTCACCTTGCTTATTTAGTGAGTATTTCGTGTGTTATGACATCGCTTGTGTATGCTAAAGAAATTTCCCTGAACAAGTATGTAACCACTTATGTCGCCAGAAAACATGTGGTCTATCGTAGTCCGCGTGTGGCGCATCAATACTCGAGAAGCGGGCGAGAAATGCCTATATCAACTTGGGAATCCTTGTACTTAAAAGGGCATCCTCTATAGCCCGTGCAACCGGGCACCTTGTTGTGATGGCGGGCATGACCCAGACAAAAGCATTGCAACCCCCCTGCGTTTTGGACCTGCGGATCGTTGCGATTCTTAAACTCTTGCGAGAGAGTTTCGGTCCTACTTTTCCCTCTCACGTCTCCCGGTGAGCGATATCGATGCCATGTCCCTCTCTTTCATGATCTCCGCCCTGGTCGTCTGTGCGATCTTTGCCGAGGTAGCCTTCGCCCAGGACGACGACTTCGTCAGCTCACTGTTGTCCAACCTGGATTCCATAGGCCTCACCAGCTTCACGGACATAGTCAGGCAGGTGCAAGCGGATACTTCAGAAACCACCTTCTTTCTTTCAATATCAGACTCTTCAACACCTGTAACTCTGTTTGTTCCGGATAACGACGCGTGTAAGTCGGTACGCTTTACTCGATTGGTCTGAGGCTGATCATACGTGGCAATCCTAAGTTACAAACCCTGATGCCAACGACTTCGGATACTCCTATCAAGACAACGATACCGATTTTCTATCGTCGTTGTTACTATATCACCTTCTCCCCGGTACATATACCGAAGACAACTTGGGCACAGACGATAACCACACGGTTGCACCTACTTCGCTCCAAGGGCGTGGTCTGAGCTTTCTGGAGAGCAATCGCTCGCAGTCCATGGTGTTGGCGCACACAGCAGACGGAATCGAAGTCTATAATCAATACAGCTCGACTTCGGTCCAGAAAGTCACGTACACCTTCGAAAACATCCAGATTTACGTCCTCGGCTCCGTTCTTGGCATTCCAGGACCTTTTTCCTTCGGGGCGAATTTCTTGGAACTGAGCCAGTTTACGAAGTTTCTGAGCTCTACGGGTGTACCAAACCTCGACAATCAGCATGGTCTAACCGTCTTTGCGCCGTCCGATGACGCGTTCAACGCCATCCAGTCTCAAATGTCCTCCTTGAGCCCTTCCAATGTCTTTTCCAATCATGTACGTGATCTTATCGAATGTTCCTCACCTTACTGACTTACATCTTCATTTCAAGGTCATCTTTGGACGCACAATCTATTCCCCTAATTTCCAATCCGATCTTTACTCCGCATCTTCTGGCTGTTATTTTACGTTCAACCCCGCAGACGACCAAGGGTATACCGTCACACTAAATTACGTGACGGTCAAGATAATTCGTTCGGACTTTCTCACAAACAACGGCGTCATACACATCGTCGACGGCGTATTTTGGAACACAACCCGGCAAGACGTCGCTTTGCCTCCTTCCTCCACCAGCTCTGCTGCTCCTTGGGCGACTTCGACGTCTAGCGGTTCAGTCAGCGTGTAAGCCTCATGAATTACATCATTCCATAGAATATTGTTGATCTTTTCCTTAGTACAGTCTCGTCTTCACCATCATCGAAGCTGTCCCTTGGGACAATCGTGGGGATCGTGGCAATCGTTGTATTCGCCCTGAGCATGCCTCTCATTGCATACTTAGTTTGGAAGTACCGCCGTGCGATGCAGGGAACGCGGGTGCGTCAGGGTGGTAGGCTCTCCATATTCGATGTCCCCTCCTCCGCGCTCCGTACGAGTCCGTTCCCTATCAATACGTCGATGTCGAGATCGAACGCCGGCTCTGAAGCCAACATTGCGATGTCGGACATTCGGTTCGCTAGGAACAGCGATGGTGGGACGACAAGTACAAGTAAGTCTTGTCACTGTCACATATGTCAATGGCACTCATGTGATCACGTCGTACTATAGCATCCCTGGTGTCTCACTCTGTGCCTAAGTATACTAAGGGAAAGCGTTCGTTCACCAGCGTACCGTATTCGCCCATCTCTATGACGACGTCCGGTGGCAGCACAGACTCCCCAATAGGTGATTCTATCCATCAAAACAATCATGACCGAAATTGACTCGCTTTGTAGAGCCAGTACAAACTTCATACATGCGCTCCGGGCACCCTGTGCGGCAGCCGCTCCCTGTTCCTGCTATCCCGATGACGCCAGAACTCGTGGACCATCTTTGGCACGAGTTTGCTCAGCGAATTGATCGTGGCCCCCGTAAAAGCGTCGCTCCGCCAAAATACCCTTCCGGATATCGGCCTCGTTGATCTCTCTTTGGACCTTGTGCGACCATTACGCCAAAAACCACTCGTGTAGCATAGTATGCATATGACCTCATTTTTAACATCTCAATGGACTCCGATACTCTGTCTCTCATTACTTAGATACTATATTATTCATCGAAGTAGTCCTTACTCGAGTCTTCGCTCCTTATCACATCGTTGTACACTACTAGCACATACCGTTCGTTATCGCCATTTGTACTTGTAGCTCTATCCATATCCAAATGTTGGTTGCTGTAATAGACGTGTTCGTTCAGTTCGGCACAAAACGATCCGGTCGAGGGTTCGAGGACGGCTTACGTAAACATGCGTAATAACGAAGTACGCGCGCTTATGATTTCCATTTAGCTCACGGATCCTTCTCTCATCGAACTCAGTTTATATTCAGTCGTCCAATCTCCACGATAATAACCCATGGATAACGACGAAGACCTCATTGTTGTCGACGACGTCGACGATTCTCTCCCGCCCGCGACGCCCAAGGCCCCAGTCCCCGGCCCAAGCCACGACTCACGACCCCCGCCGACCACAGGCATTCGGTCCGCACTGCGCAGACGCAAAACTCCGCCATCGTACGCGGAGCAGATGGACGATGAGAGTCCTGAGCGGGGCGAGCGCAAGACGCGTTCGTCGACGTACAGGTCGATCGGCTCGCGGTCCTTTCAGCCGAAGCTGAAACTGAAGCTGAGCGAGAAGGCGGCGGCTCAGGCCCCTGGGATGTCGTTCTTGGGGGCATTCGACAGAGAGTTGGACTCAGATGAAGAAGACTTGGTGTTTGAAGAGCAGTTCGTCTTGCGTATGCCGGCTGGAGAGGATTGCGAGAAGTTGCGGAAGATGGTGACATCACGAGAGATCTCTCCCGACGTGTGGTTCAAGTTTAAGGGTGCGCATACATGGCCCTGTCTATATGTTACCCTACACAAACAATGAAATTTGAATTATAGATTCCCGAAGAGCAGTATTCCATATAGGCAACAACTTGTATTCTGCGAAATTGGTCGACCTACCATGTATCATCGAGTCGCAGAAGACTTTAGACAACAAACAGATGTTCAAAGTTGCCGACATATGTCAGGTCGCGTATATCTCGTGTATAAGCGTGCATCCCATCTGACATCATGCTTGTATACAGATGCTTGTCGTCGAAAACCCTATACCGTCTGAGGAGGCGACGACAAGCCAGCAGACTTTCAATATCGACGAGTTTATATGGCCTCACGGTGTTACACCCCCTCTCCATCACGTTCGCAAACGGAGATTCCGCAAGCGAATAAGTCGAAGAGTGTGTCATCCCGTAGCTTGCAAGGTCTGTACTAATCACTGATTTAGACCATCGAAACCGTAGAGCAGGAAGTGGAACGGTTACTAGAGGCCGACGCGGATGCTGATGAAGTCAAGTATGGTGGGCATTAACTGAACAACGCCTTGACTGGGCATAAGACTGATACGTTGCGCAGATGTTTTCGATAATGTCAACCCAGACGCATCAGACTCCGAATTCCTGGAAATGGGAGGCCCGGCGGAACCACAGACTCCGGGTTTCGGAGGTTCAGAAGCAGGAGATGCACCTACACCAGGAGGCGAGGGCTATGAAGAGGGCGAAAGTATGGAGGCTACACGCCGTGAAGGCGATGAAGATGGCGAGGAGGGTGAAGAGGATATTGACGAGGACTTGGCTGCAGAACTCGACCTCGCTCTTGGAGATGAAGATGGGGAGGACGAGGGTGATGAGGAGGACGATGACGAAGACGACGACGAGAGTGAAGAAGAGGACGATGACGAAGATGACGAGGAAGTCCAGGCCAAGAAACTTCTGAATGAGGAAATACGTGATTTAGAGGCTGCGGTGGCGAAGAAGGGCATGGAGATTGCAAGCTCTGCCAACCCGTTGATCAGGGTTCGTGTCATTTTCGCTACAATGCGATGTGTATTCATGATATGCCCTACAGAGACGATTCGAGGAGGCTTTGAGGAAGCTGCAGGCAGACTTAGACACGAAGCGCGCGCAGAGAGACGAGTTGAAGGAGAAGCGACGCTTACAGAAAGAAGGCAAAGCACCAGACGGTGGCGACGATGGCGACGACGAAGACGAGGGCGAAGACGACAACGCTTTGCAAGGGGATGATCTCTTCGGCGAATCGCAGGAGGTCGGCATGGACATAGGTTAGCATCACGGACAATGTACGGTAGTATAGGGTGTATCTACAGTGGTAGCAGGCAGACGATAGCAGCTTGCATCATAAATGGGGTATAGATCATGCAGATGAAAGGCGCAAACCAGACTCTCAGGAACTCCCAATTCCAGATGGCTTGTTGAACCTCTTGCCGGCCAACAAGTAACCATCCTAGTCCCAAGAAGGCGTATAAAGAGTACTTGGTCAACTTCATTGGGAGCGCGGCTGAGGGTGAGCACAAAGCTAGTGGCAAGCCGAGCGCGACGGCCATCGTGGCGGCAAGAGAGAAATTGAGCACTGAGGTGACGGAAATCACCGTAGACGCAAGGCAAAGGGTGAAAGCCTTCAGCAGCATATGATATGGTGCCGTGGTCTCATGGTGACTTGGTTTTGTCAGGAGTGCCGCCAGAGGTCCTGAAGTTAAAACGAGGAAGGCAATCGGACCCAGGGCCTAGACAAACGTACGATCAGTCACAACAGCAGGTAAGGGTCTTAAGAACTTACATCCTGATTGGAAATGAACCATGCTCGTGTGCGGAGATAGAACAGAGCGATACTAAGAACATGTGTGGCAATTATGATGGTCAGAACAAGAAGGACTGGTCTGCGTCGGGAAACCCATTGGATTGAAGGAGCAGCTTCATGAAGAACTTCCGATTTCTTATCATTGCTTGGGTATTTTGGTTCTTCTTTCGCTACCCAACGTGCCTTGACCCATTCACCCAGCCCACTCAACAGCATAGCGGTGCTGATGAGAACAGCACTAGGAAGATAACTACCGATCTTCATGAAGGTAGCTGTGCCCACCAGCAAGTAGAAAAAGAAAGAAGCGTGTAGGCGTTCCAGAAGATTGTTCATGGTGCGGAGAGTAGATTCTACGGTCCTGCGGTGATCATGTCGCATGAACATGTTGCAATGGCCCAGAACGTTTGGTACTGACCTTCCGATAGCGTGGAAGCCATGAGGCCCGTGGGCAGGCACAGCGAATATCGTGAAAGCATCGATACGGAACCTGAACGCAAATGAATCAGTCCAAGCAGAGCAGGGTTCTTCCATATTACTTACTGGTGGAGTAGACCATGCACCCCGCTAGCTCTGCCCCTAGCTTGATACCCAACGTGGCGTAGCACATTCCTTGCCCTATCAACATATTCTTTAACATCTTCCGAGTCCCTTACAAATTGAGGTGCCCATTGCGGTAGAAAACCTGACGCAGCTTCAGGGAACTCGTGGTGATCTATGTGATCGTACACTGTCACCGGCACGCCACCCGTATGGCGTGCAATTACTTGAAAAGAGTTGAGAAGATCTTGGTTGGGTAAACGGCCGTTGAGGCCCTCTATAATGCATCCAGTATTGAGTGTGGAGCACGGAAATAGGACTCATGAGTACGCACCAAAGAAAATGCCGAGATGCGAGAACGAATGACCGGGATAATCGATGTTCAAAGCGGTCCAGATGACTCCCGAAGGTAAATTGAGGGATTCAGCGATCAAGTCTATGAGGATAGTCAATACCGAGTACAGTTGGGTGGAGCAGAGCTATCACTTGACTGGGTTACTCCGTGATATGCAGTTATCCATGCTTGCATCCCTTCTAAGTAATCGTCACTGATTACGAATATCAGGTCTTTGGCCCAAAGTGAATAGTCTGGAACGTGTATGCTGTAGTTGACGGAAGAACCACTGACCCAGACAATGTATCACACACCTTTCAGAAATGCTGCAAGTGACAGAACACTAGCAATGCCTCGTAGATTGGGCGTACCATCCCCTTCGCCCGTTCTGCTGAGTCTAGATGCGCTGATGACCATGGCTTCGGTTCCTGATGCACGAGGAGATGACAAGACAGCATATGCATTGGTTCCGTTCCTAACCTGCCAGTGTGGACGCGATCAACTTCTCTGAATTCGGAAGTATAGCATCACATACTCCTAGAGCTGTGTGGAAAGTATACTGCTGCGTGGAAGATGGCAGACCTAATTTACGGAATTCATCTTGTATGAGACCCGCGACTCTGAAATATGTTGGTAAAGTTAGACACGCGGACCATAGGGAGTAGGACCTCACTCTAAACTTGATGCATTACGATCACGCAACGATTCGAGTTGTGCAAGATACTGGTCTGCATGATGAACATCATTCCATGACCAGTATGTCGTGACCTGTAGTGGTGGTGAGGGAGCAGTAAACGGAGTCTGATTGTCAATACCTGTCCCGGTTGTAGAGCATTCTCATCAATGTATGTACGCTGGCCCAGTTTTGGTGAGGGAATGACGAACATCCAGACATAGCCGACCATAAATAATACAATTCTAGGGGGATATCAGTTCGTATTCTTGAGCGGGTAGCAATTTACGTACTTCAAAGTAGGTAGCGTTCGCCATGTAAAGTTCGCCAGAGCTCGTTTCCTCCGTATGCGAGCAACGTTTCTATCACCCCGACCTCGTATGATATTCCGTAACCGCTCCCTGAGTGACATATCGGATGTATCGCAGACAGTCTAAGTACGAGCGAGGACAAATAATCCTATGACTGCTTTCCTCGCCGCTTTCGTAGCGGAGGTCGTTGATGGTGGTAGGAGGCCAAGTCGCGTGGTTCGCTTGACGCGTGCCGCGGCCGCGGAATCCGAGACGCGGTTCAGCGGTGTGTAGCTTACTCCGCAACCACCATCTTCTTCCATCGCGTTCAAATGCCACCAAAACGCCCTCGGAGAGCTTCACCAGTTGCTCAAGGATTGTCTGCTGGCGAGAGACTCAAGCGCGCTAAGCTTTCAGGCAACGATTATCTTGCTTGGAGCTGGGTCGGCTCCGAGGTGACCAGTCCTACACAGATCACTCTGCAACATCGTCAAGCTACCTGTGGTTTTGCCGGCAGCCATCATTATCCATTTTGTTCGAATAAATATGCCGTTACATCTAAGGGTGGAAACTCGCCCAAGGCTGAGGAAAGGAAGGGACCAAAGGTTGAGGGCGAACTCGAAGACGATGTCATCGTAATCTCAGACGATGAATCTCCATCGTGTACAGCGAAAGGATGCAAGTCAAATCCTAACTGTCTGAATTATTTAGGACAAGAAAAGTGGGCGAATGAAGGTACGTCCTCATGGATCATTGTGAACCAAAGTGCTAAGTGGCAATGGCAGACAAGGCCCGGTCCGCGTTCATAAAGGTCTTCAAGCTGGACTCGGATCCCAGTCTTGATATGCGAAGTCTCGATACACCTATTGGACTCAAGGTGAGATGTTTTGACGCGGTCATGCAAGCTCATGTAGCTAACATTGCTATAGAACCTAGGAGCTACATGTTACGCGAATGCATATCTTCAGGTTCGGATGCTTACGAATCAGGATTGACGGTGTAGTTGACTTTGTGCATAGGTTTGGTTCCAAGACTTGCCTTTCCGAGCTGGCGTGTACAGCTGCCAACCTTCGCAAGAAGACCAGCAGAAGTTCGAGGTACGACCGAGAAAGCTCAATTACAGTGGATTGCTCATGTCGGGTCTGAATAGGATTCGCCCGTTTTTCAACTGCAAGTCACTTTTGCTGCCATGCAGCTGTGTAAAGACCTGGCTTTCAATCCAACGAAACTAGTCGAGAGCCTCAAATTACGTACCACGGAACAGCAGGATGCCCAAGAGTATGCGATAGTCGCGTTAATGTTATGACTCGATTTTGACCCCAATTTTTAGGTTCTCTAAATTGTTTATGGCTCACTTAGATACCGAGTTTCAAAAACAGACTGATCCAACGTTGCAATCATTGATTGCTGACCAGGTATGTACAGAGCTTCTGGTGAAGACGCATCATCAACCAAGATTAGTTTCAAGGAAAACAACTCTACGCTACAGTTTGTGCCCAGTGCCACAACAGGTCAGAACGAGAATCTGAATTTTTGGAGATAGAAGTGAACCTTGCGGCACGTCGTCTTTCCTTGACATGACTTGCTTGTTCGGCGATTGATTATTGGTTCTTAGAACAACGCCAAATTAGAAGATCGGATTGCAGTTCTACTTCAGCCAGAAGAACTCGACGGCGACAACAAGTAAATCATCCTGCAAACTGAGTCAGGGTTCTGCTAACCGATGCGTTGTACAGGTATCTATGTTCTAAATGTGACAGCTTACAGAACGCAAGGCGCTACACCGAACTGAGGGAACTTCCGCCAGTACTGCACTTCTCATTGCTACGCTTCGTGTACGACCTGTCCACAATGGAGCGCAAGAAGTCTAAACAGGCTATAGCTTTTCCAAAGACTCTTGACATGGATCGTTTCATCAAAGATCCAGCTTTGCAAGGTGACAATACATATCAACTACGTGGTGTCTTGCTGCATAAAGGACAAAGTGCATACCACGGTCATTATGAAGCTCAGATATTCGATGTGAAGTACGTGAATTAGAATGACATTCAGCTGATACTCAACGAGTTGACAGAAGTGCTGCATGGTATCAGTTCAATGACGAGGTTGTGACAAAAATAGCGTCCCTAGGGCCTCATCCGAAAGTCGCAGGTAAAACGAACGGTGATGCATCGAAGTAGATGTTTCATGTCGTAGATCGTCATGAAAGCTAAACTCACTGGGATTATAGACAGACAAAGGGCAAACCTAAACCAAAGAAATCTACATCGACGAAGAAGCAGGCTGCGAAGGCTGATAGTGATATTGAAATCATCGAGTGAGTTGTATGAATATACCTTAGTCATCTCTCACTCCGGACTGTAGCGATACCAGCTCATTAAAGTCCCCGCCAATGGTGGATGACAAGAAGTGAGCGGTTTCTTGTACTGAATGGTTACTATGCTGATTGTCTCATGCAGCTATATACTGTCACGAGATGCATACATGCTTGTCTACGTCCGCACACCCAAGAGAAAAGCAGACCTCACGGAGCGCCGTAATGGTCATGCCCTCAACGGTGCAGCGCATGCAACGTCTGGCCTAACGCCTCCGCTACGTGCACTGGACGTAGTGAACAACTTGAACAGCAAGCAAGAGGAAATGTGCAAGCAACATGACATGAAGTCAGCTTTTACCAGAGCTGTGCTGTTCTATATTCATCTCTTTACTAGGAAACAAGAAGCGAATGCTCGATTCGAGAAAATTCGAAGAACAGTCATGGACATCTACCAGACGTGGTCATTGTCTAACAATTCTGAGGTAGAACTCATCCTTGCTCTCGACGTGCGCCTTCACGAACATATTTTCAGGAGGACTGCGTGATCAGTAGGATGGCTCTAGAATCTTGGCTATCACGACATCTCACTCAGAAGGATGAGAGGACGCCTGACTATATGGACCTTGGTACGGCCCGCAGCCCGTCTTCCATCACACTCTAATCAACGTGTACTGTACAGATTCTACCACGACTATCATTCCAAACGAAGACATACAATGCGAGCATGGAAAACTTGACCCGAGCAAGGCTGCGCTTATGAAACGCGTGAAAAAGGTGAGTCGCTCGAAGCCACACGATGCATGCGTTAAGCTCTCTGGGACAGGCTGTAGTCGATCGCATCGCATCAGAAGACGGGTGCAGTTTCGTACCTTCGCTCGGATCTTCGGATGTATGCGAACAATGCGTGGAAGAGCAGTTCATTGGTAACTCTCGTATCGATCTCTCAATGTGATTTCCACTTATCCATATACCCCTCGGCCAGAACGCTTATACCAAATCGAGCATCCCAGACTTGTGACTCTATTCGATGAGGTCTGCGCAGTGGACGAGGACGAGCACGCGTACTGGATATCCATTAAATGGCTAAAAGGTGCGTGCAAGCGTCAGATGTCTTAGATGCATGTGCAGGTGTGACATGCTTTCAACAGACTGGAGGTCGGCAAAGCCTAGAATGCATAAGCCTTCACAAGCGGACCCGCCTCCCGATGACCCTGAGTACGATATCCAGGTCAGGTGCGAACACGGATGTTTGACTCCCAACGCGCTTTCCAGAAAGCGGATATCTTCAGAGGTGAGCTCCATGCATGTTTCATTACCGATACATCGATTGATACACTATCAGGCATACGAACTGCTTAGGAGCGTGTTTCCGGAATGGACAACTCTTGACACCGATGCCGAGATGTGCGCGGCTTGTGAGGCACTCGTGCATATTTCTAAAGAAGACAGACGAGGGGCCAAGATACAGGCGGAGGAAGAAAAGGCACGTCGAAGCTTAGTATGTGGCTAAGAATTGTAGCTGACTCTCTGTCAGGCGAGGCTGAAGAACATGTGCGACAACGCGTTGAATGGCGGAATCCAACTCTTGGAACGTGTTCCCTGTGCTATCGTTCCCGCCTACTTCGTCCGGACGTGGAAACAGTGGTTAATACACCCCGCAGACATCCCCCGTCCGGATGGCGTAGATAACAGCGAGTTCATCTGCCAACACGGACGACTCGTGATCGACCCGAACGTCCAAAGCGATCTGGACACTAGTGCTGTGATCATCACACGTAAGGACTGGGAAACTCTCGAGGCTTTGTATGTGTCTTCTGATTGAGCCTGCGCCCGAAGATGAGGATTACTCACGTCCGTTTGCTCGCAGATACCCAGGCGGGCCGCTCATCGCTCTGGAAAACAACGGAGATGAGTTTGTGCACGACTTGCCTGTATGTCAGGAGTGTCGTGTGGACCGGTGCGTCCGTGACGTGGAATATTTCGTCCTGCCAAGCTCACTGACGACTTGCACAGGAAAACCTCCTTTGACGTAACCGAACTCACCGTTCGTCTACTTCGTCCGGAAGATCCCATACCTACGCCAGAGACGTATGTTAGAGAACTGCCTCAGCGAAAGCCGGTTCAAATGACCTTGACTACGTACGGGTCTCGCACCGTCGGGAACTTGCGGCAGTCCAAACGTCTACGTCAAGTCGGAGTTTTTGGCAAACGTAAAAAGGTCACCGTCTCTCGCACGACAACCATTCGAGACTTGAAGATTGCGGTAAGTCGTTCTCATACTCTGCAACCACATTCAGTTTGTCATGATTGCCCGCAGATACAGAAGCAGTTCGATATACCGACGATCTACCAGCGTCTGTATTACCACGGGCACGAACTCGAGGACAACACCGCCACGATTGGCTCGCTCAACGTCCTCGCCAATGACGTGATGGATCTGCGCGAGGACTCAGAGGACATTGACCTGCTGGGCTCTGACACAGAGCGGTCTTCGCGCAATCCTGACGAGGGGCAAGGTTTTGGCGGGACGCTCCTCCTCAGCAGCAGCACGCACCTGTCCAGTCACTCCCGCACGCCGTCCGAGCACGACGAGCCGATGTCAGACATCACGCGAGCCTGTCCTGCATGTACGTTCGAAAACAGTCCAGATGTTGTGTGTTGCGCCATTTGCGAGGGGCGCCTCTGAATCCTGATACCCTACTCTGAAAATACCCAATTTTTGTATCGTATTCTGTAATGCGAAAGTGTAGAAAGAGATAGATGCTTCATCATAGTACAAGGAAGTTTGGACAGCGAAAGCGTGAAGACGGCTCTATATGGCACAACCGACGAGGCGATACTATGACAACAGGCGAATAAGCACGACGATATTTCAGCAAGCACGACACGCGACCCGGAAGAGATCAGAAACAACATACAAAATCCCGAGAACCCTGAAAGAAACGTCGCATGGGCTACTACGCAGCATGTGGAAAGAAAGGAACGGGCGGCGGCGGTACGGGCGGCGCTGATTGCGACGGAAACGACATGGGCAGCATGTTCCCCGTCGAATGCGGCCGCACGGTCTCGAGCGGCGCCGCGTCGACCGCGAGCGCCGTCGACGCCGTCTGCTGGATCGTCTGCTGCTGCAGCAGCGACTTGGCCGTCATCAGCACGTCGACCTCGCTCGAGAGCGGGCCGACCATCTCGACCGCCTGCGCGACCGCCGACTGCGTCGCCACGGAGACCTCCTTCACCGTCACCTGCGTCGCGACGGCCTGCGCGACGGGGATGCCCGACGAGACCGCCGCGCTCGTGCGGTCCGCGGCGACCTGCCGCGCGGCCTGCAGCACGACCTGCTGCGCGGCCGCCGCGAGCGCGTTCGACTGCGCCGCGCTCCCGTCGGGCGGCTCGCCGCTCGTTTTGTTGTTGAACGCCTGCGCGGTGATCGTGAGGACGTGCTGCTGCTTCGCGAGCGAGTGCAGCTCGGGCCCGAGGTCGTTCGGGCACGCGACCACCTGCGACTGCGCCTCCTGCGCGACGCGCTGCGCGGCCGTCGTGAGCACCTGCACCACCTGCGAGTCGGGCGCGATGACGGGCGCCGCGGGGGCCAGCGCCTGCGCACGGAGCACCCTAGAGAGGAGCGGGTCAATGAGCTGTGCGGTGTCAGGCGGGTCGCGCGACGCACCGTGGGGGCGCCCCTTGTGGCAGTACCGAGTCACTTACGACACGCCGCGGGTTGTTGAGGTCCCCGACGCCGACGAGCGACGGCCGTCTCGAGGGCGTGAAGGACGCGTCGACGGCAGCCATGGGCGCGATGGTCAGGTGCACCGTGTGCGAGAGCGTCTCCTCCTGGCCGTCCTGTATGAACTGCAAGCCCTACATCAGCGCGCGCATCCCACAAACAAAAATAAGTCCACTCACCCGCGCCTCGACCGTCACGTCGCAGTTCTCCGCATCCGGGGGCGGGATCCCCGAGAGCGTGTCCCCGTTCCACGCGAGCCACGGCGGCAGCCCCGGCGACGCGTACTGCACGGGCATGTTCGCGCGCGACGCCTGCGGGTCCCACACGCGCGGCGTCCACGACCAGCGGAGGCCGATGTACGCGACGCCCGGCGGCGCGCCCGCGAGCTTGCGCTGGAACGGCCGGAAGAGCCACCCGCCGTCGGCCTTCTTCGCGTCGACGTGCCAGATGTGGTTGCCCTTTGATTTCGACTTCTTGCCCTCCTCGTTGAAGCGCGAGATGTACGGCTGGTTCCAGAGGAAGTTGCGGATCTGCGAGGGTAGAGTTAGTGTCTGTCCGTGCCAGTCGTCGCGAAACAGGAACGCACCTTCTTCATTGGGATCTTCTCCTCCGGGAACCCCTGCCGCGCGAGCTAGCCATCGCGCACCCATCAGCACATACTCAAGAGGACACAAGCCAGAAACCGCACGCACCTCCTCCAGGAACGCATTCGTGAACGCCTGTATCCGGAACTTGAACGGGCGGAAGTCCGGCGACTCGTCCAGGCGCTGCATCTTCTTCGCCATCAGCGTCTGGTGGATCGGCTCGCCCTTCGCGTCCGTCGCGTCCACTGCCCGCGCAAAGCGAAAAAAAAAACACAAGAAAAAAGCAGTCAGCACTCCGCCCAAAGCCGCGAGACGCAGCGGAACCGGACGACTCACGGTTCGAACACGTCTTGTTCAAAAACTCAAAGAACACCCGCTCCACCTCCGCCCGATACTCCTGCGGCACCTCGTTCCCGCCGTGCCCGCCCTCCGTCGACGGCGACGTCCGGCTCCCGCGCCGCCCCGTCCCGCCCCCGCCCCCGCTCGCTGCGCCACTCGTGGCAGAATACGCCGAGGGCCGCTGCTCGTCGTCCGACTCGTCCTCGTCCTCCTCGTCGTAGTCGAACGCCGGGGACGCCGCGCGCGTGTGCACGCCCGCCGTCGACGGGCGCGACTCGAACGCGCTCGGGGGCACGCCCTGCTGCTGTGGCGCGGGCACCGGCGCGGGCGCGGCGGGGTCGATCCCGAACGCGAACGGGCTTGTATTCGTGTTCAACGCCGGATTCGGGCTCGTATTCGTATTGTTATTGGTATTGGTATTGGTATTGCTATTAGCGTTGGGATTCGCGTTGGGGTTGTTATTCACACCAGGGCCCGCCCCAGGCGCGCCGTTCGCGTGCGAGAGCGACGACGAGCGCGACATGCGCCCCGCGGGCCCTGGGGCGGCGCCGTGCGCCGGCGGCGCGTACGGCGCGCCCCCCGGCGCGTACGCGGGGACCACGAGCGGCATGCCCGCGGGGCCGACGCCCGCTGAGACGGGGAGCACGTTCGGCGGGAGCACCGTCCCGGGGACGGGGAGGACGCCCGCGGGCACGGGCAGGCCGCCCCCCGAGAGCGAGTGCGCGTGGCCGTGCCGCACCATCGGGCGCGGCTGCGGCTGCGGCTGCGGCTCGGGCCACACGCCCGCCGCGACGCTGTACGCGGCGGGGAGCGACGCCGCGGACGTGCCCACCGACACCGGCACCGGCACGGCGACCGCCGCGGGGAAGTCGGGCTGGGGCGCGAGCTGCGGCGCGAAGGCCATCGTGGACGGGAACGGCACCGTCTGCTGGTGCGGCATGTCCACGTCCACGGGCATCTCCGGCATCATCCCTCCGCCCATCCCTCCGTCCATCCCTCCGCCCATTCCTGCGCCGACACCGACGCCGAGACCGAGACCGAGCGCGTGCATATGGGGATGCGGGTGCGGGTGCGGGTGCGGATGCGGGAGGCCGTGCGAGCTCGGCGGGCGCGACGCCGCCGCGTGCTCCGCGATCGTCGACAGCGCCGCCGCCGCCGCCGCGCTCGAGTACGAGAACGCGTTCGGGTGTGCGTTCGGGTGTGCGTTCGGGTGCGAGTTCGGGTTGGCGTGCCCGTTCGAATACGAGTTCGCGCTCGAATTCGGGTGTCCGTTCGATTGTGCGTTCGAATGCGGCGCCCCCATGGGCATAGGCATCGTCATGGGCATAGGCATCTGCAGCGACACGTCGTCCTGCGGCTCGAGCTTCATCGCCTTCTGCACGCGCTCCGCGCCGACCGACGACGCGCAGCGCTTGCGCGTCATGTCCGCCGCGTCCAGCAGCGTCGGCTCCTGCGTCTGGTTCAGGCTCCCGTTCGTGTTCGGATTGGGGTTCGCGACGGGTGGGGGGTTCGGCGGCGGGGCGTACGTCGTCGTCGCGGCGCCCCCCAGGCCATTTATGTGCTGCTGGCCCTGCTGCTGCTGCTGGGCACCCGTGCCCTCCACGCCCGTGCCCGCCGGCGGCGAGCCGTGGTTCGACGGCGCGCCCGCCGCATGCGGCGAGCCGTGCGCGGACACATTCACAGACGCCGCGCCGTTCACGGAGACAGACGCAGACACGGCGCCGTTCGCGTTCGCGGATCCCGGCGCGGCGAGCTGCTCGTTGATGCTCAGCACCCTGAGGCGGTCCGACACCCACGTGAGCGTCTTCTTGAGGTCCTCGACGATGTTGCGCGTCTCGGACGTCTGCCCGTTCGACACCGCCTCGCTGCCTGTGTTCGCCGCGACGGCGATCCTGCGCGGGGCGGTGCGTAAGTAACATAAGAACAGAAGAGGAGAAGGATAGGAGAATAGGGCGGGGCGAGGGGAAGGAGAGTGGGTGTGCGCGGGTCGATCGTGATCCGGGCAGAGAAAGAAAGAAAGAGGAGAGGGAAAGGAGAAGGGACGGAACTCACTGTTTCAGCACGTTGTGCAGCACCTGCCTCTGGTGGTCCTCACCGTCCGGCGAGTTCTCCTTCGTGCCCGTGCCCGTGCCCTGCCCACCAGCAGCCGCGAACCCCTTCTCGAGCGCAAACGCAAACGCCGACGCCGACGCCGCATCGATCGCCGCGCCCTGCGCGAACGCCACCTCGGACGCACTCGACAGGTGCCCGGGCGACGCCGCCGAGCCCGAGCGGCTGCGCGCGCCGTCGAGCGCGGTCGCGAGCGACGACGAGCCGAGCGCGTACGCGGGCACCATGCCGTTCATCGCGGGGCTCGAGGCGTGCGAGGCGCTCGGGGACGCGGTCGTCGCGCTCGGGGACGCGAGCAGCGCGTGCGCGTGCGCGGCGTCCGGCGGGGCCTGTCCCTGGGCTTGGGCTTGGGCTTGGGCGTGCGCTTGGATCTGGGCGAAGGACGGGCCGGGCGGGGGCGCGGGGAAGTCGGTGAGCATGGCGTGCGCGTGCGCGCGCGCGAAGGCGCGCTCGGGGAGCGGCGCGGGGAGGACGTCCATGGGCATGGCGTCGGCGTCGGGGGCGGGGAGCTGGAGGGCCATGGCGGCGGGGTCGAGGTCGAGGTCGGCGGGGAACAGCGTCGGGACGGGCACGGGGTGGGCGGGGGGCATCTGGACGTCCGGGTGGGCGAGGACGGGCGGGAAGGCGAGGTCGGCGGGCGAGAACGGGGGGTACGGCTGGGGGTCGAGGTCGAGGGCGGACGGGGGCGTGTTTTGGGCATCCTGCAGCGGGTCCATCACCGCGGGGATCGGGGCGGCGGCGAGGAGCCTGAGCGTGGGCGGGGCGGGGATGCGGGGTTACGGGCGAGCAGGGTGCTCGAGGGGCGGCGTGGACGCAGACGGCGGCGGCTGGGTCGTCCGTGGCCGGTGCGTAGACGAAGGCGTAGAGGTGCGGCGAGCGGCGAGAGCGAGAGCGAGCGCGAGTGCGAGAGGCAAAGCAGAATCGATCAGGGTGTGGCCGCACCTGCGCACGCACGGTGAGGACGATCCAGGCCGGCACGGGGGCGACGACGTACCTGAGAGACACAGCGCGGGTGCTGGGGCGCGCGGTGGACAGGGAGGGACCTGCGGGGCGGCGGCAGGGCTGGCGATAGCGGGGTGCGCTTGGGCAGCGAGGGCGGGCGGGCGGGCGGTGTGGGGGACGATGGGGGCGGCGAGGAAGAGGAGTTGGAGGCAGGTCGGGTCGTCAGAGGACGATGAGCATGCGTGGTGGACAGAGAGGACGTGAATGAATTCGAGGCTGGTCGGCGACGGCGTTCATCCCAGCTCTTTCATTTCTCGCTTGACCTCCCTCGAACGGCTAGTCGCCCGCGAACAACACACGTCAACACCTGCTTTTTTTATTTTGTAATTTCGCCTCTTTCACCGCCAGCGACTGGCTGCGACTGGCTGCGACTGCATACGCCCTCTCCGACCTCCCCAACCGTGCCCATAATTCGCCCACAACCCGCAGACGTTCGCAGATCGTCCGCACAAACCGCCTGTGGCTCGCGCTTACATAAGGGGGCAATATTTTTGCGCTTAGACTTTTGCCTTTCGAGGCGGGCGCCCGCCGTCCCTGAGCGCGAGCACTCCACCTGGATCGTCGTCCTCTTCGTGTCCTCTTTGCTGTCGGCGGCGGTCATCCACGCCGTCTCAGGTAGTGCATCCCCCGCACGGGCGCCACCCGCCCAAGCGCGCCCTGCGCCGTCGAGCTGGGCACGGGCAGCGTCTGCAGATAGCGGGGCCGCCGCTGCTTGGTCGATCACGCCTTCGCGCGCATCGTGCAGATGCGCGCGCACGACGGGCACCGCCACAGACGATAGCGACATGCGTCGCCTCCGCGTATCGATATCGATTCCGCCTGCGAGCCAGTGGCACAACTCAAAGGCCAAGCGTCGCTGCAGCCTGCCCGTAGCTGCAGCCGCATCACCCTTGCGCTTCCTGACTCGGGCGTGGCGCTCCCAAACGCAGACACCCATACAGTCCCTCCCCGCGCTAGAACCCCCGCAGAACCCTCCGTCGCCTTCCGCCGGTCCCGTCCAAGGCCCAGGCATGATGCATCCTGCCCCTCACGCCAGTTCGTCTCCCGGTCTCCCCTCGCCCCGTCTCCCAGTCGATCGAACTGATCCCGTATGCATATGCACGCGCGCCTCGCGACATCACTTCGCATCGCAGCTTCCCGTCTTCTTGCCAGACTTCGAGTGTGCGATGTCGATGCGTTCTGTGACTTCTGCCTGGGGCCTCTCAGGCACTCACACCCGCCATGATCACCGGCGAGCTGTGATCGTGGAGCGGTGTGGTGCTCAGCAGCATAATCATATAAGTAGCTCACCACGGAAAGTACCATCTCTTCATGATCAGGCACTGGCTCAGGCTCTACGCTGTCCAGCTTCCCAGATCCCAGCTTCTTCACTGGCACGCACAGTAGGATGCGATGCACAACACCAAGCAGTATACAGTGTATGATACACACACGCATAGTACATCGATATCGCGTTCAGCACGCTAAAAGCGACGCAGACGACGCAATGTATGTGGCAGTGCGCTACACATATGCAACGCCCGCCAAACGGACCGACTCTCCCACACCGTACACGCCTGCACATCGCGACACGTCCGACTCCGAGGCAATCGCCTGCCCAGTGCCCGATACACGCGTCTGCAGACGATATCGATAAGTTCACAAATTAAATTACGGGTACTAGTAGGAGAAAGGACGCACGTCCGCACAACGTTCGCGTTCGCGTTCGCGGGCGGGTGCCATTATCGCGCGCCACTCTGACGAGGAACTCGAATTTGCGGTACTCGGAGCCGAAGTCAGCTGTCATTATTGAAGCTATGTTGCGATACTTACAGTACTTGCGCGACCTGTTCCACCCGCACAGCCCAAAAGACATCCTCCGACTACCGTTCAAGGTCTGTCGGTGTCGGTGTCGGTGTCGGTGGCGGGGGCGGTGGCGGGGGCGGGGGATAACTCGCAACTGCAATCGAAATCGAAATCGACATCGAAAGTGTGTGGCGCATGTCACGCTTGATTCTCATCTAACTAGCGTATACACCGGTACCGACTGAGCAGTGAGCACCGTATCACTTGTCTATGCTCCGTGGTAACCCAAAAGCATAGAGAAATGATGCTGTGACACAGCGAGTCTGCCGGTGGGTACTGGGGAAGGCGACCAAGTCGCTCTCGGTTTGTTTAAATACTCGCCTGATACCGCCCGGCACGGCACCTCTCGTTTCGCGGGCAGCGAACCGCGGCGGGCAGGCATCGAGAGGGTCGCGGGTCGAGCTGAGTTGCCCTTTCGCTATCGATCCGGTGGCGGGGCCGGGTCGCCGGTGGGGATGCCGACGCCGAATAAGCGCTTGGTATCGGTCCTTCCAGTGATCTACCTCCAGCAGCTTTGGCGAGTCGTCACCGTCTGAAGACTCTGAACACCTCCTTGTTGTATGGCGACGACGAGCAAGCAGTACAAGGCGATCGGGGAGGACATATGGAAGGGGCGCACGGAGAAAGTTGTCAGTACGCCTTCCTCTTCCTTCTCCCTCCTCTCCGTCCCTAGATACACATTCACATCCACCTCCACCTCCACCTCCACCTCCACCTCCACCTCCACCTCCACATCTACCTACAACACCCTACCGTAACCTTGCGCCTCACCCAACGTGCTCATGCCAAACTCTCGTACACCGTACACCCCACAGAACGCCGAGCTCTTCGCGCTCACGTACGGCGCGCTCGTCGTGCAGCTCGTGCAGGACTACGAGGACTGCGCGGAGGTGAACGCGCAGCTCGAGAAGATGGGCCACAACATCGGCGCGCGGCTCGTCGAGGACTTCCTCGCGCGCAGCAGCATCGGGCGCTGCGCGGACTTCCGGGAGACGGGCGAGGTCGTCGCGAAGGTGCGCCGTATCTTGCGCTGTGTGCGGTGCTCGATGCTCATCGCGGTGTCTGTGTCTGCGGTTGTGCGGCATGTGACTATGACACACTGTATGATACACGGCAGGTCGGGTTCAAGGCCTTCCTCAACATCACGCCCACCGTCACGCACAACGCCCCGGCCCCGGCCCCCGCGCCCGCCGCGTCCCCCACCGGGACCGCCACGCCCCAAGCAGCACAGGGCGGGGCGTCGTTCAGCCTCACGCTCGACGAGAACCCGCTGGCGGAGTTCGTCGAGCTGCCCGAGGAGGCGCTGGAGGGCGGGCTGTGGTTCAGCAACGTGCTGTGCGGGGTCATACGCGGGGCGCTCGAGATGGTACGTGCTAGTCTGTTAGGTCACTGGGGGCTGTATGTGGCTCATGGTGTGTTCGCTTTCGCGCTCGCTTAGGTGCAGATGCAGGTACAGGCGTCGTTTGTGTCGGACGTGTTGAAGGGGGACGAGACGACCGAGATTCGGGTCACGCTGATCAAATACCTGGAGGAGGAGGTGCCGGTGGGAGACGATTGAGACAGAACCGTAATAGCATAGAGAACTGTGTACGATACGAGCACGATGTAACCCGAACCCGAACCCGGCCACTGCCATCCGGAATCCAAAATCAGCCCAAGAATCCTCACAAGACAGAGACAGCCCCCGACGCACCTCACGATCACACCCTGCGGTCGATCCGGTTGAGCTTCCGCGCCGTCCGCGCATTGCTCTGCGTATTCTGCCCGCGCACGGGCAAGCCCATCGCGTGCCGCCGGCCCACGTAACTCCCGATCATGCGCTGGTGCGCGATGTTCTCGCGCACCTCCCGCCGCAGCTCCGCCTCGATCTTCATGCCCAGCAGCGGGTCGCGCGGGTCGGCGTGTGCCCTGCGGCGCGCGGGGGCGGGCACAGGCTGCGCGCGGGGGCCCGGGGCGCGGAAGGCGGGCGCGGCGAGCGCGTGGTAAGGGGCGGGCGCGGCGGTGGTGGGGGAGGAGAGGAAGGCAGTGAGGGAGGTGACTTGGAGGGGGGTGAGGTGCCGGACTTTGCAGGTGTCGTGCACCTGCATGCGCGCGCAGAGGCGGGCGGCGGTGTGCTGCCCGACGCCGAAGAACGCGGTGAGCGCGTGCTAGGAAGGAGGTTAACGGTGGGTATATGCGTTGTGAGGGAGTGGGGGCGTACTTTTACGGGCTGGTTGTCGCGGAGGAGCTTCCCGAGGATGTGCATCGCGGCTCGTCGACGTGGGTGGACGCGGCGGAAGAGCTTGGGCG